>CM076607.1:82098830-82571428 GCA_038502775.1 Hippodamia convergens | reverse complement strand
CCGCAGAAGTTCCTCAATACACGAAATTAATTGAATTTCTGAATAGGCAATGCACTGTCTTAGATACCTTGGCTTCTCCGCAGGTAACTCGAACTAAAAAACCGCTTCCAGTGCAATCGCAAATGAAAGTTACTCGCTCTAATGCATTTCATGTGAATAAATCGCCTGCTACTAATTGTATTCTCTGTAAACAAAATCATTCGCTTTATACCTGTTCTGCCTTCAAAAATAAAACGCCTGCTGATCGATATAACTTTTGTAAATCTTCTCACTTATGTTTTAATTGTCTTAGTAGCGCTCATACTTTGAATTCATGTCGTTCCACTTATAGCTGCAAAAAATGTAACTCAAAGTATCATCATACGTTACTCCATCATGATAAAGGGAAATTCTTCGCAAAATCAGGAGCCACCCACTTTATTAAATAAGTCATCTACTGAAAACCAAAGTAATTCAAGTTTTGTTGGGTCGGGCATCGACTCGAAACCGAGTGATGTTTTACTGGCAACGGCTTTAATAGATATCGGTGACCAACAAGGTAATTTTCTTCCGTTGAGATGCCTTCTAGATTGTGGAAGTATGACATCGTTCATTACTGAAAAGGCTGTTCGCAAACTGGGTCTTAAAAATCTGAATATGTGATGGATATACAAGGAGTTGATTTTATGAAATCTAGAATTAATCGAGGAATTGTTTCGCTTACACTCAAACCTGCCAATAAAAAATGCACCACTTTTAATAACAGACGCGGTTATTTTGAAACAAATTTGTGATAATTTACCTGCCTACCATCTACCGGTGAAAAATTGGTCACATTTGAATGATATCGAGTTCGCTGATCCCAAATTCAATTTCCCTGCGAAAATCGATGTTTTGTTGGGTGCAGACATTTTTTCGAAAGCACTCATTGGTGGTTCGATTGCAAGTTCATCCAATGAACCCGTCGGTGTTAATACCATATTTGGGGTTATTATTATGGGAAAAATAGATATTAAACTTCCTACTCATCATAATATGTCGCTGTTTTGTGAATCGTCCGATATTTCGTTAGATAATATCGTGAAAAAATTTTGGGAAATGGAAAATGTCCCCGCTGTTATCACGCGTAGTCCGGAGGATGAGAAATGCGAACGGCATTTTTTTGAAAATTGTCGTCGGGATGAAAATGGTCGCTACATTGTATCTCTTCTTTTTCGAGATAATATTGGGAAACCTTCATTTCCCGAATGCGAGATCATGCGATTTCTAGATTTCATTCACTAGAAAAACGTCTACAGAAAGATCCCAAATTGAACCTTCAGTATTCTGACGTTATGAAAGAATATTTAGATCTCGGACATATGGAATTGGTTCGCAATGATGAAATATCCTCTTCAGAAGCCTACTACTTACCACATCATTGTGTTATTAAACCTGATAGCACTAGTACAAAATTGAGAGTTGTTTTTAACGCATCCGCTAAATATGCAGGAAACAAATCGCTTAATGAATGTTTGATGATAGGATCCAAATTGCAGAAAGATATTTCGCGACTTTTAATAAATTTTCGCCTTAAACCTTATGTCTTATGCGCTGATATTAAAATGATGTATCGCATGATATTGGTTGATCGATCTCAAACTGACTATCAACGAATTCTTTGGCGATTTTCACCGCAAGAGAAACTCAAAGATTATCGTCTTTTAACACTCACTTTTGGGACAAGTCCAGCACCATTCTTGGCTCTACGGGTTTTATTAAAACTTGCAGAAGATGAAGGCAGACGCTTTCCGCTTGCTTCGGAAGCTATTCGTGAATGTTCTTATGTCGATGATTTCGTGATCGGTTGTCAATCCTTGGCTGAAGCCATGAAGCTCAGGGATGAATTAATTTCACTGTTGAAACTTGGTTTTGAATTACGCAAGTTTGCAAGTAATGAACCGGCAATATTATCAGGTTTGCCTGAATGTCATTTATCACAAAGTCCGATTTCATTTTCTAATACGAGTACAAATGAGGAATCTCCGCTGAAAGTGTTAGGTTTGAGATGGAATTCAGAACATGATTATTTTTCATTTAGAGTTTAAGCCATGGAAAATGTAGGTTGTACTAAACGTGTGCTGTTGTCGGAGTTGGCTCGGGTATACGATCCATTAGGTTTCTTGTCCCCAATAACCTTTCTTAACAAATACTTAATTCAACGCTTATGGATTTCAGGTACTGGTTGGGATGAAACCCCTAACGAAGAGATTGTTAGATTATGGCGACAATACCGAGTTGAATTTGTTTATTTAACTGAACTAAGGATATCAAGACTTGTCATTCCATTCAATACTGATACCATCGAACTACACGGTTTCTGTGACGCGAGCGAAAAGGGTTTCGCCTGTGTTATTTATTTTCGCACCTTACATACTGATGCGGATATTTCCAATCATTTTTTATGTGCCAAATCTAAAGTTGCGCCGCTCAAGCGAGTAACAAATCCTCGTTTGGAATTATGCGCTGCTGTTTTGCTCACAAAATTAGTGCACTCTGTTTTAACAAGCATCGAAAACAAAATCAAAATAAGTAGAATTTGTTTATGGACCGATTCTCAAATAGTTTTATATTGGATAAAAGCATCGCCTCACCGATGGAAAACTTTCGTCGCGAACAGAGTTTCGTTCATTCAAGAAAAATATCCCATAGATCACTGGTTTCATGTAGATGGTTCAAACAATCCTGCTGACATAGCGTCAAGGGGTTCATCGTCATCTAATATAGTTCATAATAGTTTGTGGGGCAGGGTCCTTCATTTCTTCTCAGTTCCTCGTTACCTTTAAAACCTTTTGCGACAAATGTCACTTACCCAGTGGAGGAGGAGCGAAAATTGGTTCACTTCACAACGGTTCAATCACACAACTTTTTAGACAAGTTGCTCCATGAAAAATCAACATTTATTTCAATTCAACGTGCTTTGTCTTACATATTAAGATTTATCTATAACTGTAAAAACACAAAAATGAAGCGAAATGGTTCGCTCGCACTACAGGAATTGCACGAGAGCTTGAAAGTGTTGGTCAAATATACACAGCAGGTTCATTTCTCAAAGGAATTTGAAAATTCTACCTTTTCGCGACCGTTCAGAAAGCTAGGTGCGTTTCTTGATGAGGATGGGATCTTTCGAGTTGGAGGTCGCCTCAATCAATCTAACTTGTCCCCCAACTCCAAGTATCCAATGATTTTGCCGCGCTCTTCACGTCTCACTCAATTAATTGTGGAATATTACCATAATAAATATTTTCACGCGGGATTTAAAACTACCCAATACCTTTTGTTGCAAACTTTTTGGATATTGTCGCCTAGACGAGCCATTAAATCTATTTTATCGAAATGCGTTCGTTGCTGGAAGATGCATCCAAAGACGTTTCAACCTCCTATGGCATCTTTACCATGGCCTCGGGTTAATCAAGTAAAGCCTTTTTTACATTCTGCGGTAGACTTCGGAGGGCCATATTGTGTAACGATGAGTAGACATCGTGGAGTTAAAACCACAAAGGCTTATTTGTGCCTTTTCGTATGTTTGGCCACGAAAGCGGTCCATTTGGAATTGGCTTCTGATTTATCCACCGAGACTTTCCTGTCGGCTCTTCAAAGATTCATAGCTCGGCGTGGTCGAATCGCTAGTTTGCATTGTGACAATGCCACCAACTTTGTAGGAGCTCATCGTGAGCTCAACGTTGAAGGATGCTGCGCAGAAGGAAACCATTGAATTTCTGTTTTCGGCTCCTTCCGGTCCACACTTCAATGGTTTAGCTGAAGCCGGGATAAAATCAATAAAAAATCATTTATCCAAAGTTATTGGTGATCAAATACTGACTTATGAGGAGTTTTATACCACCCTAACCTTGCTCGAATCTATACTAAATTCACGTCCCTTAACGGCCATTACGTCAGATATCGAAGACATCAATGCCCTCACGCCAGGGCACTTTCTCACAACGGAACCGCTAACTGCATTGCCTGTACCGGAGTTATCTACGGTTTCTATTAACCGACTTTCGAGATGGCAACTGATTCAAAGAATCCATCAAGATTTTTGGCGCCGCTTTCGGTTAGAGTACTTACATACTCTTCAACAGAAGCAAAAATGGTTAGATTCAACCTCACCTCCTACCATAGGTACGCTCGTCCTTATAAAGGATGAAAACACAAGTCCTAATAAATGGGCATTGGCGCGAATAACTGCGTTACATCCTGGTAAGGATAAGGTGGCTCGAATTGCCACTGTGGAAACTGCCAATGGTACACTGAAGCGTCCTTTAGTAAAGTTGGCCCCCCTTCCTATTGTTTAATTTTTTTTTTTTATCGTGTGATTAAGTTCGCTACATTGTAATTTCGCGATCAATTTTGGGTGTGTTTGCAAGAAATCACCAGTTATAATTTGCATCATTTACTTTCTCATTCAATTCAATCAAAAGGGTCCCTTAGTCCCTTTTGGCCCGGGAGTATGTTAAAGTAAGATAGCTCACGTTTCGAAGCGACCGACGTCATTGGACACATGTGCGAAATATGTGAAGAAAAAAACGGGCATCAAGACTTGAGTTGTTGAATTTCGGATGTCAGAGAGTGTGTTCGCTTATAAAATCACCCTGCTGAAATAAATCAAGTGTCGCTTAGAAAACAAGTTAATGTCGAATAACTATTCCGCAAAGACGTTAGTTAATTATTAGTATCAAATCTAGACAGTGACTATTATTTAGTGTAAGGTTAACAAAAAGTCCGCTCGCTGCGTGAATGTGCGATTGGGGAAGTTCTCCCAGAAGGAGTACGGAGAAAGAGAGGAACACCGAATAGGCCTATTCGTGAAGACAGAAGGCAGCCCCCAGGTCCAGCTTCTGGAAGGTCCGAGTAAGTGACATCTATACGGTGTGATCGTCCTCTTGACGGCTAAGATTGGTTCAAAAACTCATAAAAGGGTCTCACAGTCCACCCCCAGCGAAACCAAACAAACTGAGCTATTCTTTACCGCAACAGAAGTCTTCCTCTCGAAAAACATAATTATACATATACATATATATATATATATATATATATATATATATATATATATATATACAGGGTGTTTCCTAAACATGCGGCAAAAATTCAGGGGGCTGTTCCTTGGACTATTCTAAGAATATTTTGTCCTTTGATGTGTTTGGAAAAACCTCTTTGTTTCGAAGATACAGGGCGAACAACATTTTTCATATTTTTAAAATTGATAATAGTATAAATAAAAATGCGTACCGCACTGTGTTTACTAAGTAGGTACAATTTATTTTTAAATGTGTTTGACAACTATAAAAAACGGCCAGTTTTTTGACTTAAAATTGATAAGTTCAGATGGTAAAGGAATACAGATTAAACACACGAAATGATCCTGGTGTTTTTGAAAGGGTTCGGCAGTCAATGAGGAGAAGATTGGATGCTTGTATGCTGGCTGGAGGTGGTCATTTTCAACAGTTTTTGTAGGTTAAGTTAAATTTTCATGTAATTTTTCATAATAAAATGTTATTATCTAAAATTTTGTTTGCCCTGTATCTTCGAAACAAAGAGGTTTTTCAAAAATCATCAGAGGACAAAATATTCTCAGAATAGTCCAAGGAACAGCCCCCTGAATTTTTGCCGCATGTTAAGGAAACACCCTGTATATTTATAATGTTTCGTGGGATAGCAACACTAAGTAGGTGGTGAATAGAAAACTCTTTTTTTAGTACTTTCATTCGAGCTTTCGGAATACTTTATTCCACCTTCAGGAGCTACAAAAAAATGAAAAAAGGGGGGATGAGCTAACAATTACAAAAAGGTAAAATATCAAAAAGTTTTTTTACCTTGGTCTGAAGGGAGATTAAAATCATGATAACAAACATTGAAACAAAATTTGGGGCACAAATTTACATTCTTGAATTGAAATTTTAAAAAACGTCAAATACATCAAATTTGATTTAAGTTGAAAAACATAGAATAACTATTAATCATAAGATTAAAGGAGAATTTTTTTAAGTATTTTCAGTGACAATTCTTGTATGAGTAGGTTGATGTTCATATTTGGAAATTCCATCTTGCTTAATCAAATAAGAATATATAATACTAAGATTTTTTATGTCGGTTCTATCATTGAAAGTGAATTGATGTTGTTGTATCCGTATCATCTCAAGGATTTCTCTCTTTTCCAATGAAGACTCAACATCAAGAATTTCTGGATTACTAAAATCCATATTATGACCTGTGTCTTGTACATGTCTGGCTAGAGCACATGCCTTTTTGTTCTTACGAATATCACTTCTATGTGATGTGATTCTACCTTTAAGAGATCTCTTTGTTTGTCCAATGTACAGACCTTCACAATCAAGACAATTAATCTTGTACACAACATTGGACCTCTGAAGCATAGGTGTGTGGTCTTTCAACCTTGAATGTAGTTTTCGGATCGTCATTATGTTCCTTCTAGACAAGATTATCTTATTTTCATCACAATAAGAATGTAATATTTTCATAATTCGATAGGTTATATTTGGAATGTTGATTATGGATTTGAAATTATAAAGTGTATTAGATGGTAAAGTTCCTGTTGGAGTTGTCACTTGAGGATTACCCATCTGTTCTCTCTTTAAGATTTTTTTAACTAGAGGTGGAGGATAACCATTTTTAACAAAAATATCTTCTAGAATTCTAATATTATTATCATGAAAGTTTGGGTGTGATATCTTAAGTACTCTGTCTTTTAACTGATTGATGATCTTAATTTTCATGTTATAACTATGAAAGGATAGATAGTTGATGTATCTATTTGAACTCAATGGTTTCCTATACCAATCAGTTGTCAGTATCTGGTTATGACTTCTGATTATTCTCATATCAAGAAAAGGTAATGAATGAGTTGATGGTTCTTCATGCTCTATAGTGAAATTTATGTTTGGATCTTCTTCATTAAAGATGTGTGAAACTTCATCATGTATATTTGCAGGGATAGCACAAATAATATCATCAACAAATTTCTTTAAAATTGGAAAATGGAAATGTAACTTTCGAACACAGTTTTCTAAAATATCATTCATGACGTATTGAGCAATTATAGGGGAAATATTAACTCCCATTGGTGATCCTACATTCTGTTTATAAAAAAGACGCCTTGAAGAGAGAAATATATATTTTCATAAACAAAATTGAAGAGTTGTTTGAATTGTCTCTGATCTAATGTTGTATGATTTCTAATTTTATACCAATTTTTCATGATGGAACTAAATCCCTTTCTTTAGTAATGTTGGTGAATAATGAGACCACATCAAGACTAACAACAACAAATCCTTCTTGGAATTCATTAATGAAACTAGAAAATTCGAATGAGTCTTTCACATAGAAATCATTTTGGGTATTATAAGAATTGGTCAACAACTCTGTTAAAAACAGACCAACATTACTCGTAGGACTGTTTATGCTGGAGATAATTGGTCGTAAGGGAATGTTATCTTTATGAATCTTTGGTGAGCCATAGAATTTTGGAGCAACAGAATCATATTTATGGAGACGTCTAGCTAGATTATCATCTATTAAATGTTTTTTCTTTAGTTCAGTTATCATCTTGTTTCCTTTCTGTTCAAAAGAACTTGTCGGATCTCTCGTAAGAATTGTGTAACATTCACTTTCATGTTGTTCATCAGTAGCAGTCAATAAGTCAATTGATTTTTGTAAATATTCACTTCTGTTCATTACCACAGTTACATTGCCTTTGTCAGAGAGTAGGACTAACAACTCAGGGTTATCTTAAATTTTCATGTTTTGACAAACAAATTCCTGATATTCTTTTGTTTTGAATCCAAATAGCTTTTATTGATAAAGTTTCTTATGGTATTGGTAGACAACAGCAATCGTTCATAATTTATTTCACTTTGTAATTTGAAGATTGATTCAATATCTGCAAGAAGATTGGCTATTGAAAAGTCTTTTTTTGTTGGTGCTATGCTGAATTTTGGTCCTAAAGCCAAACATTTTTCAATATCTGGTGGGAGTTCAACACCTGAGATATTCTTTATCCAATTCGGTTGAGTAGATTTTACTTTAGATTGTTCCTTCTTCAATTTTTCTAATTTGGTGGTTAAAATATTCTTTTTTTTATGAGAAACTTTATTATAAACAATATTTTGTTGTCTAACAAACTCACACCAAACATTTCTTGGTATAATTAAAGCGATCTACTTAGTGTTGCTATCCCACGAAACATTATATTATTATTACTTTTCAACACCGAATTATCTCACAATATATATATATATATATATATATACATAGATAAGATTTATTGGACATAACCCTCTGAAACTGAAATGAACCGTAGACAGCTGTTTCGGGCTTTCGGCCCTCATCAGTACGGTGAGAAGTTGGTATTCGAAAACGCATAACGGAGTCAACACAAGGGAGCCAGCCGCACATTTGCGATTTCGGTTGGAAGACCCTGCATTCCAGGGCAACATCCAACGTCACCACGGAGGCAACTTTAGCCACCTGCGTGACATCCGAGTCCAGGAAAATAAATATGAGAAAGATTTGAATATTGAGGGATCGGTAAAATACATAGATAAGATTTATTGGACATAACCCTCTGAAACTGAAATGAACCGTAGACAGCTGTTTCGGGCTTTCGGCCCTCATCAGTACGGCTGGCTCCCTTGTGTTGACTCCGTTATGCGTTTTCGAATACCAACTTCTCACCGTACTGATGAGGGCCGAAAGCCCGAAACAGCTGTCTACGGTTCATTTCAGTTTCAGAGGGTTATGTCCAATAAATCTTATCTATGTATTTTACCGATCCCTCAATATTCAAATCTTTCTCATATTTATTTTCCTGGACTCGGATGTCACGCAGGTGGCTAAAGTTGCCTCCGTGGTGACGTTGGATGTTGCCCTGGAATGCAGGGTCTTCCAACCGAAATCGCAAATGTGCGGCTGGCTCCCTTGTGTTGACTCCGTTATGCGTTTTCGAATACCAACTTCTCACCGTACTGATGAGGGCCGAAAGCCCGAAACAGCTGTCTACGGTTCATTTCAGTTTCAGAGGGTTATGTCCAATAAATCTTATCTATGTATTTTACCGATCCCTCAATATTCAAATCTTTCTCATATTTATTTTCCTGGACTCGGATGTCACGCAGGTGGCTAAAGTTGCCTCCGTGGTGACGTTGGATGTTGCCCTGGAATGCAGGGTCTTCCAACCGAAATCGCAAATGTGCGGCTGGCTCCCTTGTGTTGACTCCGTTATGCGTTTTCGAATACCAACTTCTCACCGTACTGATGAGGGCCGAAAGCCCGAAACAGCTGTCTACGGTTCATTTCAGTTTCAGAGGGTTATGTCCAATAAATCTTATCTATGTATTTTACCGATCCCTCAATATTCAAATCTTTCTCATATATATATATATATATATACAGGGTGAGTCGGGAGGAACGGACCAAACTTCAGGTGTGTATTCTGCAGGTCGAAATAGTTCCAAAAAACTCATATGTTCTTATCAGATTCTCATTTGTTTTCAAAATATAGGGTAATTAGAATATTTAAATAAGGTCAACCAATATTCAGATCAAGAGTTTCTCGGACTATGGATTGGTCGCTGAGGTCGTATTAGTTGGCCTTCAAGATCTCCAAACCTTACACCATTGAACTATTGTTTGTGGGGCTGGTTCAAGAACGAGGTATACAAAGTTAAAGTTTACACTCGGGATGCTCTAATTCGACGCATTAGAAATACGGCATTGCTTTTTAAAGAACAGCACGAATCAATCAGAAAAGCATCGAGAGCCCTTCGCAGACGAATATGTTTCGAGGTTAATGGCGGGATTTTCGTGCATTTATTGAAATAATGCTATGAATGAAACCATTTTAATATAGAAAATGTTGTTTTTTATATATGACGCTATAGTTTGAGAACAAATGAAAATCGGATAACAACATATGAGTTTTTTTTATATTATTTCGAGCTATAGAATACACACCTGAAGTTTGGTCCGTCCTCCCGACTCACCCTGTATATACAGGGTGTAGAAAAAACATGCGGCAAAAATTAAGGGGTTATTCCTTGGACTATTTTAAGAATATTTGTACCTTAGATTTTTCGAAAAACGTTTCATTTCGAAGATACAGGGGTGGATTAAAAAAAACAATATTTATTACTTGCAAGATTTTTAATTACAAATACTGCTGAAAATGACTACCCCCAGCTATGATACATGCATCCAATCTTCTCCTCATTGACTGCCGAACTCTTTCAAAAATACCAGGGGTGTTTCTTATTGAGTTGCACCCTTCTATTATCCGATTTCCCAAATCTTCTACATTTTCTACAGCAGTTGTGTACACTAATGACTTCAAATGGCCCCATAGAAAAAATTCCAAGGGATTTAAGTCTGGCGATCGAGCAGGCCATAAACGAGGCCCACCTCGGCCAATCCAGCGATCTTCATATGTTGCAACCAAACTAAAATGTGCTGGTGCACCATCGTGCATAAACCACATCGCAATCCTTGTTACCATTGGTACATCCTCTGAAAACCCAGGTAGTATTTCTTCCAAAAAGTGTCGATATATTTCGCCGGTAAGTCTTCCCGGTAGAAATACCGGTCCAATAAGATAGTTACCCACAATTCCAACCCAAACGTTTAATGAAAATTGATGTGGAAACGGTCTTCAAGTGTCGCATGCGGATTTTCATCAGCCCATACATGGTTATTGTAAAAGTCCCTAATTGAATTTCTCGAGAAATTTGCTTCATCAGTAAACAGAATCAGCATCAGTAGTTGAGGGATTTGAATCAAAGTTTGCAGAAACCATTGACAAAATGCAATACGTGGAGGAAAATCAGCAGGAATAAGTTCCTGAACTCGCTGAATGTGGTATGGATACAAGCCCTGCCGCTTTAAAATGTTCCAAATTGTTTTGTTATTAACATTGAACGTATCTGCCAACTTTCTGGTAGAAGTACCTGGATCTTCATCTACCATGTTCAATACATTTTCTTCTAATTGTACTGTTGTTACTGTGTTTGGCCTACCTGGTCCTCCACTTCGTTTAAATGAGCCTGTTTCATTAAGGCGTTGATGGATAGTTTGGAAGGTTTTTCTATCTGGGACATAACGATTGGGAAAATGTTCACCGTACAACCGCTTAGCCTCCACCGAATTTCCATTAGCAAGTCCATACATAAAATGCATATCAGTCATCTCGGCGTTCGTATAGCGATTCATATTAGAGAACGTTACTAACAAACGTAAAATTATCAGATAAAAATACTAGAGAAAATTGAAAATGACCTTTGACAACTATCAAAAACAGTAAATGATTTATGTCATAATGGAAATGTAACCAACTACGTATGAAATCTGCTGTATCTTTTCGAAAAAAAAATAGATTTTTCTTTGCAAATCTAGCCCTGTATCTTCGAAATGAAACGATTTTCGAAAAATCGTCTAAGGTACAAATATTCTTAAAATAGGCCAAGGAATAACCCCCTAAATTTGTGCCGCATGTTTTTTCTACACCCTGTATATATATATAGAAACTTATTTGGGATAGCAGTCTAATTCAATAAGTGTACTCTTTTTCCTTTACTTTCTCAAGCTTTCAAGATTTATTTATCTCTTCTTCAGGAGATGCTACAAAAATTAATGATACAATTTGATTAGGTACAATAGAAAACGTATCTTACGAAATATGAGATTCTTAATATAGATGTTGAAAAGATGTATAAATTTTGGAACAGATTGTGAGAATATGAATTATTTGAGGAACTTTCAGAATTTGATTGAATCGTGACATCCTCCATTAGATACCATAGAATTTTGGGAAATTATTGAAATGCGATATGATGATAAGAGGTGTTTCGCTGTGTTTTTTATACTGTGAGGTTGGTCGAATTGTTATGATTCGATTTCTTATCTATCTCAATCAATAGGGGGTACATGGAGCTCAGTTGATCAATATCTTTCCTATAGTTCAATGCATTATCATTTTGGGCAATTCTTATCATTTCCAGCAATGTTCGTTTCCTTGTGTTAGGTTCTGCATCAAGAATTGTGGTTTCATTATAGTTGGGTTGGTGTCCTGTGGAGATGCAATGCTTGGCTAGTGCACAGTTTTCCTTTTTTAAATGGATGTTGCTTTTGTGTAGATTTTGTCTTTGTTGGAGTGTTGTAGATGTTTGTCCAACATATTGTTGATTACAATGCCCACATAGAATCTGGTACACTATATTGCTTCTTTTTGGTTTAGGGGTAGGATCTTTTAATTTGCTGAAATTTTTTTTTATAGGTTTCAAGTTTTTGATTGATGTCTTCACTCTATCATTGAGAATGATGTTTTTCAATCTCCCCGTTAATGACTCAACATATGGTAATGTGATGTAGAAATCCCTTTCTTGGTTAGTCTGGGCTAGTGGTGGAACCTCATTTGTTTGTACGGGGCTGTTTAGAGTGCTATGAATCAATTTTTTCAACAAATTCGTTGGATATCCATTTTTTTTAATATATTGAAAAGATTTGCTGGATTTTTATTTCTTAATGTGATGTGAGATAATCTTGTTATTCTATTTTTCAAATTATTGATGAAATTGAATTTCATTTTTGGAGGATGGTATGACAGATAATGAATATATCTTTGTGATGCAATTGGTTTCACATACCAGTCAGTTATTATGGAGTTGTTTTCAGTTCTTATTACTTTTGTATCCAGAAATGGTATAATAATAATAATATAAATAATAATTATATATATTGATCATTTAAGACATGCTCATACATGTATAGGATAAGTCACAAGAGAAAAGAAACAGAAATAATGCTATTCAATATTACAATCATCAAAGTAATCGTTTACTCTATAATAACATTTTTGTATAAGTAGGTTCTTAACTAGAGTCTTAAATTCCATATAATTGAGAGATCGAATTCTACATGGCAAATGATTATATACCTTTATGCACTGATAAATTGGAGACATCTCAAACTTGGTAGTTTTGTGCTTGGGGATATAAAGTAGTCCCCGACTTCTTGTGTCATAAGTATGAAAGCTGGACAATTTGATTACATTTTTTTCGTTATCTTTGACATATAAGCAACACTTGAGGATAAAAATACAGGATAATGTTAATATCCCATATTCAACAAATAAAGGCCTACAGGACGAGCGAGGTGGTATTCGGAAGATCAAACGTAGAATACGCTTCTGCAGTATGAAAGCCCTAGATGCATCCGATGAGTTTCCCCATAGTAGGATATTATAAGACAAGTGGCTATAAACCAAACTGTAGTAGATGTTTAAGAGAGATTCTTTGGGGAGTATATTCCTCACCCTACTCAAAGCGTAATAAGCACTATTCAATTTACTGCATAAGAATTCTACATGAATGGACCAATTCAAGAGGCCATCCAGACAGACACCAAGAAATCTGGAACTATTTTTGGATAAGATGATATTTCCCAGACAATGAATGACCAGTGTACGATCAGTTTGCCTCATTGTGAAATAGACGCACTCAGTTTTCTCAACGTTGACCGTCAAATTATTATTGTGACACCAGTTCACAAAGCTCTGCACGAGAAGCTCACTTAACCTCTGCAGCTCCCCAAAAGATGAAGCTGTAATTGCCACAGAGGCATCGTCCGCGAATAAGCTTCAAATAAAATTCAAGTTCAAACACGGTAAACATTGAGAAGCTACTAAGTTGACGAAAAGAACTCGCAGATTAACAGGGAGATCGTTAATAAAAATTAGAAATAACAGGGGCCCAAGACGGATCCCTGCGGTACTCCCAGGTTCATATCGTGCTCGGTAGATAGTGAGCCCTCAACCTTGACACACATGGATCTACCAACGAGATAACTATGAATCCAATCTAAAAATACACCTCGAAATCCCAGGTTATAGCATTTTTCTGATATGAATTTAAAGGAAAGACTATCAAATGCCTTCGAGAGGTCAAAAAATAGCCCAGCTACATGTAACCCGCCATCAAGACATTCATAAACGTAATTAACAAAGTTAACTGCTGCTGTCTGAGTTGATCGACCTGGTCGAAAACCATGTTGGGAATCAGTCAGTATGTTGAATCTATCAAGGTACTTGACCATTCTATCCAACACAACTCTCTCACCGACTTTAGAAAATACACTTAAAATTGAAATAGGTCGATAGTTCGTAATACTGTGTATATTCTGTTTTTTGTGAATAGGAACAACTATGGCCTTCTTGAGAATGGTTGGAAATACTCCAGAGCTAACAGAAAGGTTAATACAATGGGCAAAATGATGGCAAATATCTAAGCCTATCGACTTCCTCAGGTTCTTCCTCAGGGACCTTATCACATCTTAAGGTACGCGCAGACCGACGCGGGACGCGGGATGCGGGAGCGACTGCGAAACTTTTGCGGGACAAAAATACACGGCGGGATATGGAAGTGTGCACACCGGTACGACTAGGTCGCATGCGAATTGCGGGATGTCTGCGAATGAATTTCAGTTCGCAGCGTCCAGTGTTTTCCGCATTTTGAATAGTAGAGGGGGGAGGGGTGTGGCGAGAGCACAAAAATGCTCTGTCGAGATCGTATGTCAGAGATATATGAAATGGATAAATGACATAGAAGTGATAAAGAATTCAATTTTCTTGTTTCATAGAACTGTAACTAGAATAGTATTATGTTGATAAAATCATTATATTGAAAAATTTGTTTCACTTGGAGATGCCCAATTCCTTTCAGTTTTCAATCCCGAATATATGAAATGCAACTTAGCAGAATGTTAATATTATAAACTAACAGAACCACAGACTAGTTATGTCAATTCGAAAATGAAGCCGGGAAATTCCAAGTTGTGCCCGAGGGGAGTCCGCTTGTTTAATTTTTGACATTTCCCACACGAAAATCAATTGACATAACTAGTCTGTGGTTCTGTTAATTCATAATATTAACATTCTGCTATGTTTTTCACAAGATCATTATTTTATCAACTCTCCTAGTTGATATACTATTCTAGTCACAGTTCTATGAAACAAGTAAATTGAATTCTTAACAAAGATCATGAATAGTTTGGGGAACGGGAAAATTGAACATTGGGTTACCAACGTTTCTGATTGTTCATGATAAAATTTCTACTTCACAAAAGCTTGATAACATGAAGTCATCCAGGATGGGAAGGCACTTAAAGTTCTTTTCAAGATCTTGTACCTACAAAAGAAAAAAATATGATTTACATGATATGGTATAAACTATGAAATTAACGGTTCTATAAGCTCACACTTGAACATATCCCAGTTTTGTCAATAAAACATGTTTTCTCATTTCTGCATTGAAAATTTAGTGAGCCAAGAGCAACCAGTTTCTATCTATTTTATTACCTTTCACCCTTGTCCTCGAAAAGACTATATTATATACTGATTTACATTTTTCTGTAATAAATAGAAATGAAGAAAGAGAAATCAGTAAAATCAAAGCAAGGACTAGATCGACATGAATTTCCCTCTTTACCACTTCTATGTCATTTAACCACTTGTATATCACCGACATACGATCTCGACAAAGCATTTTTTCCGGTTTCGTACTCTCGTTGCACCCTTCTGTATGTACTATGCGACCTGCGGGAAAACGTTGCATGCTGCGAACTGAAATTCATTCGCAGACATCCCGCAATTCGCATACGTCCTAGCGTACCGGTGTGCACACTTCCATATCCCGCCGTGTATTTTCGTCCCGCAACTGTCGTTCCGCGTCTATGCGCGCATACTTTAGTCGCTGTCACTCCTGCAGTCCCGCATCGTTCTACGAAAATATTTCAGTCGCGTCGGTATGCATGCAATATAATCCGTCAGCTGCCGCATCAGACGCATCGCTCCCGTCCCGCAGTCGCTCCCGCATTGACTCGTCGGTCTGCGCATACCTTTATACCTCGCATGGCGAAACGGGATGGAAGAAAAATGTTGTATTCAACAAGCAAGAGGTAATACATGAGAACGATAATGAGCCCTGGTAATAACGGTGAAGTGCGGATTCGGTTATTGTCGAAAAGTAATCGGCAAACACCTCAACCAACTCACCTGACTCACCATGCAACACACCATTGATGTTGAGAGAAATAGGTTTGCTCCTACCATCTCGTCCACTCAAGTGACCCACCAAGGACCAAAAAGTTCTATTCTTGTTTTATTTTTTTATTTGATACAATATGAGATACAGACAGGTATGAAACCCACTAAAGTATCCACACATAACATAACTTAATGACAAAAATTATAAGTACATAACATATGAATTAAAATATTGTACAAAAATAGGAAATTAACAGTTTGGGTCAAACAAATAATCACATCAAAAAGAGCCCACCCGCAAAACTAAATTGATCAAAATCATTTACATTCTTTCTTCAAAATTTTACGTACTTGTCTGAGGGACATTGAGAAACAGTCGACATGTTGTGTGAACATATTACTGAATATTGTTGTCTGAATTATAAATTAGTTCACTATGGAACTTGAGTTTGGTATTTTTAGATATCGAAATATAGGACAATTTGGCCTGCTTGTATAGATTGAAAGAACTTTGACTTTTAATATTTGAGTGCAACTAATATATGTTCATGAGTTCGCGTTTAGCAAGAACTATCTCTTTTGTAATCCACTTCTTTGCTTGCTGATTGCGAGCAGTTGACCTTTTTAGGGGACAACAAAATTCAAAAATGTTACAAATTGTTGAAACAAATGCTTGAAAACAGTTATCGACACCATCACTTTTATAAACTGCCTGAAATTTACAATTTGAAATTTGAAAAACAAAAGTGTCGAGATTTTCCTGGCACAAGTTTCTGACATAATTCAACCTACTTTGAGTATTGACCTCCAATCTAGCGCGAAATTGCAAAATTATAGCTCGATGGTCACTTACATAAGGCTCAAAAACTTTAACATCCAGATCAGATTGATCGGCATTACTAAGAACGTAGTCGACTTTGGAAACGGTTTTGTCGGTAAATACCCTAGTTGGTCCTGAGACGTAAGTCTCAGATGAAAACAATCTAACAAATCAATAAACAGCTTACGGTTTGTACAGTCAACCTTTAAGTAATTTACGTTCAGATCACCGCACACAAAAATAACATCAACCAGTTTTGAACAATGATTGAGGGTATACGAGAGTCTGTCAAGAAACACTTCAAAGTCACCAGAGCCAGGACGGTAAACACTTATGATGCCAACACGGATATCATTGGCCATTACGATAGTACCACTCACTTCAAAATTCATTTCATCGGAGAAACTGACACGGACAGATTTCGAACTAGCACATCATTCCTCACATATGTCAAAGACCCACCGTGCTCTCGTTGGGGGCGGCAGTAATAGTCAGTGAGGGTGTAACCAGCTATAGTCATCGTTTTTACACTGTCAGAGGTGCACCAATGCTCGACTACACTTACGATGTCAGGACAAGCCTCGGAAAAAAGCAATTCTAGAATAACTAACTTGTTGGATAAATTTTGAACGTTCAGCAGTAGAAGTCGTAGGTTTTCATCTTCATCAGCGGAAATTAATCTGTTGGGCGATTTATTTTCCTTGGTCGAAAAAAACGATGAAGGCTTGCCCTGATGGGCCAATTTGACCCATCTAGAGCTTTTTCATAATCCGAACTTGGGATGGTCACCCTGAACGATGAATAATTTTCTGGGTACCTTGAAGTGAGTTTCTCGCATCGTTTTCTGCAGTTGTTTCCGGTTTCAGATTTGTCACATGAAATATACTGAATTTTTCATTGCCTTCGACGGATGAATTTCCGGAGCAGCTTCCCACAACCAACGCTCGACTGCGTTTTCTGGTTGATCTTTTATGGGAAACAGTACTCCATTCTTCACTTTGTGAATTGGATGGATTTTTCGTCGTGTTGTTATCGATGCTTGATTTATAAGAATTCACAGCTGTGTTGTCCTCTTTCATTCTTGTTGTATTGTTGTCACTGGGGTCATTTCGTCCGCAAACTATCCCATCAGGAACGCCAGAAGTCGTCGCATACGCAACTGTATCCGGGACAGTGAGAGCAACAGTTGCAGAACCAGTAGCAGTCTCGCGCTCTGCTGTATTAGATTGAACAGGTGGGATAAATTCGACCGTCTTTGTACTCTTTGTGTTTGTTTTGTTATTGTTTTTTTTCTTGATGGTATCAATCTCAGCGTTCTTGTTCGTAATTTCAACTTCTAGGGTTGAGATCTTGAACTTTAAAAGGCGATTATTCTCTATGAGTAATGTGTTCTTTTCCTCCAACTCATGAATTATCTTCAAGAGAAGTTCCAGTTGAGTAGACTCATTAGTTATTTTTTTATTTACCGCCTCAGTAATCGGAGATACACTTCCAGGCGTACAGTCAGAAGATAACATAATTTCTTCATCACAGCACTTTTTAACTCTATTTGAGCAACTAGGATGGTACACTTTATTGCAAATATTACATTTTGCAAATCCTTTCATAATTGTTCGTTTACATACGGCGCACTCAGGAATCGAGATTTTTAAAAACCCGATCGGTACAACCTTCCCGCTTGACGGCATATTGATCAATTGGTCTTTTTCGTTTTTTATGGTGAATTGAATTTTCGAGTTGATGGAGTTGATTATTTCTGTTATTGTGTTTTTTGTTCTTTAGGAATAGCGGTTATGATATCGTCCATAAATTTCTTACAAAAAGGTAATTGGAATTGTAATTGTTCTGTAATTTTCATGAGGATATGGTCCATTAGGTAATTTGCAATAATTGAAGAAACCTCAGATCCCATTCTCAATGATAGAGTGAAGACATCAATCAAAAACTTGAAACCTATAAAAAAAAATTCAGCAAATTGAAAGATCCTACCCCTGAATCAAAAAGAAGCAATATAGTGTACCAGATTCCATGTGGGCATTGTAATCAACAATATTTTGGACAAACATCTACAACACTCCAACAAAGACAAAATCTACACAAAAGCAACATCCATTTAAAAAAAGGAAAACTGTGCACTAGCCAAGCATTGCATCTCCACAGGACACCAACCCAACTATAATGAAACCACTATTCTTGATGCAGAACCTAACACAAGGAAACGAACAATGCTAGAAATGATAAGAATTGCCCAAAATGATAATGCATTCTACTATAGGAAAGATATTGATCAACTGAGCTCCATGTACTCCCTATTAACTGAGATAGATGAGAAATCGAATCATAACAATTCGACCAACCTCACAGTATAAAAAAAACAACGAAACACCTCTTATCATCATATCGCATTTCAATAATTTTTCAACAAATTCTATGGCATATCATCTAATGAAGGATATCACGATTCAATCAAATTCTGAAAGTTCCTCAAATAATTCATATTCTCACAATCTGTTCCAAAATTTATACATCTTTTTAACATCTATATTCAGAATCTCATATTTCGTAAGATACGTTTTCTATTGTACCTAATCAAATTGTATCATTAATTTTTGTAGAATCTCCTGAAGAAGGGATAATTAAATCCTGAATGCTTGAGAAAGTAAAGGAAAAAAGAGTACACTTATTGAATTAGACTGCAAATAAGTTTCTCTCTATTTAATCCAGTCAACTACCCTATTTCATATATATATATATATATATATTAGACTGATTCAAAAAAATCGACTTTTTTTGTTTTCACGAAACCCCCCCCTAATTATCTTCAGGGTATCGAAAAAAGACCTTTGCGAAAATATCAGCTCAAAATAATAACATTTAGAGGTCGCTCATCAATTATTTCTATTTTGCCTACTAATAGCAGGGGAAAAATTTCTTTTTTCAATAAAAAATTCCTAGAACACAAACCAATAGGCGGATTTCTTTGTGTGATACATTTTCGTGTAGGCAATCAGATACTCTACAAATATGTCCCCTACGATATTTCGATAAAACGGCCGCTTCAAAAGTTATTCGATTCGATGCTAATATTGAGGTATTTTTGAAGAAAAAAATCATTCAAAAAAATCGACTTTACTTGTTTTCACTCAACCCGCCTTCTAATCATCTTCAGGGCATAGACAGAAGCCGTCTGTGAAAATATTAGCTTTGAATATTAATATTTAGAGGTCGCTCATCGATAGCTTCTATTTTCGCTGCTGATGGCAGAAAAAAATTCTTTTTTCAATAAAAAATTTCTTGTTCACGGACCAATAGACGGATTCCGCTGTATGATACATTTTGGTCTGGGGAACTAGATACTCTACGAAAATGTTCAATACGATATCTCGATAAAACCACCTATTTGAATTTTTTTTTCAAAATACCTCGATATAAAGTATTAATATAGAGGTATTTTTGAAGAAAAAGTTCGAATAACCTTTGAACGAGCGGTTTTATCGAAATATCGTATGAGACATTTTCGTAGAGCATCTAGTTCCCTACACGAAAATGTATCACACAATGGAATCCGTCAATTGGTTCGTGAAGAAAAATTTTTTTATTGAAAAAAGCAAATATTTTCCTGCTATCAACAGCGGAAATAGAAGTCATCGCTGAGCGACCTCTAAATATTAATATTCAAAGCTAATATCTTCACAGTCGCCTTTTTTCGATACCCTGAAGATGATTAGAAATAGCGTTTCGTGAAAACAAACAGAATCGATTTTTTTGAATAATTTTTTTCTTCAAAAATACCTCAATATTAGCATCGAATCGAATAACTTTTGATGGGGCCGTTTTACCGAAATATCGTAAGGGTCATTTTTGTAGAGTATCTGATTGTCTACACGAAAATGTATTACACAATGAAATCCGTCTATTGGTTTCTGCTCTAAGAATTTTTTATTGAAAAAAGAAATTTTTTCCCTGCTATTAGTAGGGAAAATAGAAATAATTGATGAGCGACCTCTAAATATTATTATTTGGAGCTGATATTTTCATAGAGGTCTCTTTTCGATACCCGGAAGATAATTAGGGGGGGTTTCGTGAAAACAAAAAATGTCGATTTTTTTGAAACAGTCTAATATATATATATATATATACACAGGGTGATTTTAATACAAATTCCAGATTTTGTATTGTTGTTTTATACCACATGATCTTGAGTTGTAAAATATTTTCAAGCAAAATCTACTTCCGGTTCTACCGGAACCGAACGTGAACTTCGTTATTGCAAATGTAACACCCTGTATATTCAGACATATTCTGAGTCTTCGTTTAATTCTACACTATACTCTGTTCAAACCTAAGCGAGAGCAGTTCGCGCAGCGGTTGGAGGGCCTTCGGATGTTTACTTTCCGTCCAGAGTCGAATCGAGGAGATTTCATACAATCGTTCAGTTGTAACTGAATGGAAAGGACCCAACTCTGGTGTTTCCCGGAATTACTTTGTCGGAATCTTGCAAGATGTAGTCTAAAACAAACAATGCAAAATCTGGAATTTGTATTAAAATTCCTTCCCCGCAAACTTTTAATGAAACACTTAAAAAAATCACCCTGTATATATATATAATATATATATATATATATTTATATACATATATATATATATATATATATATATATAATATATATATATTGTGAGATAATTCGGTGTTGAAAAGTAATAATAATATAATGTTTCGTGGGATAGCAACACTAAGTAGGTGGTGAATCAAGAAAACTCTTTTTTAGTACTTTCACTCGAGCTTTCGGAATGCTTTATTCCATCTTCAGGAGCTACAAAGAAATGAAAAAAGGGGATGAGCTAACAATCACAAAAAGGTAAAATATCAACAAGTTCTTTTTACCTTGGTCTAAACTGAGATTAAAATCATGATAACATACATTGGAACAAAATTTGGGGCACACATTTACATTATTGAATTGAAATTTTAAAAAAACGTCAAATACATCAAATTTGATTTAAGTTGAAAAACATAGAATAACTATTAATCATAAGATTAAAGGAGAATTCTTTAAGTATTTTCAGTGACAATTCTTGTATGAGTAGGTTGATGTTCATATTTGGAAATACCATCTTGCTTGATCAAATAGGAATATACAATACTAAGATTTTTTATGTCGGTTCTATCATTGAAAGAGAATTGATGTTGTTGTATCCGTATCATCTCAAGGATTTCTCTCTTTTCCAATGAAGACTCAACATCAAGAATTTCTGGATTACTAAAATCCATATTATGACCTGTCTCTTGTACATGTCTGGCTAGAGCACATGCCTTTTTGTTGTTACGAATATCACTTCTATGTGATGTGATTCTTCCTTTAAGAGATCTCTTTGTTTGTCCAATGTACAGATTAATTGTCTTGATTGTGAAGGTCTGTACATTGGACAAACAAAGAGATCTCTTAAAGGAAGAATCACATCACATAGAAGTGATATTCGTAACAACAAAAAGGCATGTGCTCTAGCCAGACATGTACAAGAGACAGGTCATAATATGGATTTTAGTAATCCAGAAATTCTTGATGTTGAGTCTTCATTGGAAAAGAGAGAAATCCTTGAGATGATACGGATACAACAACATCAATTCTCTTTCAATGATAGAACCGACATAAAAAATCTTAGTATTGTATATTCCTATTTGATCAAGCAAGATGGTATTTCCAAATATGAACATCAACCTACTCATACAAGAATTGTCACTGAAAATACTTAAAGAATTCTCCTTTAATCTTATGATTAATAGTTATTCTATGTTTTTCAACTTAAATCAAATTTGATGTATTTGACGTTTTTTTTAAAATTTCAATTCAATAATGTAAATGTGTGCCCCAAATTTTGTTCCAATGTATGTTATCATGATTTTAATCTCAGTTTAGACCAAGGTAAAAAGAACTTGTTGATATTTTACCTTTTTGTGATTGTTAGCTCATCCCCCTTTTTTCATTTCTTTGTAGCTCCTGAAGATGGAATAAAGCATTCCGAAAGCTCGAGTGAAAGTACTAAAAAAGAGTTTTCTTGATTCACCACCTATATATATAATATATATATATATATATATATATATACAAAATATATGGAATTTCATAGTTGAATGATGATAAACGTAAAAAATTCAAATTCAACCCCTTTACCGCATGCATTTCAATTCGCAAAGAGTCACATTTCCAAAACGTTGAATTCGAATCGATCTTATATAAGCGCTTGTAGAAAAAATTTTGTTCCTATCTTTACAGAAAGTATCTTTCCCGTACTCGATTGCTCCGCGTCGTTCGGGCAACGGCACTGGATAGAAAAATAATATTGCAGAACACGTTAGAATTCTTTATGGAGTGTAAATGTTAAGGTGCGTACAGACATACTCCGAATGCCGTACCGCAGCACGGCGGGGTGCAACAGCGTATCGCACCTCGCCGCGATCACGGTGTAGATATTAGCGAACTTTTGTTGATCGCG
This sequence comes from Hippodamia convergens, assembly GCA_038502775.1. Lineage (NCBI taxonomy): Eukaryota > Metazoa > Arthropoda > Insecta > Coleoptera > Coccinellidae > Hippodamia > Hippodamia convergens. Next base: position 82,548,047 of record CM076607.1, on the reverse strand, counting down.
TCGATGTACGGGACGTGGTGCGGTGCACCATTCGGAGCATGTCTGTACGCACCTTAAGAATGGTGTTACCCAACAGGTAACAGGAGAACTAACCAATTCCACAAAATGAATGAACGAAGTGTGAAAAAATTGTTTACCTCTGATGATAATTGCTCACATAATGAGAGTATGAGGTAAAGGTGTGTACATCCATAAAATGCAGCACAGTAGACGAAGAGTGCAAACGTGCTTGTGCCGTCCCCCTGTGAACAATAGAGAAACAAAATGTGATTAGATTTCTATATTCGAATGTATACAGGTATCGAAAAACATTTAAAACTATCTGGTTAGAATTCACAGAATTACCAAAGAATAAATATATTTCAATAACAAACCAGTGGGTATCAAGTTTGCAGATTCAGCCAAGGCGAAAAAATGCCGTTATCGAAGCAGAGCAGTAATAGACCGATTTAGCTCATCAGTGCAATTCAGTCAGATGCAACAACGAACATCGTGAAGACCTGTATCCGATATAAAAAGTGTAAGGGCCAGTTTCATAATAAACCGCTTAAAGTCACTTTAATAAAAGTCGGCTTTGGTTAAAGCCGACTTTAAAAGTCCACCCGATTTCATAATGAAATTAAATGGGACTTTACGTAAAGGCGACTTTAGAAGAAATGTTGTTTGTTGGCATAACTGAAATCGTTTCATTTGACCTAAAATCACTGAGTTAGATGACAGCCGTCTTAAAATTGAAGGAGGTTATGTTATTTTTATGTTCGGTGGATATAACCATAGATAAATACTAATATAGATAGGAAAGTCCGTAGAAATTTTGGAACCGTGTTTACAGTGACATCTATCGGCCTGGAAGGAAGTACAACTCGTTTCGAATACCATTAAATAGCCGAAAATTGGCATTTGATAGATCAAGATTGGATGCGCAATAGATTTATTTGGAAACCAATCCAGATCTATCAAATTTCCTGAGATTTATTGAGATTGGAAATGATTCGTACTTCCTTCCAGTCCGATAGATGTCACTGTAAACCCACTTTCATATTTTAAAAGAGTTTCTAATATATGGAAAAGCAATCAACTCTCCGTTACAACCATTTTTGAATTGCTTGAGAGTGCTCAGATGCTACATGAGCATTTATATCATATGGTAATGGAGTCTTGATATTGTCCTTCAAATGTGCTTGGTTGGAAAAAACAGATTTCTCCTATTTTGCTCTAGTGTCATTTATCAACTATTGTCAAATACCGATATTAATTGTTTCCAGGTTAAAAGATGGCGCCAAAATACGGTTCCGGCCATTACTAGGCCAGTGTCCTATCTATATAAGTATATAGTATTAATCTATGGATATAACCTTCACATTCAAATTTAAATCTATTCCTTTCTGATATTTTGTGCTGAGTTCGTGGTTCGTGTTTCTAAGTTATATTTTCTCCAGTCAAGTTGTTGTGATAACAAATTTATTGAAATGAATAGCATTCAAATCAATAAAAGAGTTCGCTCATCAAATTTTAATAAAGAAAAGGAGCTATTATTGGTGAACGAAGTGCTCAAGCAAAAGCACATTATAGAGTGCAAGTCAAATAAAGTTTCGAATCTGGAAAAAGTAAGTATTCCAAATAACTCCTATGAAATTGTTTTGAAAGCATGATTCGGTTTTTAGGAAGAGGCATGGAAGAAAGTTTTTGAAGGATTCAACTCCAAGAGTCACACTCATCGGCATATTACTCAATTGAAGGTTAAGTTCAATAATTTGAAATCAAGAGCAAAAAAAGAGGTGGCTCAACATAGGAATCATGTACGTGGGACTGGTGGTGGTCCTTCCATTAAAGATTTGGACCCCGTTACTGAAATAATTCTTGAAATTATTAACTTAAAAACTGTTGGAGGTCTACCCCCTCTGGAAGATAGTGATACTCCTATGTACGTAGGAGTGTATGAAACTCCTATTAATGTAGGAGTGGGTGAAACTTCTACAAATGTAAGAGTGACATCAAATCAAAATTATATTTTTTGTTCAAACCAATTTATGTTGAATACCTTGATTAATTTCTGTATAACTTGTTTTTTAGTTACCAATCGAAGATGAGTTGGAGATTAAATTAGTGGAATTCAATGACTTGGTAAGTTGTAAATAATTTCAATAATTTCTTACTTACTCCTTGCTCGTTCCTTATTTCAGAATACAGAGGGAATAAGATTCAATGATGTTTGTATCGAGGAACTTTCACTACCTGTAAGTATGAGTTCAAGGATCGACAATGCAATGCCAAACTCATGAATCTGTTTTTTTGATGTTTGAGAAAAACACGTTTTTCTCGAACATCAAAAAAGCACATCCGTTACTGTGTTTTATTGAATATAAAATAATAATAAGCATGACGTTTGCAGGATGAAAGGACAGCAAAAAATATCGTCAGCACATCGAAAGAATCATCTCCTGAAGAAAAAATGAGTGAGGCAAAAAAAAAATGGACAAGCTACACTCCTAGGAATTTGAGGGAGAAAACTAATCCCAAACTGAAGGTTGGAAGGAGTAATAATATCAGGAACGAAGGGGGAGCTAGGGAAGAATACTACAAGAAAAAAAGGGAATTGTTGATTGAAGCAGATAAAAGGGCAATAGAGGGTGAAAAGCGAGCAATAAAAGCTGACAGAAGAGCAGCAGAAGCTGACAGAAGAACGAGAGAGGCGGATAAGAGGGCAGTGGAGGAGCATTGCCGTAGATTAAAAGCATTAGATTTGGAAATTGAAATAAGAAAAAAACAATTGACTAAATATAATCTTCGAATAAGCATTTATTTTTACCAAATACATCAAATCAATCTAGCAAAATGACCTGTTATGATCAAATTTCTAACATGTTCCCCATTAACTGCATTAGGAAAAATTTGTGGATTATCATCCAATTCCTCTTCAAAATTATCGCTAGGAAACATGTCATTCATATCAATCGCCATATTGTGCAACACTGCAGTTGAAACTATAATGAGCCGAATCGTGTCCAAATGTAGTCTCATTCCAAATTTCAATATTGGAAATCTACGTTTCCATACTCCGTATTGCCTTTCCACAATGATCCTTGTTCTTACGACTGCTTCATTGTATAATTCTTCAGCAGGTGTTCTTGGCTTTTGAAGCTTCGTCATTAGATATTTTTTCAAGGCGTACCCACTGTCGCCAATAAGCATGTAATGACCAAATTCATCATTTTCAAATTTTTGTTTGAGCATTGAATTATTGAAAATGGTTTGATCATGTACTGATCCGGGCCACCTACATACAATGTTTCTATATAATCCGTAGTTAAGCATCGCTCACAGTTTGCACATTCAAAGCAAAAAATGATTTTCTTGATCGATAAATTTCTGCATCGTTACCACCTGGTGAGTCTATTTTGATGAGTGTGCAATCAATAGCCCCAATAACTCGAGGAAAAGAAGCAATTTCATAAAAATTTTCTGCTGATTCTTCCATTTCTGCATTCGTTTCAGGCATTTTTATATAGGCTTGGCTTCTAGAGGCTATAGCATTAGAAACCCTTTTAACAATGCGACAAGCAGATGCTTTGGAAACACCCATGAAATCTGCTACAGTGATCAATATGTTACCTGTTGCATAAAATCGAAGCGTTAACAGAAGTTGTTGTATGGGTGTAATGCAGCCTCCTCTGAAATAAATTTATTTAAATAGTTTTTAAAGCTACAAAGTATATACACAGAAGGCTCTGGTATATATTAAATGGATACGTACCTATTTGTAGGCATCTTTATATCATCTTCTATTTCATGCAGTAAATGCAACACAGTTTCTTTTTTCAACCGAAACCTATCGAACAAATCCGTATCATCAAATCCCTGGAGATGATCTATTCTTTTACGATATACTTTTCTTCGTCGGATATATGGAACTTCTTCATTGGATGAATCCGAACTGCTTGTCTCGAAATTTTCCATTTTTATTATTCATCTGCTCGCCGAATTATCTCTTGATGAATTCGAAATAAAACACAACATAAACAAAGTGTAGCTAACCTCAAATGAACTTGACAGTTTGGAGACGAGTGGTTAGGAATGTATTTAAATATTCAGGGCTAAAGGATACTTTAGCTGCTAAAGTCCCGAAATTGGGCCTTTAAATATAAAGTGGCTTTAAGAAAGTTAAATGTGTTATGAAACCGAAATATTGAACTTAAAGGAGCTTTAAAGTTAAAGGGACTTTAAAACTGATTATGAAACTGGCCCTAAGTGTTATAAAACCGCTTTAACCACTAAACATCCTTTATTATTTACAATTTTTACTTCTGAATGCGAATTACGAAAAATGGACATCTACTTGTATACAAGGGGGTCGAGCAGGGAAAACACGGAGCGGCAGGAGTTGCATGTTTGATAAACAATAAGATAAGAAATAGTGTTGATACCTGGGGAGCAATCACAGAGAGAATATTGACTTTGAATATCAAAACAGGAAAAGGAAACATGTCAGTTATTGTGGTATACGGTCCAAATGATGATGCAAACAAGAAGGAGAAGGACGAATTTTGGGATGAATTGCAGTTAATAACAGAACGATGTATAGGAAAAGTTATCGTTTGTGGAGACTTCAATGGAAGAGTTGGAATAGGGGGAGCAAAAGATGATATAGTTGGAAAGTATGGGGAAGCAAGGAGAAACAACAATGGAACAAGACTTTTGGATTATTGTAGAGTGAATGATATGATAGTAACCAACACTTTCTTCGAACACAAAAATAAACATAAGTTCACTAGACAGGGACATGGATTTAATGAAAGGTCGATTATAGATTATATATTGATAAGAAAAGAAAACAGGAGAGAAATAAAGGATGTAAGGGTGTATAGGGGTGCGGATATTGGAAGTGATCATTTTTTGTTGATCGCTAGAGTAAGAGGGAATGAAGGAGGAAGAAAACATGGTAATTTACAACGGAATGAAATATATGAGAAAATAAGAAGTTATAAACTGAGGGATGAAGACGTAGCGGAAAAGTATAAGGATAAAGTGAGAGAAAAACTGAATAGCGTGGAATTAAAAATGGAGATGACTGTAGATGATTTGTGGAATAAGTTCAAGGCAGCACTGCAAGAGTCAGCTAAGGAAATATGTGGTAGCATAAAAACAAATAGGAACAAAAAATGCACATCATGGTGGAGTACAACCCTGAAAAATCAAATAAAGGAGAAAAAGGAATGTTGGAGAAAATACTTACATAATAAAACAGCAGAAAACTACGAGAAGTACAAAGAAAAAAGAGAAATTGTAAAAAAAGCTGTTAGGGAGGGAAAAATACGGAGTTGGAAGGAATTTGGAGATAGAATGGAAAAAAATGCAGGAGAAAACCAGAAATTGTTTTATCGCGTGTTGAAGAATATGAGGGAAGGTAAACAGATTGAAAGTGCATCTGTCAGATCCAAAAGGGGAATATTATTAACAGAAGACCAAGAAATAATGGGTAGATGGAGGGAATATTTCATGGAATTACTAGAGGGAGAGGAAATAAGAGAACATAGAGTAGGAATTGATTTCGGAAGAATAGAGGATCAATTTGGAAGCGGAGAAGAGGATCAAATAGGGATTGATGAAGTTAAAGAGGCCATAAAGAGACTCAAGAATGGAAAAGCAGCCGGAAACGATCAAATAACACCTGAGATGTTGAGAAATATGGGAGAGAAAGGTAGTGAAATTTTGACGAAAATTTGTCAGAAGGCATGGTCTACAAAAAGGATACCAGAGAATTGGAAGATGGCATTGGTTGTACCGATATTTAAAAGTGGTGATAAAAAGACGTGTAACAACTATAGAGGAATAAATCTTATGAGTACAGCACTGAAAGTATATGAGAGTATTTTAGAGAGGAGACTCAGAAATTTCGTTGAGCATACTTTAGATCCTGTACAAAGCGGATTCATGAAGGGCAGAAGTGTACAAGACCATATATTTGCAGTTAAACAAATTATACAGAAGATGAAGAAAACTGGTAGGAAGGCGTATTTTGTGTTTATAGACCTTGTAAAAGCTTTTGATAAAGTGAAGAGAGAGAAGCTTTGGGAAATATTGAGAAAGAGGGGAATTGCAGAACAACTAGTGCAATCCATAGAAAGTGTATACAGAGAAAGTCAGAATTGTGTCGTATACAAGAATATGAGATCGGAATGTTTCCATACCAAAGAAGGACTAAGACAAGGAGGAGTTTTGAGCCCCACACTTTTTATAATATTTCTGGATGAGATCATAAAGGAAACAAAGGAAGAAATGAGAACTCTGATAGTCGGACACAGAAAATTGAGGAAGGTAGAGTCATCAACATTTGCCTTCACGGACGATATTGTATTAATGGCAGGTTCGAAAAGTGCAATACAGAGGAATGTGGATGTTTGGAACGAAACACTGAAAAAGTATGAAATGGAAATAAACAAAAAGAAGACTAAGGTTATGGTGATTGCGGAAATGGAGGAGGATGAGGATGTGCAAATAAAAATAGATGGTGAGCAAATAGAAAAAGTCAGTAGTTTCACATATCTGGGAGTTGATATAGATAGCAGTGGTAGTCAAGAGAGGGATATTGAAAATAGAATGGAAAAAGGAAATAGATTATTCTTGGGCTAAATCGGAAATTTTTGAGGAAAAGGGAAATAAAGGAGAAAACCAAGATGACGGTGTACAAGAGCATATTCAGACCGGTATTAACTTACGGCTGTGAAACCTGGGTTACTACACAAAGAAGTAGAAGCAAATTACAGGCAATGGAAATGAAGTATCTTCGAAGTGTGAAGGGTATAACACGATTGGATAGAAAAAAAAATGATGATGTTAGGAAGGAATTGGAGATAGAGTCAATGGAGGATTATGTTGGAGAAAGGCAGATGGGATGGTGGGGGCACTTAATGCGAATGGAAGAGGATAGACCTACAAGACAGATATGGGAGGCGAGAGTGGAAAAAAGGAATAAAAGGGGAAGACCTGGACTGACTTGGGACGATATGGTTACAAAGGAAATTTTGAGAAGAGGGAAAAACATCACCGAAGCTAGAACGTTGGCGGCAAATAGAGAAGAATGGAAGAAAATCATCAAATTTCAGTTATGATTTTAGAATATGTTATTTTGAGACCCAAACACCGAAAGGTATTATTGGGATTTTGATTATATATATATATATATATATATATATATATATATACTTCTGAATGCTTACTCAACAGCTGGTGAGAATATAATAATGCTAGCTGACTCTCTGAAATCAAAGATTATAGAGAAGAAAGATTGAAAACCCAGCGACTACACTCACGTTAGCGCCATCTAATTTTTTCGAATTGTTCTAGGAAATATATGAATTCGCTAGAGATTACTATAGTAAATATATGTAAATTAATAAACAGGAGTGTAGCGGTTAGAGAGCTTGCCTTGCGACAATTGAAAAGGTTTTTCTTTTTCTTTTCTTTTTAATAATAATGAAAAAATTTATCAAACAATTGTGTGTTGTGAATAATTTGTTCTTGGAAAACGAAGTTGAATAAGGAAGGTGCCCAATTAAGCGTACTAATAGAACAGCTAATTCAAAAGTAAGTTTGTTTACTACTTATACACTGAGTTGCAGGAACGTCCATTAAAATTTAATGCCGCCTTAATTCTCCCTTAAATGAAATATCCATAGACGGTAGCTATGGATACTCCGTTTAATGGAGAATTGAGGCAGCATTAAATTTAATGGACGTTCCTGCAACTCAGGGTAAAACTTATTTCTCGACTAAAGTCTTCGTATTCACCGAATTTACATCTATGATTTTTTTCAGACACTGATACTATAGCAACAAAAATTTCAATAGAAACGTATATAAAATGAAATGAAACAATAAAGTTCCTACTGTTGAGTGACCCGAGGTTTCACCTGTCAAAGGTATTGTTAATATAAATACTTATTTCTTGGAAGTTTATGATGATGATGTGTGAATGGCCGAGTCTGCAACAGTTGATGGAGAAGGCTGCAATGAGAAGATGAACGAGTACTTACTGACTCAAGTGACACACAATAGGGTACTCAGAACACATGAAAGCATTATCGTATTATAATTATGTATTCTATTACTATTGCCAATGAATCAGATGCAAAAATTGTTCCGAAAATGTGTTAGTGAGCACAACAATAATTGAACTCCAGGAGTTTATAGTCACACAACCAGAATCATTTTGGAAGTGTCCTTTCTCAAAGAACTATGAGTTTTTCAGTGCGGATAATTATAAGAATATTCACATTATTATTAACAAGTTATGTTTGAAACGAAGTAGCCCCTACTTTTTTCAAGAACAAACATACATAGTTACATGTTACTGTTAATTTATTTACTTTATTCACAGAGGTATTGATTAATCAATCAAATATTCTATCGCTAATCCGAATAATTGAATCGATAACGAATATCAGTTGGTATAATCAAGCTCACATTTTTCTCTGTGAGTGTATTGATTTCTTAGTAGGAACTAGTTAACAAAAAAAGCTGAAGATATCATATAGACAAACTAATATTTCTCAACAAAAAAAAATGTAATAATAACAGAATATGAATATTATGAAAGCAAATAATATGAGGTCAAAACTTCAACCATCACTGAAATAAAATATTCATGAAGAGCTTAATAAGAAGCTGACCTTTAGAATTTTAAATGTTTTTCTAGAACCTATGTATAACCTGATCGATGTTGATACGTTAAGGTGATATATTTTATATTTACTGATCTGGTGGGATTCAGACTGATTATGACTTTTTTCGAGGAACTATGGCATGTTTACTGTAACGTGACTATATTCTATAGTCATTCTTGAAACTGTGTTAAGATTGTGCAGACGTGTTTCTGATCGATCCTCACAGAAAGTTAAGTTTCGTTACAAGCTATTTTTGTATATTCCTGATTCTTAAATCGAATTATAGGATTCTTAATTAATTTCCTGTTGATAGACTCTGAAGTAGTTCTGAAAATGACAAGTTGCGTTATTTGTACGAATACCATAAATAAAAAGTCGCCGGGTCTGAAGTGTAGTGGTTCTTGTCGCCAGTTTTTTCATGCGAACGGACGTTGTTCCGATGTTTCAAAACATCAGTTATCTCTTATCACCAGTACTCCGGGTGGAATGTGGAATATGAGCTTGCGTGAGATGTCGGGACTCGGGACCGAGAAACGGGACCGGCAATCGGCGTCGGCGCGGTAACTGTGCCCGATGCGAGCGAAGTGGACGACAGCGGAGCAGAATGTAAGGGAGATGACACCATGATTCGGTTGGTTCCTGCCCTCAGATCTGATAAATATGAATGCTATGAGAGAAGAGATCAGGGAACTCAAGGGTTCGGTCATTTTTTGTTCCAATAAGGTCACTGACTTCGAGACCAGGCTTTCCAAACTGGACGAGTATTTGAAATTCGGTAATCAACTCAAAGCTGATAATGATAAATTGAAGAGAGAACTATCTATAATCGAACTGAGAATCAATAGTATTGAACAGCAGGAAAGAAATAATAATGTCGAAATAATGGAGATTCCAGAAAAGGCCGATGAAAACCTGTATGAGATCGTCGGTAAAATAGGAAAACATGTCAATTACAACATTGATAAAGAATCGAGACTATAACTCGTGTCCCAACAAAACTGGATAAAAAACCGAAAAACATCATTGTTAAATTCAAGTCAAAATAAGTGAGAGACAACTTTTTGATGGCTGTTAAAGCCAAACGAATTCAGCACGAAGGAAAGGTAGGATTTAAGTTAGAGGACATTGCTAATCAGTTTTATATAAATGAACATCTTACCACCAGAAATAAAATCCTTTTCAAGTCTGCTAGAACAATTGCAAGAGAGAAGCATTTCAAATTCGTTTGGGTGCAAGGTGGTCACATCTTGGTCCGTAAAGACGAAACGTCGCAGATACTGAAGATTCAGGCCGAAATGGATTTGAACAAACTCCTATAGACTAATCGTTTTAATGCATATCAGTTGTCCTTGTGCAGTTCTGATGGCTCAATCGACTCTAAGCATCGCATATCAAAATGTACGTAGTTTGCGTACTAAATTGGCCGATTTCAAATTGAGTGTAGAAGCTTATCAGTATATTTCTTTCATTACTGAAACGTGGCTCAGAGATGCTATATCTTATCATGAACTTGTCGATACTAACGAATTCACAGTTTTCAGAAGAGACAGAGAAACGAGTTAATCGCTGAAGAAAGATGGCGGAGGCGCAATGATCATTCTAAAAAGTAAATATGATGCTATTTTATTGCCAAGGTTCAGCAGTGAGGCTGAAGACTTATGGGTTTTGGTTGATTTAAAAGTATTAAATTCTATTTGTTTTGTATATATATCCCACCACATGATGACAGTGCGGTTGTTTCATTCATTGATAAATTGAATCTGAACAAGTCCATGATCGGTGATAATTTGTTGTTGATAGTGGGTGACTTCAATATGCCCGGCATAAACTGGGTTCATCATGATGTTGATCCATACCTGATTCCAACTAATGTGGAATCCAAGTGCTCGAGTATGTGTGACACATTTTCGTTTGCTGAGCTGATGCAGTGTAATTGTGTTCATAACTCCTCAGGTAGAATTTTGGATTCAGTTCTCTGCAATAAGTCCAACATAATATATAATTTGATGAAATCCACTTGCTCCTTTGTTAGTGAGGGCAGTCATCACCCTATGATTGAGTTTTCATTAGATATGAATATTGAGGGATCGGTAAAATACATGGATAAGATTTATTGGACATAACCCTCTGAAACTGAAATGAACCGCAAATGTGCGGCTGGCTCCCTTGTGACTGATGAGGGTCGAAAGCCCGAAACAGCTGTCTACGGTTCATTTCAGTTTCAGAGGGTTATGTCCAATAAATCTTATCCATGTATTTTACCGATCCCTCAATATTCATATCTTTCTCATATTTATATTCCTGGACTGGGATTTCACGCAGGTGGCTAAAGTTGCCTCCGTGGTGACGTTGGATGTTGCCCTGGAATGCAGGGTCTTCCAACCGAAATCGCAAATGTGCGGCTGGCTCCCTTGTGTTGACTCCGTTATGCGTTTTCGAATACCGACTTCTCACCGTACTGATGAGGGTCGAAAGCCCGAAACAGCTGTCTACGGTTCATTTCAGTTTCAGAGGGTTATGTCCAATAAATCTTATCCATGTATATATATATATATATATATATATATTATATATATATATATATATATATATATATATATATATATATATATATATATACGTATTACGCGACCTTACGGAGCCGAAAATGCTACACGCGACTACCCCTACTGAGCCAAAATCATTTTTACGAAGCCCGGATCGGGCTTCCTAAAAATTTGCATGTATATCTTTCACAGAGGCTTCCTAATAGGTCAGTGAGCCTATAGACGAATTTTCGCCTGGGCCGAATATCGCCCATATAATATCGCAATATATACGCGCTTAGTTCACGGGGTCCACCTGTAGGTGGTGCTCCAGTAGTTCCGTATATAAATATATACATTTTGGCGATATAACCCCGATTATAGGAATCCCGCTATACCTCGCTGTTATTCGAAGCCCGTAAGTTTGGCAATGTCGCATTCTATCGGAATTCGTTAGAACGTTCTCAGGGTAAAATGATTCTCCTGAAAGACTAATGGATGGAGAAATATCGCTAGGAAGGATAGGAAAAATTTCTCATCGGAAGAATCAACGAATATTGGATTTAATCGTCTTCATTAGATGATACTTTAATTTATTGGTATTTCAAGCTGCGCTTTTCAAGATATCATCTACAGGGTGTTTTTTTTCAAATGTTTCATTGGACCTATTCGATGAAGGAATAGTTATACGAATTCAAGATTTTGTTATTCTGTTTAAGAGTAGATGAACTCAAATCATAAAATATTTTCGGGCGAAGTATAGTTCCGTTTTTACCGGAACTTCATCATTGCCAAAGTAAACCCTGCATATTCAAACATTTTGGAATTCTTCGATCAATTTTTCACTGATTTGAGGTATGATTGCGAACTGGATCAATATGAATAACAGAAAAATAATAGATTAGGCCAGGCTTTTGTTTTTCAAATGAAATTATGAATATTTATCTGAAAATAGAGCTTCGCTTAAACAAAAAACAAATTTTTTTATTGGATGATTTTCGATTTTAGGTTTTCATGAAAGATAAACATCAAGTTTTTGTCATGACCTCGAGATAACAAATTATTATACAGTTCGAAAATGTTTATCAATGTTGGCAAACTGCGAACTTGAAAAAGTGAGTACTAAATTGTTTCAAACGAGAACTTCTTTTCTGAAGCCATGGGAAAATTAACTTAAGAAAATAATGTTTGTGTGAAAAAATGGGAATTGCTTCGAATTGCAAAGTTTTTTTCAATTGTGGGAAATCAATTTCTTTGGACATTGTATTTTGAATTTTACTTCCCCGAGAAATACAATTATTGGCAATTATCAATTAATTCAACTGGTTATATTAACCGGTGAGGTGGTATTTCACTGCCATAGAGAGTGAGATGGTGACTCTCAGACACCTGCAATTTTATATGATTTTTCTCTGTCCATAGCTCTTTCTTTTTGGCTTCTCACAATAGAATTACTATGTCATGAATGTATTCAACTAACGGGTTAGGCATTTGGTGTCACCCATTTAAAAAAAAATCTGTTATAAAAGCAAAAAACATTTTATTGAAACAAAATTTTGAAAAATAACGATATTAATATGTGCAATTTACGTTTTAAAAATTCTTCGCATTGTCTTGTTGGAAATGTGCAACACAAGCGACTTCCTTGATGCAAATCTATTCGGACTTCTTATCACAGCTTGTCTTACCCGTTCAATATTTTCGGGTGTTCTGACTATACGCAGACACCTCTACAAAAATTTGATGCCACATTCCCTCTAACATCATAATCTCTTACCCACCTAAATATGTTTTGGAATTTTGGAATTCGTCCGTGTCTTTTCACATTAAATTCACGACGAAAATTTCTTTGCACTTGCACAACTGAATTATTCAATATGAATTGTTTTACTACATAAATTCATTGATTCATCGGAAATATCTCCATGGCCAATTGAATTGCAACTATTGACATATAAGAATGTGTCACTTCAATTGTCTAAAACAAATTATTATTTCCATAACGCACTATGAAAAATAGATGAAACCAGATGACTTACCTTGTATTTTCAATGAAATTTCATGAATATATTAGTGAAAAATTATCAATTTTAAAAACGAAGAGCAGAAAATGTGCGGAATTGTTACAAACTTCCATTCCGTATCAACTGCCAAAAAATGAATACGAATTTTTAGGAGAATCAAAATTTTTTTAGTTATTAAATGTGTGGATGAAACATTGAACGCAGAAGAAAACAATATATCGAAACTGTAAAAACTGACAACATGTCAAAATATCACATTTTCATTCCTACTTATTTCATTCTCGCAATACATTGAATTCAAAATTTTTGACTACAAAATCAGCACACTTACTGGCTTTGTACACATTCCCTTGCACTGAAAATATGTTTTCCTGTGAATTTTCGATGGATTCTAGCAACTCAATATTGAAACATTAAATAAATTGATAATATGTCAGAAAATGTTCATTCCTGCGAGCATACTGCCCTTCTTTGTTATTCATTTCTCTAAATAAAATGTTCAGAATTTTTATTTTGCAAAACAGCTGTTATATATGGAGAAAGCGCAAGAATTGTTTACATAACATGTTGCAATTTCGATATCAGATATCCCGAGTTACCTGGATAACGATAGTAAAGTTTCTCAGGATCCAGCTGAATTTTATGGTACAGGAGGAACAAAATCATTACCGTAATCGTAAAAAAAACAAATCGACGTAATGGGTTATTATCAAACTCATCCTCGGTCATCTTTTGAGGATTTAGAAGATCAGAGAATCTTGTTCATTGATAATTTTTACCCCGTCCAATAAATGGTAATTTTTTGTGAAGGATTTTTACTGAAAATTCAAGAACACAAAAACTTCTTGAAACATATTATTTGGTCTGACCAAGCTAAATTTACCCAACAAGGAATAACGAACGAAACGAAGTCAAGGAAGTTCAAACTGTATTTCAATTTCCACTAACTGTATTCTGCCTTTTCACAGCTGACCAACTCAGATATTTCATTTGAAAACCTAGTCGAAAATTTCTTGCGTGAATTGCACCTCGCATTCAATAATTGGTACAGGGAAAATTTGCTAACACCAGAGAAAATTCGTCAAGAATATTTGTGGAATGTTGCTGGTGAAATAGGGGTTGATTTCTTCGACCGCTTCGATCTCCAGATCTTCAAAAGAAAGACATTTCGTAACAATTAATCGCCACTTCTGTTCGTATGTTTAAGAAAACCAAAATTCGAAATATGACCGAGAAAATTGATTTCAAGCATTTCTCAAAAAATGCGGATTTCATTTTAATTGTGATATCTGCACACCTACAATGCAATATATTCAATTATGACTTCTCGTTGTCATCAATTTTGAGACTCAAGGTATCCACTGTATCATGACTTGTAATTTCAAGCATTTACACAAAAACATCTTGTCAAATTAAGGTTATCCGTGATCAAACAGAGCTTCATTTCGATTTGAAGAGTGTTACTTTCAGTCCAACTGGATCTCGAAATTTCAAATGTGAATTTCGATTTCTTTCCAAAAATAATACAACGAACGGAATTGGTGGGATACCTGTATTTGAAAACAATTAATAATTGCGTACCCTTTGAATTTTCGAAAGAAAATCTCTCCGAGATTCTAGTGTCGTTCGAGTATCTACTTTTTTATCCACGAATAGTTTTGAATAGAAGGTCTCATCAAGTATTCGCATGAAACTTATGACGTACGCAACGGACGTGAAAGCTTTTTTCAAATAATTGACTTGAAATGACATTGAATTAAAATTGGAGAATAAAGAAAATTTTGAATTCTTTTTGGGTCCGTCAAGTTGGCCCGGTAGTTGTGGCATTTTTACAAAATTTTTTGCTTATTGCTAATGCTAGGTAAGTGCTGGCGAGTGCTCAAGAAAAAACTGGAAAATCTTCGATGGTACTCGTAAAAATGAAAATTTAATTTTCCGGGCCAACTTGTATGCAGCCCGGAAAAACCAGCATTTTTCATCGAGAGCTTGAAAAACCTAATGCTAGCTAAGTGCTAGCGAGTGCTGAAGAAAAAATTTGAAAATCTCACTCAGGAGTGGAAAAATTTGTAATAGAATTTTCCGGGCCAACTTTATGCAGCCCGGAAAACCCAGCATTTTTCAACGGAATTTTGAAAAAAGTTAATGCTAGCCAAGTGCTGGCGAGTGCTGAACAAAAAATTTAAAAATTTCATTCGGAAGTGAAAAAATTTGCAATTGAATTTTCCGGGCCAACTTGATGCTGCCCGAAAAAATCAGACTTTTTCCATGAAATCTTGAAGGAAGTTGATATTAGTGAAGTGCTGTCGAGTGCTAAAAAAAATTTGAAAAATCTGCCATGGAAATAAAAAAAATAAGGAGTTAATTTTGCGTAGCCATTTTGCAGGGCAACGTATAGAGCAGCCCACAGAAAAAGTTTTTATCCAACACATAACAATTATGAGATTTCTTATTAATGTCATTGTTGATAAATCAAACACTAGTATGTTATGATCCATAACGCACTAGTGACTTATGGATTATGACCCCCTTTCATATTTATTCATAACTATTACAAGCTGAATTCACACTGATATTTAAATTTGAGAACGCCAACGGTTTTTTCTTATATGAAGTTATTGTTACGCTAAATTCACACAAACCGGTTTGTGGCCGGCCGAATTTCTGCCGGTCGTCCAAATCGCACCCTGATTGATGCTGGCGTGCATGCCAGGTCGCATTCACCAATCAGCGTTCGATTTGGAAGACCGGCATGAAATTGACCGACCAAAAACCGGTGTGTGTGGATCTAGCGTTTACTACGTTGGTTAGTTAATTGGAACCAGTGCCTACCCTATCGGTACAACTGCTGATAGTGCCTTAAGAAGCTGATGCATTACAAACTTGCAACTTTTCTGCAATTTGTACCGATTCTTTACGGTATCAGGGGTGGCGTTTCAAAAGTAGTGATATTTCCCCTGCATCGATTTCTCTAATTTTCCACACATTTGCTGTCACACCTCCAATTTTTGTGAGAAACAAAATAGTTGCTGGTCTCAAAGACATGTATTTTTCCATTTTTGTTTGAGTGGAACTGACGGAATAGAAAAATCGGGAAAATCCACTTTATCCGAACAGAAAAAACCGAGGAAAAAAACAATATCTTAAATCCCTGATCGCTGACGATAGTGAATCTACAGAAGAAAAAATTATTTTAGATAGCGTTCTCACTGATGAAGAAACTAACTCAACTCAGTTGGAATTACTGGAATCAGACGAATATGAATCTAAGTTCAAAACTTGGTCGTTATCTATCTAAGATAAATTAAAAATGGCCAGTGGTGAAGAAGTGATGGGGATCATGATAATATGCAGTACCTACCTAAAATCATAAAACCAATAACTAATTATTGTAAATTAATCATTGCTGCTTTGGATAGCAGTGATGACGCCAATGCTGAATAATTGCGGGACAGTTTGTTCCAGTGCGTAGAAAGAGCATAGAAAGCAATTTCAACAATATGAAAAACAGAATTTTTCACAACTTTCAGCTGCCTGTAAAAGTTAATGACGTGATTAGAAGGCACATGTATAGGAAGGAATAATGTGCCTTGCTCTAAGTTCGAGTGCTTCTTCAGGCACAAGTGCTGACAAAATGTCGAAAACTCAAAAAATGTCATAACGATCACCTGCACGATAGATTGTCTTCTTCAAATTCTGAGTACCGCATATTATGATTCGCCTGAATTTAAGTTGAGAATAGAAAACTGGTATGAGAGTGAAAAACAATACATGATTTCTATAGTTCAAAAACTTGTCACAGATAAAATGGGTGCTCAAGTTCATGAAATGAGGAGTAAACTTATGAAAATAATTCATAAGGGACAAATGCCGCCAAACAATTTGAACCTCATCTCGACACACGAGATGGTTGTGACACACACAACCCTACCAGAACTGCTGATCAAACTCATGAATATCGATTTTACCTTGGTGTAAAACTGCTGATTTTTTTGTCCTGGTTGTGAATATGAAGAAGTCATCAAATCAGCTTTATTACCGGTTAGTTGTAAATATGACTTCGAAAAAAAAGTCCAAACTTCACTTTCTACCAAATAGATATTCTGTTGAAGTAGTAAGCGGAAATCTAAGGAGATAAAATATAGAACAAATGATTGTCTTTATGTTTGAAATGGAGAGATATAAAAGGAGGTGATCAACAATGCAAACTCTCAGATATTCCAAATTGCATTTCTCTGCAAGAAAAATACACACTCTGAGAGGTATAATTGAAATAACTGGCGAAAAACAAAATTCGTATAAATGAGGATACTAGAGTGACAACCGCGCTATTGATGTTCATCTGTTGAAGGAATAGGTTTTTATGCTTTTATTATTGAAATTTTATTTTTGTAATCCAACTTCAATATTGTATATAAATATATATATACATAAATATATATGTTTTTTCACGAATAAATTTATTAAAATGATACTTTTCTCCTTGATTCATTCTCATCTAACGAAATCATCGAAAAACAATTATTATTTTCAACTAGGATTCACTGATTATTGTCCGTTTCATCATATTCTCTCTCAAGGTTTACAAATTCAATTTTCTCACTTTTTCAGACGATATTTTCTAACATGAAATATGAAAAATTTCCTTTCAGTTTTTCTTTCCTCGAATTTCATCTCTATTGGATTCATTCAGATTTTTTATGATAAATTTTATCGTAATTTTTTTTTCATTTTATTCATTTTTCATACAGCTTTCCCCAGTTACCCACTTGATACATATTCTCTTCAGAATGTCAATACAGAATGCTGTTATTTCCGGGAGACTTATGAGTTGAACCGGAAAATTTTATCGAAATTCATTTTTCTGTTCTCGAAAATTTTTATTTTTTCAAGTAATTACTTGCTAGAATCCAACTAGTACTCGCTAGAATCGAACTAGCGTCCGACAAAAAAACGTTTTTTTAGGGCAGTCATAGGTTGTCCCGCAAAATGGCTACGCAAAATTCACCCCTAAAAGTTTTTGTTCCCATGGCAGATTTGTAAATTTTTTTTTAGCACTCGACAGCACTTCACTTATATCAACTTCCTTCATGGAAAAAGTCTAATTTGTTCGGACAGCATCAAGTTGGCCCGGAAAATTCAATTGCAAATTTTTCCACTTCCGAATGAGATTTTTAAATTTTTTGTTCAGCACTCGCCAGCACTTGGCTAGCATTAACTTTTTTCAAAATTCCGTTGAAGAATGCTGTGTTTTCCGGGCTGCATAAAGTTGGCCCGGAAAATTCAATTACAAATTTTTCCATTCCTGAGTGAGATTTTCAAATTTTTTCTTCAGCACTCGCCAGCACTTAGCTAGCATTAAGTTTTTTCAAGCTCTCGATGAAAAATGCTGGTTTTTCCGGGCTGCATACAAGTTGGCCCGGAAAATTGAATTTTCATTTTCACGAGTACCATCGAAGATTTTCCAGTTTTTTTTTCAGCACTCGCCAGCACTTACCTAGCATTAGCAATATACAAAAAATTTTGTAAAAATGCCACAACTACCGGGCCAACTTGACGGACCCATTCTTTTTACTACATGAAGTTTTGAAACAATATTTCACAGAAAATAATCGTAGCGTTTTCCTTATCTTTCATTCTCCGAAAAACAGCTCTCGTGGTATCCGAGGATATCAAATCGATGATGAAATGGTATCACCCTCATTGTACAACCAATGACTCAATTCGTGGCTTCGGTTGGCTGCACCTTGTGTCGCATGTATATATCTGAATATGAAACAAATCGAAAATAATACAGCGGAATAATTCAGACGCAATATTCAACTGGAATATTTTGGCAACACTGCTCGGGCTTGCCATAGACCGTGAATCATCTATTTTTTACACAAATAGGCTTGGTATGGCATGACCATATGACAGGCTTCTAATGGGTTGTGATATGTACTCCCAAATGTATAAATTATACACACCCCCCTTGTATCACCGCACACCCTGGCTTCACTTCACCTGTGTCTTATGGCGGGCTTGGTAAAGATAGTCTAATGCGTATATATATATAGATATTTTGTTTATTTTAGGTTTAGCTTGTCCGAAGTTTATAAATTTGTGATTACATGTAATTGGGCAATTGGCCTGTTTGTAGTCCTATGCTAAATAAATAAATAGTCAACAAACAAACAATGACTGTATAAAAGGAAGCTTGAACCAGGATATTCTTGATCTAGACCTTTAACATTTTTCACGAATTTAACTAGGTACACCATCAATGCAATCATAATCCAAGAACAAACAACTATGTTAAGTCATGTCCAATAAAAAAATCATACACCATACCAAGGTTCTTCACATCATCTCGGAAATTTACTGAGTACTTGAAATCAAAAAGATGTTTTTCATTACATGCATGTGCTGTGAGAGCTTTCTTGTTGAAATTACGTGTATTTTTTATATTTGATTCATGTTGTTTTATTCTATCTTTGATATATTGTTTAGTTTGCCCTATATAACATTTCTCACAATTCTGGCAAGGTATCTTATTCACTACTTCAGTTTGTAATTCAGGTGGAGTTGGATCCTGGAGACGAGTAAAAAACCTCTTGGTTGTTCTCAAGACACAAACAGTTGTATTCTCTAAAGATATTTTGAATCCTGTAAGAAAGGTCAGGTATAAATGGAAACTTGTAATATCTTTTTTCTCTCATCTCAGTATTCAACCTAACATATAAAGACTCACCTCTCAAATCAGTCAACTGATCATTTACCTTATTGATGATTTTATTGATAAAATACAATGGATAATTATTATTCAATTGAATTTCTTTTACTATTTTCAAATTTTCAGTATGGAAAACAGGGTCACTCAGAATTAAAGATTTCTTAACTAAATTATGGGCTACATTTGTTTTTTGAGCCACACTATGATTGCTGTAATTATTGAGTAAACGGTTTGAGTTTGTTGGTTTATAATATCATTTTGACAAGAGCCTACCACTTCATTAACGACAACAACATCAAGAAACGGCAAGCACATCTGACTTTCCACTACCATGGTGAACTTAATAGAAGTGTGGTATGAATTAAGTAAAAGCTGTAGAAATTCACAACTATCTTTCGGTACTAATGCGATGGTATTATCTACACTACATATAACTTTAATAAGGGAATTACAAATGGAATTTTATCACTTGCGAACTCAAGAAAATCATTCATTAGGTACAAGATTTGCGAATGATGGACTAGCTGGTTCGCCCAATACTACAGCTTTCCCCAGTTACCCACTTGATACATATTCTCTTCAGAATGTCAATACAGAATGCTGTTATTTCCGGGAGACTTATGAGTTGAACCGGAAAATTTTATCGAAATTCATTTTTCTGTTCTCGAAAATTTTTATTTTTTCAAGTAATTACTTGCTAGAATCCAACTAGTACTCGCTAGAATCGAACTAGCGTCCGACAAAAAAACGTTTTTTTAGGGCAGTCATAGGTTGTCCCGCAAAATGGCTACGCAAAATTCACCCCTAAAAGTTTTTGTTCCCATGGCAGATTTGTAAATTTTTTTTTAGCACTCGACAGCACTTCACTTATATCAACTTCCTTCATGGAAAAAGTCTAATTTGTTCGGACAGCATCAAGTTGGCCCGGAAAATTCAATTGCAAATTTTTCCACTTCCGAATGAGATTTTTAAATTTTTTGTTCAGCACTCGCCAGCACTTGGCTAGCATTAACTTTTTTCAAAATTCCGTTGAAGAATGCTGTGTTTTCCGGGCTGCATAAAGTTGGCCCGGAAAATTCAATTACAAATTTTTCCATTCCTGAGTGAGATTTTCAAATTTTTTCTTCAGCACTCGCCAGCACTTAGCTAGCATTAAGTTTTTTCAAGCTCTCGATGAAAAATGCTGGTTTTTCCGGGCTGCATACAAGTTGGCCCGGAAAATTGAATTTTCATTTTCACGAGTACCATCGAAGATTTTCCAGTTTTTTTTTCAGCACTCGCCAGCACTTACCTAGCATTAGCAATATACAAAAAATTTTGTAAAAATGCCACAACTACCGGGCCAACTTGACGGACCCATTCTTTTTACTACATGAAGTTTTGAAACAATATTTCACAGAAAATAATCGTAGCGTTTTCCTTATCTTTCATTCTCCGAAAAACAGCTCTCGTGGTATCCGAGGATATCAAATCGATGATGAAATGGTATCACCCTCATTGTACAACCAATGACTCAATTCGTGGCTTCGGTTGGCTGCACCTTGTGTCGCATGTATATATCTGAATATGAAACAAATCGAAAATAATACAGCGGAATAATTCAGACGCAATATTCAACTGGAATATTTTGGCAACACTGCTCGGGCTTGCCATAGACCGTGAATCATCTATTTTTTACACAAATAGGCTTGGTATGGCATGACCATATGACAGGCTTCTAATGGGTTGTGATATGTACTCCCAAATGTATAAATTATACACACCCCCCTTGTATCACCGCACACCCTGGCTTCACTTCACCTGTGTCTTATGGCGGGCTTGGTAAAGATAGTCTAATGCGTATATATATATAGATATTTTGTTTATTTTAGGTTTAGCTTGTCCGAAGTTTATAAATTTGTGATTACATGTAATTGGGCAATTGGCCTGTTTGTAGTCCTATGCTAAATAAATAAATAGTCAACAAACAAACAATGACTGTATAAAAGGAAGCTTGAACCAGGATATTCTTGATCTAGACCTTTAACATTTTTCACGAATTTAACTAGGTACACCATCAATGCAATCATAATCCAAGAACAAACAACTATGTTAAGTCATGTCCAATAAAAAAATCATACACCATACCAAGGTTCTTCACATCATCTCGGAAATTTACTGAGTACTTGAAATCAAAAAGATGTTTTTCATTACATGCATGTGCTGTGAGAGCTTTCTTGTTGAAATTACGTGTATTTTTTATATTTGATTCATGTTGTTTTATTCTATCTTTGATATATTGTTTAGTTTGCCCTATATAACATTTCTCACAATTCTGGCAAGGTATCTTATTCACTACTTCAGTTTGTAATTCAGGTGGAGTTGGATCCTGGAGACGAGTAAAAAACCTCTTGGTTGTTCTCAAGACACAAACAGTTGTATTCTCTAAAGATATTTTGAATCCTGTAAGAAAGGTCAGGTATAAATGGAAACTTGTAATATCTTTTTTCTCTCATCTCAGTATTCAACCTAACATATAAAGACTCACCTCTCAAATCAGTCAACTGATCATTTACCTTATTGATGATTTTATTGATAAAATACAATGGATAATTATTATTCAATTGAATTTCTTTTACTATTTTCAAATTTTCAGTATGGAAAACAGGGTCACTCAGAATTAAAGATTTCTTAACTAAATTATGGGCTACATTTGTTTTTTGAGCCACACTATGATTGCTGTAATTATTGAGTAAACGGTTTGAGTTTGTTGGTTTATAATATCATTTTGACAAGAGCCTACCACTTCATTAACGACAACAACATCAAGAAACGGCAAGCACATCTGACTTTCCACTACCATGGTGAACTTAATAGAAGTGTGGTATGAATTAAGTAAAAGCTGTAGAAATTCACAACTATCTTTCGGTACTAATGCGATGGTATTATCTACACTACATATAACTTTAATAAGGGAATTACAAATGGAATTTTATCACTTGCGAACTCAAGAAAATCATTCATTAGGTACAAGATTTGCGAATGATGGACTAGCTGGTTCGCCCAATATTGTGCCATATATCTGTCTGAAGAAGGCACCGTTAAACGTGAAATAGTCACTATCAGAGCACATTTCTACCAACGATATGAAAATATTTTTGTCCAAATATGTGAAACTAGATATGTAACTCCAACGTTTTTTAATGACTCTAATAACCAACTCTTTTGGTACATTTGTGAATAAAGACTCAACATCAAATGACACAAGAATATAACCATCAGGCACTACAATGGTCTGTATCATCTCAACAGGTTCAAGAGAATTTTTGATATTGAAAATTGAAGTTTACAGGGCTTCTGACAGAACAATATGCAATAACTTACCAATATTGTATCCTGGAGAGTTAACATTACTTACAATCGGTCTAAGACATACACTGGGAAAATATTGGTGAATATCAATAATAGAATAAATATCATTAGATCACAGCAGGATTTCAGTAAAATTTTCTCTAATAAATAATATAATATCTAAAATTTGTATATCTGTGTTATGCATGTAAACTTGATCGCTGTCAGATTTCACTTTAGGCGTATATTTGTTTGTAATATTAAGTAAGGGGGAGGCCTCAAGTGGGTTTTGTTCTTGCATTCATTAATTGAATCTATGGATACTTTTTTGTCTTATTATTTTTTCTCAGAAAAATTGTTTTCAGTTTGAACTTATATAATTGACTGGTATCTTTATGACATGAATTAACAATTAAATGCTGGACTTTTTGGATATTTTGGATAACCAGGGAGAAGTTGAAACGATGGTTTTCAAAACATTAGATGATTGTCTGGAGCTAAGCGGGGGAAGAGAAAGGGGAAGTTTACAATGATCCATTTCAACATCAGAAGCTTAAGAGAACATTTAGATGAACTTCTCGTTTATCTAACATCTGGAAAAGCTGATATAGACATGGTTATTCTTTCGGAAATGTGGAATCGAGAGTGGGTAAGTGAATTCACAATACCAGGCTATAATGCCTTCTTTAATAACTCAAAATATAACCAAAATGATGGACTTATCGCATTCATAAAAGATTCAAAAAATGTAAAGGTGGAGCCGATACCCCTAACAGAAACAGTTTTTCTGAGAATTCTTCTTGAGGACACGACCGGGGAAATTGGCATAACTGCTTCATATAGACCACCCGCAACAAATATGGAAGTTTATAATGACCTTAGTAGGTAATTCAAGATGATTGAGAAAGAAAATTATGAAATATACATTGGGGACATAAACATTGACCTATTGGATAAAACATCTTATCAAGTGAATAGTTATTTGAACACACTTTCGGAAAATGGTTTTTTATCATACATAAATGTTCCAACGAGAGTAACCGAACAAAGAGCACAATTATTGACCATATATTTGTAAACAAGAAAAACGCCGTGAATTCTTCAAATCCTTTCTCTGCCGTGATCGAAACCGATATAGCCGACCATTATGCAATATTTCTCTCCATAAATAACCCCAGGGAAGTCGAACAGAAGATGAAGCACGAGGTAAATTTTATAAAGTGAATTAATCACGAAAAGATTGATGTAAGACGTTGTCAAGATGCTCAAATGGCTTACCACATCTTCATTAAAAAACTGAATGAGTCAATATCTTCATGCACAGAAATCCAAGAAATAACTGGAAAAAAATATTTTAAAATAAAACCTTTGATAACAGGTGGTCTGATAAAGTCAATTCAACACAGAGATAAAATGAAGAAAAAGTTGATAAAGAACCATACTAATCAACTAAAGGAGGAATACATCCAATATAAAAACCGCCTCAATAAGTTGATAAGACTCACAAAAAACAACTAATATAAGAAAAAGCTTGAAGATATTCGTGGAAACTCAAAGGAGACATGGCAACTTATCAATGAAGTGACATCACGCTCAAGGACTCGGAAACATTTTGCTAACACCATTCTAAACAACATGGCGGGGTAGCCACTGACCAATAACGAACAAAAAGCAAATACGTTTAATGAATACTTCTCAATGATCGGTAAAAAAATGAATGAGGAAATTTGTGATCAGCAGGATGTACTGGAAAATTTCTGCAATGATTTAGCATCATCCATCTTTCTGACACCAGTAACATCGAACGAATTGATCAAAATCATTTCCAAACTAAAAAATAACTGTGCCCCAGGTCCTGATGGGGTGAGCTCGAAAACGATCAAATGTCTTCATCTACATATCATCGAACCTCTACTGCACATAATAAATCTCTGTTTTAAAAATGGTGAAATACCTACACAGTGGAAACAATCAATAATCACGCCAGTACATAAATCCGGGAAAAAAAATTCATGGGGAACTATAGGCCGATTTCTGTAATAGATAATTTTGCAAAGATAGTTGAGCATACTTTGAAAAGAAGGCTGATAAATTTTTTTCAGTGAGAACAATCTGATTGCTAAGAATCAATATGGTTTTATCAATAATTCAGATACGGAAGCTGCAGTTTTGGATTTCACAAAAAAATGTGTGGTAGCTCTGGACGCATCAGAGAGATGTTTGGCCGTCGTTCTCGTTACTGAGCACCGAGCAGCCTTCAGAAGATGAAATAAGCATACATAAAATGACTTGCAATACAGATGCTCCATGCGATTGTACCAAAATTCAAAAAACAACCAAAATGTATTTAGGTGTGTTGATAGACCAACATTTAAGATGGGATGAACACTCAATATACATGGCAAATAGGCTGAGGAAGCTGACATATAAATTTTATCTTCTCAGGGATATCCTCTCGTTGAAAAATCTTAGCACTGTATACTTCTCATAATATTTGAACCTAAACGAGGTAGCGTCAACGCGCGAGTAACTCATGGGGTTGAAGACGGTCTTTTCGGCGATTGTTTACTTCGGGTATACCTCACTGAAGAAGAAGTTCTCAACGGGTTAAGGTCGGTTGATCAGCGAAAGGGCCCCGGACCGGATGAAATACCACCGCTCTTTTTGAGAAATTGTGCGGAGAGTCTTGCTGCTCCTTTACACTTCTTATTTAATAAATCTCTCAAGGAGGGAATTTTTCCTAGTGCTTGGAAGACCTCTTTTATAATACCAATATTTAAGAGCGGAAAGAAAGAATTTATTAATAATTATCGACCAATAAGTATTCTGTCATCTATTCCTAAACTATTCGAGAGGATAGTTTGTAAATACCTGGAACATCATGTCAGGAATAAGATTGTTGAGGGGCAGCACGGCTTTTACAGGGGTAGAAGTTTGGAGACAAACTTGTTATCTTTTTCTGAGGGTCTCCAGGACAGTTTTCGATCGCTTGAACAAGTCGATACTATATATACCGACTTCAAAAAAGCCTTCGATAAAGTTGACCATCTAATTATGCACTCCAAGTTGACTCTAGTTGGAGTAGACGGGACGCTATTGAGATGGATTATGTCGTATCTCGAGAATAGGTCGCAATTTGTTTCCATAAATGGAGAAAGATCGAAGTCATTCGTTAACACTTCAGGGGTGCCACAGGGATCTCATATGGGACCACTGTTATTTTTAATATATATTAATGATATTGAAATATGCTTCAGGTACTCAAAGTTCTTATTGTTCGCTGACGATCTGAAGTTTTTCAAGGGCATATCTAGCCAGCAAGATGTTATGGAACTTCAGGCGGATTTGGATAGTTTAGTTGAATACTGTCGTAGAAATTGCTTATTTCTGAACCTGAGCAAATGTCATAAGGTGACTTATAGCAGAAATTTCAAATTGATAGACTCTTCATATCTAGTCAATGGAGAAATTGTGAAAGAACTTAATTGCGTTTCCGATTTAGGTGTTAAATTTGACTCAAAATTACTTTTTGATATACAAGTTGACAATGTGATAAAGGATTCTAATAAGATGCTCGGATTCATTTTGCGTTATTGATCTAACTTTTCAAATGACAGTACACTAAAAACTTTATATTTCTCCTTCGTTTTCAGTAAAGTTAAATTTGCCTCGACCATTTGGAGTCCACATTGTCAATGTTACTGCAGGCGATTGGAGAGCGTACAAAATAGGTTCATTCGACATTTGGCCTTCAGAAACGGATTCCAAATTTGAGATCATGACTACACTGAGGCTCGCAGATTATTTGGGTTGATTAAACTTTCGGATAGAAGGGTTATGGCGGATGTGGTGCTTTTGTACAAGATTGTGAGGGGTATTGTATTCGCACCTAGTATTCTGCAAATGATTTCTTTCAGGATTCCCGATTTAAGGCTGAGACAAAATGATTTGTTTTATGTTCCCTTTAGGCGAACTAATTATTCCGGAAACTCCCCAGTTTGCAGAATGCTGAGATCTTTTAACCAGTATTGTGGTGATGTTGATTTGTTTCACGTTTCTCTGGAAGTTTTCAAAAAATTTGTTAAAGATAAATTGTCTCTGTAATATTTTCCTGCCTGTTTTGGTTTTTTTTTTTGGAATGTTTATAAGCGAATTACTATGTTGCTCATTTTTAATTTTTACTTTAACTTTTGAATATTAGAAAAGCAGAAAAGCATAATTGTTCTCTCCTTGTCAAACTATGAAAGTTAACTTGAGTGAATACTTTAATTGGGCCTCGGCCTGTTTGTATTCCGATTTTTCGAAATAAATAAATAAATAAATATGCCGAATCATTCATAAGATACTGTATCACGGCCTGGGGAGCACTTTTCGATAATAACCTCAAGGTTCTCCAGTCTGTGCAGATTTCTATTATAAAGATAATGTTCAAGAAGGAGAAAACATACCCTACTTCGTGGCTTTATGAGGAAACTCATTTTTTCAATGTGAGAAGCCTATATGCTTAATGCATATGCTTAATGTGGATGTTCAAGAATACACAGAGTTTCGAGGTGACTAATGCAAGCTGGCGAAGGATTGCACTTGAGAATACCCCTATTCAGAAAAACCCATACACAAAGGTTCAATATCTATTTTGCTCCAAAAATTTACAATCTCATACCAAAACAATATAAAATCATGAACAATTACAAGAAATACAGAATGCACGTAAAAGAATTCATCCAGAATAGAAAACTGCAAATCTGTGAAATGTTTTGAGTTTTTGTTTTGTTTGTTTTGCAGAATGAATGAAGATGTGAATACATAATCCCTTTCCTAACCGCTCAGTTCAGGTGTGTTTTGTTGTTTTTGTTCTCCTTCTCGTTTTTTTGATACCACCAAGATGGAACTGATCCATACAATTTTGGTGACATGTTTATTTCGTTATGAGGATGGTACTATGACGGGCCTTCATTGCTGGGTGAGAGCACAAAACAAACATAAGTGTTTAGGTGCAGCATCTAGTAACATGGTCCGAGACGAAAAATAATGTACTTAATATGTTAAATATGTATAATCATTGTACTTCCAAAAGCCGAATAAAATACTACTACTAGTTGCTGGAACGTCCATTGAAATTTAATGCCGCCTTAATTCTCCCTTAAACGGAATATCCATAGACGGTAGCGATGGATACTCCGTTTAATGGAGAATTGAGGCAGCATTAAATTTAATGGACGTTCCTGCAACTCAGGGTAAGAGTGCGTTTATGAACCTTTCTCTGACAATATAATTTAGGTGGGTCACTATTATGTCTAATCAATGATTTATAGTCATTATGTGTGATGCTAGTGTTGTCCTTGAAAGTCTTTAAAGTTTTGTTGATAAAATCTTGTATCTTCTTGGTCGGATCATTGTTCAATTTTCGGTAAACTTCGCTGTTATATCTAGCATTCCTGATACTGTCTTCATTTATAAATATTATGGATGAAAACCTTGAACTGAAAGTTTCTTTAAGATTTCATCTGCATAATCACTCAAATTGTTCTGAGAAAGAACTGGCTTCGGAAGAGTCTCACAATTTGAAGTAATTCTCAATTTATGTAGAGTATAACTCGTTTCCAGAGTGTAATCAGGAACATAATGAATATAATATTAAGAGAATGACAGCGCTTGTAATGATGTATTATGCTTCTTTTCTGATTAATGAAAAAGATCTCTCCTAAAAATCGTAAACTTTATAATGAAGCCAATATTGCATATTTATTTTTCTGATTTCAGAATCCTCACTGCTTAATTGACATTATCCAAATTCAAATCATAGACCACAGAATTATAGACATTCAATTTGAAAAACTGACTTCATAAAGACCTAACCTAACTTTTCTTCGAATCATCCACTTTTTTAATATGGAAAAACTTTAGAATAAATGATATATTATGTGAAACTCGACTGTTCTATGTTGGCCCGTCATGAGCATAGAATGATACAAAACAATTGAAATTCGAAATTCATGGTAACGTGATTTTCAATTATATCGTTTATTCGTTTATTTCATTGTATCAGGGTGAATCTAAAAAATGTTTTCTAACCAGGAAATGGTGAATATGTTATAATGCTATTTTACTAATGGAAAAATAGCCAGAAGAGCAAGAGTAGCATATGGACTACAGTTTCCAAATAGATAACTTTCAAACGAAAGAACTTTCGTGAGGATCGTTCAAAGGTTACTCGACCATGAAACATTTTCTCCCAACATGGTGGATAACGGCCAGGTCAGAAATAGGAGAATGGATGATACAGGAATTTTGGAGGTTGACAGCAGATGAGTATCTCAACTTTCTGCAAAATGATTTGGACGACGCATTGGTGGACTTGCTATTTATTGTTGTGCAAAATATGTAGCTACAGCAAGATGGACCTCCATCTCATAGTTCCAGAGCCGTTACATAATGGCTCAATGGAAATTTCAACAGAAGATGGATAGGGCGTTACGGCCCAGTGTCATGGCATCCAAGATCACCAGACTTGAATCCGTGTGATTTTTTTCTGTGGGGTTTCATGAAATATTTTGTTTATGACAGTGTCGTCAATAATGTAGACAAATTGCGATCGCGAATCATATTCGGGATTAATCTGATCTCCTTGAAACTGTGAGTTTCTCTCTCCGCAGAAGAGCTCGCGCATGTTTGAATGCGAATGGTGGACATTTTGAGCATTTACTTTGACTCTTAATGAATGTGGGAAGGTAGGGCTCCTGGCGAACAACCCACCTCAAGAAAATGTAATGCAGCTAAAGTAATACTTCGAAAGTGGTGTGGAAATCTGCTTGAATAAAAAAAGGTTTGGAATTGAAGAACTAAAGGTGAGCTTATTTCTCATATTACTCCATTCTCAAACAAAGTCCGCAAGTTCCCTTCATAACCTAATAATTCCAGAACACAAATTCTCGGATTTATTCATGAAAATTTTCAACGTGACAACGTAGCAAAAATTTAACTGTGAAAATTTTCAACAGAGTTGCATTCAGAATTTCTCAGAATTTTTTCTTCAAGATCGAATAACTTGAAAACCAGGGACGGGTCCAAGGGGGGGATGGGGGTGGATGATCCCCCCCCAATGTTTAACGAAGTTGGCAAATTTTCAAACCAGTTGGAAGATTTTCAAGGGCGTTGGAAAAATTTCGAAGCAGTTGGAAAAATTTCAAAGCAGTTGGAAAAAATTTCAAAAGGGTTAGAAAAATTCCAAAGTAGTTGGCAAAATTTCAAAGCATTGGGAAAAATTCCAAAACAGTTGGAGAAAGTCCAAAGCAGTTGGTAAAATTTCAAAGCAGTTTAAATACATCATTCCAAGGGAGTTATGAAATACAAAGGAATCTGAATTAGAAAAAACAAGTTTGCGATCAGTACCTACTTGACAATATATATAGCCGACAATAAATTGTATTCAACCCAATATTTTTATCAACAAGTGTTGGAAAAGATGCGGCCTCAAGAAGTAGGCACCCAGTTGTAAATTTTTCAGTTACATCGCATGGACTGTGTCATAAAAAACCATCTGGTATCATAAATTTAAGCTGTAACTTTCAGATAAGCAGAATCATCATTAGGTACGCTCTTCGTACATATATTGTGTTATAGTTTTGCGAATAAACAATATGTGTACAGGGCACAGGGTATCCCAAATTGCTTTGTTTTGGCTGGTTCAGGTACTTCTAGACTAGATAGGTAAAAACGTTGAAAGGAGGCCTGGACTCGATTTCCGTGAAAATACTAGTAGTGAAAACGGTTTCACGATATCTTCATTAGTTTCGAAGATATAACAAAATTTTGAAATTTTTTCTATTTTGAAGATGTGCCATATCTGCTCCATTTTCGAAAATATCTGAAAAAGATAAAAACTTTCAACTTGAATTTTTTCATCTGGATTAAGACATTATTTCAAATTTTCTTTATCTTTTAATTTTTTTATGATAAAAGATGAATAAAAATGCTTTCGTATTTGAAATAAAAATATGGTTTTTTTCCTCGAGAAGAAAAAAAATGAATATAGTTTATTTCCGCTGGAAAAGCGCTTCTAGAAATTTCATATCGTATTCAGATATTTTCGTAAAAAGAAAAGGTATGACACATTTTCGAAATGGTGTTTCCGGAAGTAATTGCACAAGTGCATCAGAATTACCGATAATTTTGCATGACAGCGTGTTGTCTAAAAACTGCATGAGTCCATTTTCATTTTTGGAGAAAGAGCCCGACACCGAATGCAGTTTTTCAAAGACAACACGCTGGAATGCAGAATTATCAGGTCATTTTGATGCACGAGTGTAATTCGGGTGAATATTTCCCGAAACTGCTATGGATACGAGCAGTGCAATTATCGCAGGGATCTTTCGCTCTCTACAATGCAATTATCGCTGTAATTTTCGATAATTGCATTCTATTTACATGAACTTTTTGACAGGAGGGAAATATTCACGAAAATCGAGCCATCTGGTCCAGAAGTATCTAAAACAGTCAAAATCAAGCAATTTGGGATACCCTGTACATACATTTAAAGAATGAACCAAAAAAGATTCAAAATGAAGTTTTAGTTATGTGGTACCTTATAAAAAATTTTAAAAATATTTATGAACAGAAAATACACGAAGGAAAACAAGTGTGAGAGAAAATTTTGGGTAGTGACCACAGAATATCGGAAGTCACAACAACAATCTTTCAAAACACCAAATATATCATCAATTCCAAACACTAATTGCAATAAACGCCGCAAAAAAGTTAGAAATCGCCAACTGAAATTAGGAAAATTTTTTCAAAATTGTTTCTTCAATATGAGTGATTTAGGTCAAAACCATTTCCCTACCAAATCAGGAATCTATTTTTTTTTAAGAAGTATCTTGATTTATGACACACACTTTGACATACTTTTTCTGTGTAAACTAGGGAGTTATTTTGCTTTTCTTTATTTCATAAAATCTGTAAGCAAAAGTAATTCTTATTTTTTATCAAACGAAATATATTTTCCGAAAATTTTGTTCCCATTATTCTGTGAAATGGATCTATGTTAGGGATGAGCAGTTTCAATATTTTGAAACTCATCAAAGTGGTAAGTAACTTTAATTTTTCATCTACCCAACATTCAATCATGTATATTTCTTTATTTTATGGAATCTGCTTTTTTGTGAAAAATATTTTGTTTTATGATGCTTGAAATTTTGAGATACACCAAATAATGAAAATGAACTAAATTAAAGAATGAAACAAAAACTGTGTCTCAAAGTTTCGAACATACTTCAAAGTAGTCCTCACAGAAAAAACGATTCCATAAAATAAAAAATCAACGTTAATTTCTCATCACTTTAATTCCCAATATTTACTCCTTCCACGGCATGAAAAGAGTAGATTTTTCAGAAAAAATATTTTCTCTGATGAAAATGAGCCGTGCCTTCGCTCCCAGATTCCACGAAATGAAGAAAAGCTACAAAACTTAAGAAACAAACAAGTAGTGTTTCTCAAAGTTTCAAGCAACATCAAGATACTCTTTATAAAAAAAAAAACTACATAAAATCTACTTAATTGAATGTTCGGTAAATGGAAAAAAAGTTAATTACTCCTCACTCTGTTGATATTCGTTATTTTGAAATATTATACCGAAATATATATAACGAATTCCTGTAAATTCAATGTCAAGTTGGAAAATTTTCGATGGATTTCCCCCCCCCAAAAATTTGGTTTCGGCCCGTCCCTGTTGAAAACAACGCATTTTACAAGAAAATATGAAAAATACTTTTATATTCCAAGATGGTTGAATATTCATCCTATCACATCGAATTTACTGTTTACAATTAGACTCCACAGTCTTCGCCTTCAAAAATGTGAAAACGGTTTGTGCTTACGATATCTAGGTTAGGTCCATTCGTCAAAATACTTTTCAAAATATCGAGAAAAAACTGAAGAAAAGAGGGTGATAAGAGTATTCGGTATTATGTTTGTTATTCCTAACCAAGATATCGTAAGCATAAACCGTTTTCACATTTTTGAAGGCGAAGACTGTGGAAAT
Source organism: Hippodamia convergens (assembly GCA_038502775.1). Lineage (NCBI taxonomy): Eukaryota > Metazoa > Arthropoda > Insecta > Coleoptera > Coccinellidae > Hippodamia > Hippodamia convergens. The sequence goes on along the minus strand of CM076607.1, from coordinate 82,514,754 downwards.
ATTGTACATTTTCAGAATTTTGAATAACCCGGCACAGGGTGTTCCCAATGTTGGTTCAAAAATTGGGATCAAGATTGGCTCATAACTTTCGTTTTTCAAATTAGAACTCTATTTTTTTTCATGATTGCGTTTGATTCTACGAAGAAACATGATGATAATGTTTTAACATGTTCATGCTCCTAATGAATGAAGGTTCATCTTTATCAGAAGAACAAGATATCTGACTCAAAATTTTGAAGAAGGTTAGGATGGTTGCTGGCCCATTTCCTTATTCAAATCCACCTTCCTACAAAGATCTATGATTTCGAACTGAAGAGACCGTGCTGAAGAAAGGGAATCACTACCTAAGAGCCTATTATCAATATAAAAATGTCTCTCAATTCATCGATAAATGGGGCAAGTTTGCGCATCAGTCTAGGCAAAAGGCAATTTTGTTTGATTTTTCTGAAAATATCAGAAAATTCATTGTTTTGTACCACCTTAACAATATGTTTCATGGCGTCGTCACTTTTTACAGAAGTGATGAGAGGAGTTGAAGAATAATTATTATTTCTTCTTCGAATGTTAAATGAAAATCTCAAAACATAAGCCATAATTCTCTGAACCTTAGGTAGAGAGGAATATTTAAAGGAGATTGAGGAGGAATTTTTCCGAACTAATGGGATGTAGCAACAAAACTGTTGACAGTTTTTCTTCAAAATTTGAACTTACTTTCGGGGAAAGTACATTTTCTTGTGAAGTTCGACGATTCTTCGATTTTGAAAGAAATTCTGGATCATTCCACCATGGAGGAAAATCCAGAAGATGTCAAACCACAACTAGCACAATCAGCTGGATTCTGATCGGACGGCACATAATGCCAAGAAGAATTCGGAATGAGATTTTGAACATATCGAACGGGATTAGCGACGAATGTTTTCCATTTATGTGGAGATGAAACTAAGCCAAGTAAGAACAATTCTGGAGTCGGACCAACGTATAAATTGGGAAAACTGAGGATATCCTTGAAACTTTCTTTCACGAATATCACTAGATCGGCTAGTAACACTGCTGCTAACAGTTCTAACCTGGGAATCGATGTCGTTTTTAAATGAGAAACTCTACATTTAGCGCAAGCACAAAAAGTTCTGAAACTACCGCAATCTTCAAATCTGAAATAGATCAGAGGTAACCCACCTCTGAAGCATCACAAAATCCGTGTATTATTATTTGCGAAATGTTTGAGAAATCTAAACGATCTCAAAATATTATCATTCACGGTAGTGCTGAAGCTGGGATAAGTAAGCGAGATCAGATTGAGCAAGACACAGTCTTGGTAAAAGATATTTTGAATGAATGTGATATCCCTAATACGGACGTGACCCCAAGTAGGTTGGGGAAATTCGATCCCATAAAAGGACGTCCTCGTCCTATTAAGGGGTGTTTGTCATCATCTGATCAAATTCCTCTCGTGCTGCGTAGGTTCAAAAAATTCAAATCGATTGAACGCCACAACAGATGGCTCTTCACAAGTATGTAAGAACTGAGCTGGATCGAAGGTTAGCTGCTGGTGAGCGTAATCTGAAAATAGAACACATCAATGGGGATCCTACAATAGTTGATAATACATCGAGAAACTAAATCGTACCATCAGGTCTATTCCGTCGGGTGTTTCTGTTGAAGGATGTGTGTGTGTATCAGTGTATTATCAGAATACTAGAGGACTCAATACTAAACTACCGCTATTTTTCAAGTCACCTTTGACACAGTCAGCATAAGTGAGGCCTGGCTCAGTGAGTCTGTTCTTGATGCCGAGATTGGACCGGCTGGTTATAGAATTGTGCGTTGCGACAGAAGGTTCCTAGAGGTTAACAGATCACGTAGTGGTGGTGTTTTTCTGAGTGTGTGCGTTTCAGGATTCTCGATGATGCGTTTCTGAGGGATCTCGTTCATTTGATAGATGTTGTTTTGTGTAAATATTCTACGCCCACTCAGTTCGTTATTTGTGTGGTCTATGTACCACCTGACGTATCCAACCTTGAGCTTGAGTTGTTCACATCTGCCCTGGAGCTAAAATTTTTGAATGAGACTGTAGTCATTGTGAGTGACTTTAATGTACCCCAGTTTCAGGGAGGGGGCACCTAGTTGTCCCAAGGCAATGATTTTAGATCAATTTTGTAATGTTCTCAAGTTGCGACAACACAATGCAGTGTATAACTCTAATAACAGATTGTTTGACTTGGTACTGGTTGGCGGGATTTCTGTTACAGGGATGTTGATGTAACAGGTTGTGACTGTCCCTTCGTGCCTGAGGATGTGCATCATCCTGCTTTGAAAATTGAGTTGAGACCATCATATAGGAGACAATATATTAGTTCCTAGAGCAAGCTTCATGTTTTTTAATTTCATGAGGGTCAACTTCGAGGAATTTTTTTCATCAATTGATGATTTCAACTGGGATTAGTTGCGGTTTTTTGATCGCGTTGATGATGCACTGGAGTATTTCTATGAGGAATTATTTGAAATACTGAAGAGAAATGTACCATGTAGAACTTATACTGCTGGCGAACGTAATTTGCCTCCATGATTTACTATTGAGGTCAAGCGAAATATTCGTTTAAAGAACTTTTATCGATCTAACTGCCTCTTGACTCATGATGTCAAATACAATGAGGAATTCAAAAGATTACGTGCAATTGTCAAGAGCGACATATCTTCGGCATATAGCGATTATATATTTTAACTGTGCAGGACAATATTAGATCAGATCCAGCTGAGTTCTGGAAGTTCGTTCATCAGAGACAAGGATCTACAAGAATTCCGGGTGTGATGTACAGAGATGAGGTTCAATCCGCAGGATGTTTTTAATATGTTTGCGGATCATTTTGCTGATGCGGAGGTTCGCGATCTTGGGGGGTACGAGAGCCCGACTTCGGATGGTGGACTTCCGTTGATTTCGGTGACGTCAGTTTCCGAGGAGAAGGTTCGTTTGATCATGTCCAGATTTCTGAATCGGTCTACTGCAAAGGATGAAGGTATTCCGTCGTCTATAATAAGAGATTACAGTTCGGCATTTGCTAAGCCTCTATATATCATCATAGACTTGAGTCTTCGAACATGTACCTTTCCTAAAACGTGAAAACGAGCACGGGTTGTCCCCATTTTCAAGAAAGGAGATAAATCAGAATTTCATAATTATAGACCCACCTTTCTTTTGTCCAACTTCGCAAAGGTATATATGAGGCGGTCCTGTATGGGAATATTTATTTCAACGTTCATTTCCACTTGTCAACCCGACAGCATGAATTTGTTGCTGGAAGATCTACAGTTACTAACCTAGCCAGAATTTCACAGTATATTGTGGAGTGTTTGGATGATGGTGGACAGGTGGAAGTGGTTTATAAGGATTTATCTCGTGCGTTTGACAGTGTCGATCATGGTATCCTTCTGGATAAGCTCTCGGGATTTGGTTTCAGTCCAGCATATGTAAAGCTTATGAAATCTTATTTGCAGGAAAGAATTGCTTTGTGTTCTTTAATGGATTTAGATCAGATGAATACGTGCTTTCAAGTGGCGTTACTGTTCATTATTTATTTTAATGATATTCTAGTCTCCCTGGGTTGTCCGGCCTTAGCATATGGCTATGATTTAAAGATATACCTGCGAATACGTGATACTTCGGACATTATGCTGCTTCAGTCGGAATTGCAACCCATTGGTCATCGATGTTTGGTTAATAAATTGGGACTGAATATGGAGAAGTGCTTCAACGTAACTTACTCAAGAAAGTTACAACCGTTGAACCATGATTACCACATTTCACGTCAGTTCATCGTCGGTAACGACTAAATTAGTGACCTTGGAGTTTTGTTTGACTCAACCTTCAGCTATATGGAGAATTTGTGCGCATCAGCTGGCAGAACTTTAGGATTTGTGTTCAGAACCACAAGAGAGTTCAGAGATCTTTCAGTTTTCAGAAATTTATATTTCGCTCTTTTAATGAGTAAAATAGAATATATGCTAGTTTGATTTGGTGTCCCATATATCAGTGTCATCTTCCCCACTATTATAACAAATCCATAGAAAATTTTTCAAATATATATTGTTCAAGCAAACTGGAAGGTATCCTGAACGTGGAGCCGATTTATTCAACATCATGCATGATATGAAGATATCGTCATTACCAGTGAGACACGAGGAACAGTGCGCCAGATTTGCTCAGGCCTCTTGATTGGGAAAATAAGTTCGCTTTATTTATTATCTAAGATCAGTTTAAGTATCCCGCTGTTGGCTGCAAGCAGAGCGTCTACTTTTCATTTGCCAACACCAAATACGAACTTGCTTCAGAATTCAGCGGTTTATCGCATATCTAAAGGTGCTAATAGACTGGGCATAAATGTTTTCACTTCATATGAATATGAATATATTGCACTACTGCCCTTCTAACATGATTCAAGTGATATTTACTCAATAATATCATTGGCGTGAATAGAGTTGAGTCATGAGGTGGTTAACCGAAAATCTTGCAATTTTTTTAATGTGTTACTTTTTACAAATTTTCTCATCAATGGTTGGTAACTTCACCAATGACCCAATCCTAGTTACGCCTATGAATTATATGAACTATATCTGAGAAATAGAAATATGATAACAAAATATATTTTACTTTTGGAGTATACATATTAATACTTAAAAAAAAATAATTGAAAAGAATTACCCATATCACCTTTAGGAATTTCTGAAAGAATATTTGTATCAAATGAATTTGAAGCCATATGAGCATCGAGGTAAGTAAACTCGAAAAACAAATCAACAAGGTATGTTCAGTATATCAACTGAATTTTGTTTCTAAGCCACCAATCAGGTTGCCATTCTGAGAAAGTGTAGCTTAGTCTCTGGTTCTGCATTTCACAGACGCGGTGATATATCGATTGTAAAGCCAAGGAGACCTTCATTTATGATATATTCTTAAATATCCATGACTTCCGCCTTCACGGGAAATGGTGTCAAGTTTCTTATTTCAAATGGAACACCCGGTATGTTATTACTTTTTCAGATACATATTCGAATGCCGCATTCATTTTATGTATCACTCCCTTTAGCCAACTAGAGCCGTTTTCGAGTTATTCGCTGTTTTTTGAAAAAAATCATGTGAATTCCATGAAAGTGCAACGCACAATCTCATATCTGTTTTTTGAAATATATTACCGAAAAGATATTCGACGTTACTCTGTAGGAAAAATAACGTTTTGATATACTGGGAGGTAAAATGAGAGTGTCAAAGTTGGAACTCAAAAAAAGGCAAAAACTCGATTTTTCCAAATGGAAACCGTATTTTTTTCACTCACATATTAATTTGTGAGGTAAAAACAGGTTGAGTTCATTAAGGGTTCCCTATATCTAAAATGTACAATTTTCGAGATATTCAGGAATAACTTTTAGAGTGTCAAAGTTTGAATTCTAAAAAAGGCAAGTATCCAGTACTCGAGGAAAAAAACTGTCATCTGTCAATATGTCAACAGCTGTGTCTCAAAAAGTGGGTTAAGTTGTTATGTGAACTACCCCTGCTAATTTTCATCAAGGAATCACGTTCTGAGGTCGGATAAATTAATAAATCAATTATCAGAAATTCTGTGTGCCTTTTTCAGCAGAATCATTAATTTATTTGTGGAGCTTGTGGTCGTTATTTGGTCTGTTTGATCGCGATATCTCCAATTACTCTAAACGCTTCATAAGATGGTATTAATCGGAGTAATCGGACAAATGTTTCTTGGAATTTGATTAAAAAAAAAATAGAGTAGGTCAATATACTAAGTGAATATTCAAATTCATTCATTCAGGTGCAGACTTACCTTGAAAATGGTTAGTGTTATAGTAGCCACAGCAGGAGCATGAACCATCAACATGACAAGAAACATCTTCGACGAATTTTCTCTCAAAATATGAAACTCTCTGCAAAAGTTTAAGATTTTTTTTTTGTTCTTTGCACAGGAGAAGTAGGTCTGAGATGAATTCACCTTATAATGTCCTGGTGTTCTTCAACACATTGTCCAAGAATATAGTCAACTCTACCCTCATAGTTCTCGCATATATGAGACCCTTCGTCAACAAATTTTTTCAAATGCCTCAATACATAGGATAACAGCCTCAACCTACATATCATATAACAAATATAGGAGGAAAAGTAAAAATCTCTTATTATAGCCAATGATCCACATATAGCACCAAATATCGCATCCTCCATATTGGCTAACCAATAGTGTTTTTTAGCATCCCAGGGAAAAAAGTAATAGCCCATTAGAACCATATTACAATCCTCAAAGTCAAAACAATTGTCGCTGCTTTCAAGTTTTCTCTCGATGAATATAACTATCATAATGATGAATATAACAACAGCTGTACTAAGGGCCCATTGGTTCATAATGAAGAGGCGTGTTGGCCAAATAGTTTTTATTGTGGACTGATATAGTTTTCTTAGTGTTGAATTAGGGTGATTGTTCATGAACTGTTCTTTTTTGAACATTTCTGTAAAGTCAGAGAATAAAAAATCATAAGTATTTCGATGGTTATTGAATAATTGTTAAACGTATACAGGGTGTCCCATTAGTATCGAATCAAGCGACACACCGCGATAGAGTAAACCAAAATATCGAATGATACCAAATATCACAGCCAGTATGTAATTAAGGATAGCGATTTTAGCACAAATTAATCCTAGATTATTGTATTATCACTCATAGGCTCGGTTTCACAAAACTTCGATTGTACCGTTGAATTAATTGGAGCCACCGCGATTCGATGAAATTTCAAAACGAGTGATTCGATTGGTTCGAATTTACGTAAGGTTTTGTAATCGTACAATTAAAGCTTTGTGAAACACGCCCCTAGGGCCTCTTGTATTCTAGACAGTTAATAGATTTGAGAAGAATTGTTGATGAATCTCTATAAAAAAGAGAAGTTGTCAAAACTGTTTGTAAAAAAGATATTAATACATTTTTTTCAAACCAGAGTGGGTTTATTCCGAGTAATAAAATTTAGTGAAATATGATTTCTTTCAATTTACAGTTATTGAGCTTTTCCATTCACCATTTGGAATCATTTTGCTCAAGAGTTACATTTACATTTCTGATCTGTGGTCTTCGGTGTACATGAATGAACTGCAGTGCCGCAGTACGTGGAAGACCAATCGCGGCTGTCTATCGGTTGGTGCATTAGTAACCGATTTCAAGCGAATAACCAGTAATGACCGCGGTTATTTACGGTCCTGCCTTGCGGTTATCTACGGTTATAGCCTTCAGGGATAACCGCGAATAACCAAATATCGCTTGAATACGGTTCAGGTCCAAAGTTGACGTTAGCGTTGTAAACAAAACAAATACATAACCAATTTTTTTATTTGAATCGTATTTTGCAATTTGGTTCCAAGAGCTCTAACGGAACAAAAAATTTTATACATACATAAGAATTTAAAACGATACCTAACCTTACTTTTTTATGACAGCGGTTACGTACGGTTATCTGCGGTCCAAAACGATGACGTCACATGATTATAACCTACAATGACCGAAGTCGCTTGAATACAGTTGGTCCTAGTTGGTAATTAGGCAATCCAGATCACTTGACTTTTCAACCGTCAATATGGCGCTTGGTTGACAAACAGAGCTGATATTTCATTGAAGTCTGCAACGAGCACGTTGATTTTTATTATCTGTTGAGCATTCTGATATTTCTTGTTAAGTGTTGAATCGAATATTAACTGTTTAAACATGCGAAGTTTATATTTCAAAAAATTTATGCAGGAAAATCCAGCCGTTGGTGAAAGGTAAACAAATTTTTATTGTTATTTTTCTCACTGAACTAGTTTATTTTAACGAAATTTTATTGTAGGTATATGATGGATTGATTACTGTAATGCTAACTAAAGTTAGCATTTGGATTATGTTAATTATGTTTAGATCTTTTCGAAGCGATATTTTAGAGAAAAAACCAGAAACAATTTCAACACTACAAATGAACGGAAAATGATTCTTGACTCAATTGTTTGCTGAACTCAAGATTTCAAATGACATCAGCTAAATTGGATGAAAAAGTGCGGAATTGAAAAATAAGAAAGAACTACAATCCAAGAAGAGAACAGAACGATAAACTTATTTTCCAAATGAAACATTTTATTTTCATTCATTCAATATTGTATATGTAAATATTGATATTGTTGCTTACAAATTGTGTAATTTTTTAATTTTCTGCATTTTAAAGTGTAGGATTAATGTAATATTTTTACAGTTGAAAGGTTATGTATTAATTGATTTTTTTCAAGTTTAGCTTGTTATGTTGAAAAATTATCAGTTTCGTAACTTTCAACAGATTCGGAAAGGGAAAATTGATGGAGTTTTTTCGTTCATTTCTTTCAAATTTTGTGACATTTCTGTCATAAATATTTATAAACCTTCGAACATTATTTGGCCAAGAAATCTTAATGTTGATGTTTTTTTAAAGTAGCAAATGCATTTCCGAAATGCATTCGATTTATTCTGAATAATCGGTTTCTTTTCTGCTTTTGTCTTTTTTCATTTCAGATTAAGAATTACGAGTCGTTTTGGGAAGAATCTGTGTATCCGAGCCCATCGACGGATAACATGAAGATGATCACACTCATGTCTTTCAAGATTTTCCTGATATTTGATATTTTATGTTATTTTGTTTACGGGGAGGCAGGTTTTTTCGGCTGAGGTTTTTTCCCCTGGCTGTATAGTATCGTATGATACTAGTGTTGATAGTATCGTATGATTCTATAGTATCATACAAAGAAAGTTATGATACCCCGTTCTTTTTTTACCTCAGCTTAGGTACTTTTTGTTTCAACATTTATTGTATTATTTTAGCTCTCTTTTTCATAAGAATATATATATATATATATATATATATATATATATATATATATAGTTGTGATTCTGAAATAATTGTCTTAGGAAATTCTTGTCTGACAGTATTATTCGTTTGAATACACAGTATGAAATTTATGCTGTTTTTTTTCAATTTTTGATTGAAATGTTTATAATTCGACCAAAATTGCTGCTGTGTTAAATAATTTTTGGGTTTTTCAATGAAAACCTCCATACCGTCGATAATTACAGTTGTTTTTTTCTTGAAATGCTTCCTTGAAACATCAGGGAATATTTCATTGAGAATCTGGCTCATCTGGCCAAATCACTAAACCTTTGAATCTCATGTACAAAATATTAATAATTTTTTGAAAATGTGTTGATGCGGTGGTGGCAGACACAGTAAAACGATAAGCCACATCTTTAAAATGTAAATGCAATCTTAATTTTACTAATGTTAGTAAAAGTTGATTGGAGGGACTTAAGTGTTGTTGTGGACGTTATCGAAACGTAAGGTTCTATGTCTACAAATATAACTGTTTTGATAAATTCGCAATTTTTTGATAGTCGCAATTGCCACTATATTTCCACTTAATTTTATTGTTTATATTGTCCATCAGTCCCAGGGGATTGGTTTCCAGTTTCTGTTCATAGTCCCCTTTTTTTTTGGAGGCGAAGTTGAGCTGCTCGTATTCGTCATTTGTAGCTATTGTAAGCCATTGTAAGGTCTTTCTTCTTGAAAGACGCATGCAGTGTGAACTGCATGTTTACCGAAAGTTCCCTAATATGTGGGTAATGCAAAGATTTTTTAACAGTCGGTATTGGAATAAAACTGAGCATACAGTCCTGATTTGTCCGGCTCCCACAATTGACCATAATACATGATACAGGCATTTTTCTTTCGGAATTGAACTCAGTTTTCACTATTTACCATTCACTGTACGTTTAAGAAACAACTAAACGGGATCAAACACTAATAATTATAGTCCATTACTTTGAAAAAACTTTCAAAATCAGAAATTTTCAGGAAGTAAACAAACGTACCACTGCCAACCAAGCGCCATATTGAATTATTTTGACAGGTCGTTGGATTGCCTAATTACCAATAAGGACCAGGTTATTCGCTTGAAATCGGTTAGTGTTAATCAAAGGGTTTGGTCGGCCTTCATTCTGCTGTTCTCTCGGAAGGGTAGAACAAATCTTTCTCGATGTTTCTCGAGTAGCTTCAGTACGCACGGTGAACGGAACAATCCGCGCGTTTACTAAGCTGTGTTCGTTGCCATCGGATGGTTTAAGCAAGCCCCAATAATAATATACAAATCGAAGTTAATTTATTGAAAACAGACTTTCAATAGGAGGGAGTATGTCGCAAAGTTCCTACTTCAAGATATCACGTGAAAGTATTTGTGTATCACAAACATTACAATCGTAGTTATTTACACAGACCTAATTAATGATTTCATGAATACTATTTTACACAAAAGAGTTTTCAACAAGTTTTTCGGGCAACGAAATATTTAGAAGAATTAACAAAATCCTGACAAAAAATTAGAATATCAAGTGGATATTTCAAGAAAATATAGCGACACGAGAAAAAATATAAGCGGCTCCCAGCCGAAGCATCGCTTCACCAATCTTAGGACTTTAACCCTTCAAGTCAGAAGAGAGCAGGAAATACTTGTATACCGACAACAGCGAGAGAACGAGATGCAATGATATACAGGGTGAGTCTTTGACTTGTACATATATTTTAACGGGACATTTCTGAGGTCAAAAGAAACACTTTTTGTCTCTACCATTTCTTTCGATTCGGCTCGGTTAGAAACATAGAGATAGTATCTATCTCTATGGTTAGAAAGATACAGGCTGTTGAAAATCCATAAAAAAATGTAATTTTCGAAGACCTATATCTCGTGAACGATTTCATCAAATGAAATGATTTTCAGAATATAGGTTCTCATTAATGTGGCAAATCTTTTTCAAATACAAAATTTAACTCACATGTTTAATTTTTTTCGTTATGACCAATATATACCATTCCATTCCATAATTATAGCAAAAATTCTATGATCCCGACCCTTCGAAGTGAGTTGAATGCCATTTAATGAATATTTGGCCATTCTGGATAATAAAAGTATTTTTCGTGAAATCTCGTGAAAAGCGCACTCTTCGAGTAATTAATGGTTTAAAAAAATCTATATCAGCGAAATTAAAAAAATTGGTTACTTTGGCTGGATATAATTCTGTTCAGAAGATTCGCAGAATTAAATTTCTGCTACATTTTCTCGAAGGTTCAGGTGGTTGATCTAATGCTCGGAAAAATTTTTGTGTCATATTTCCAGGGGCGACATAGCTCATTATGAAAGTTTAAGATGACTATTGGCCGGTTTCCGAGGTCTTGAGTTAACCTTCCAATAGTAAACGATTCGAAAACTTTAACCAACCGATAAACTCCCGTTAAACCTGACTGCGTTTCTGGAGTATTTTTCTGTCGTCCGTTAACTATCGAATAGATGATGATTATCGACTGGATCACAAGTTTGTTTCTAGCTCAACAGATGTCGCCACATGCAAATGCATGTTTTAACGATAAACTTTGAAAACATTATTCGAAACTCCACTCCTGAAATTCAAATTGAGGAAGTTTTCTAAACAGAATATCAAGTTTTTACATATTATCTGTTTTGATAGTGTTGAATGAAATTTTTTTTGAGCAAAAAAAGTTTTTTTTAATGTGGAAAGGATCAAAACGTAGCGAGAATTTGATAGAGCATGAAAGAATGTTGCTTTCTGGATTTTGCCGAAGAGTGCACAAATATTATCGAGCACAAAAAAGGACTCAACAGTGAATCAAAGGAAAAAAGCATGGTTCGAAATAACTAGACGGTTCAATGCTAGTTGTGTTATTGGTCCTAAGAACTAGAAACAATAAGCAACTTCATGCTTCAATTGATAATTAGAAAAAGGGGAAGAGGGTCATGAGGGATGATTAGATGAATAACCACCTATAATATCAGAGGTGGTCAGAGGTCGACCGTGAAAGATGTTTAGGAAGCTTCTGGGAGATAATTAAACTCAAGAAAAAACAATTTTTGAATGTATTATTATCTTAATGAAAAAATGCAATGCAAAGTATCCGCCCAAAAACATAATTCAGCATGAATTGTAACGTTTAAATTCAAAGTACTTATTAATTTACTCTACCTCACAGTCACTCACAAGGAATATGTTTGAACACGAGTAGACCTCAGAGGTCAAAAGCGTTTCATTTGTAACGTTTAAATTCAAAGTACTTATTAATTTACTCTAGGAATATGTTTGAACATAAGAGTCTCATTTGTAAGATTCGAATTCAAAATACTTATTAATTTATTGCTAAAATGTTTTAATTTTCCCTTGTAAACTCTACCTTACAGTCGTCCGCAAGAAATATGTTTGAACACAAGTAGACCTCAGAGGTAAAAAATTTGGCCACCCCTGACCTATAGGATTTTTTCTTTAAATAATGAGATAGCATTTATTTATATAGGTTTATTCATATATATTTATATAAATCTTTGTTCAATGATGTAGAGGTCCCCTTATTATGAAACAGGTGAAAAAATACAGTTTATTGAAATTTAATAATAATATAAAAGCCCAATGTGATAAATTTTTACTAATTCAAGTTACATGTAAAAGAAGAGGGAGTAAACAGAAACTTCAAGACCAAGTTGTACAACCCGAGCCACCAGTTTTACACAGTAAGATTTTGAATCTTGGGTGCATTGAGGAAGCAACCATAATTGAAGACGTAGATAACGAAGGCAGCAATGTGAACCTGCTGTGTGACCATAATCGAAGAGGGTGACAATGTAAATGAGCCATCTCAAACTGAGGGTACGGGTTATCCTATCCCAATTCCAATCAGCTTCAAGAGGCAGATGTCTCTAACTGAAAAAAAAGAAAGTTATTCATAAAATTGCCAAATCAATTGTGAGGGAGAAGTTAGAAAAAGAAAATAATGGTCTTTTAATTAAAAAATAATTTAATTGATGAATGGAAACACAAGAGTTATTGCAATTGGACATATCACTGAAAAAGATTGAAATGCAATTGTAATATGTTGTGCTCCGATTAAAAACAATAGAACTTCAACGTTACAACTCAGAACTTCAAACTTCGAAAGTAAATATGTCAACAAACCAAAAACTAATGATTAATTGTATAACCTGTTGTTATTATTTACATTTTAGCCATTACTTACCTCAAATACTGGGTAACAGTTGTTCTCCGAAGATTATTTTCCTTGATCGAACTGGGAATTTCATTATCCGTGGTTACAGAAGATGTATCTTGAAGTTCCTAGATACTCTGTATTTTGCAAAGTTATATCGTGAAGCACTGCTCTAACTTCTGACTAAGTTTCCTTACACCAAATCCCTTTTGTTTAAACTATTGTATTTCTTGTCTTGATATAAGTGCTGTTGTATTTTCTCTGCGAAAATGAATCTAATACGTTTTCAATTCATTACGAAGGTATAGAACTGTTTGCTTTTTGCTTGTTGAACCCGTATCTATTTTCAAATTAATCATCTGTAACTGTGAACATTTCGATTTACGAATGTGGTTGCAGAAATATTGTTCATGATGCATTGTCTCATCTCATGATCGCTGGTACTTGAAACTAGATCATAATGCTTCCTATATATTCCATCATTCCACAGCAGTATATTATGTTTACATACATTTTTCTAAACCAAAACACGCAAATCAGATTAATCTCAAAACAAAACTCGCAGCAAAAGTGAGGTTCGAAATCCAACATTACGTCTTTGCCCATGCGCCAATTAGTTTTATCGAATATATAACTGCCAAAATCGTCCCGTTAAAATAAACTGAGTTTATCGAATATATAACTTTAGGAAGGGTGTCCAGAAACATAAATCACCAGTTAATCCATCTGTCAAAGTTATCGAATAGATAAACTACCGGTAAAAAGACCTCGGAAAGCGGCCATATATCTTTTTATCTAGGCTGAATCAGAAAAACTGCTTTACGAAAAAAGTATTTCTTTTGACCTCAACAATCTATGGTTTGAATATATGTACAAGCAAAGACTCACCCTGTATATTATACATGTCATTAAATTAAAGCAGTTGACTATTTTAAAGTAGTGTTTTATTCAACTAGTGTCGTATTCAACGAAATACCTGGAAGCATAATGAAATGCCTAAAAGGCATTTCAACTGTAACATAATACTATGATGAAACTGATGTTGCAGTGCTCCTGATGATGAGATGATAATGAATCTCGAAAGCTCGGTTCCAAGAAGAAAGAGTTTTTTCAATAATATCAAAATTTATTCAAACTAGTCTGTAAAAACTCCCCTAAGCTAGATTTGAAAATATGGCACCAATATCCAATATCAACAAACTACTCTCATCGATCTAGTTATTCAATAACTTATTGATTTACCTGCACTCTACTCACCTTTCAACCAGTTTTGGTAATTCTTCTTATTATGGAATAGTATTGCAGAGCTCGCATATCCGCCAACAGTCATAACTGCCATTTTCGAACAAACAACATCTAGGTTTCCTTTACCGATCTCAGTGTAGAAACCAAGGAAACATGTCGAATTGAAAATTAAGTAGAGAACAAGAAATATCAATTTGCGTGTATGTTGTTTTTGATTGCCGATGTCATCCCAAATTCCGAAAAGTTTTAGTGTTAGTTTTACGGTTTCAAATGGTTTCGCGTTCATGTTGAAGAGAAGAGGATGTACGAGGGAAAAAACAAACTTTATCACCTGCACTATGTAGGATCGAGTGAAAAAAATTCATGAACGAACTTCTAGAATCAAGTTCGGCCAATTGGAATTCCTAATGATTGATTCGCCGAGTAAGTAAGAATTAGCAATTGGGAAATTAAGAACTCATGGAGTTAAAAGTTCCATACAGGTCGTCTCACTATGATAAATGAATGAGTTCTGAAATTTCGTCACGAGAAACATAATTATGTCCGTCGCGTTTATTAAATATGAATACCTTCAATGAACTGATGAAAGTAATACAACAATTATCTCTCTGAGGTCTGTCTAGTGGAATTCTACGAAATAAATGATATTCTAGGCTCTAGTTCGAGAAGTGCATCTGTATTATAGTGATCTGTATATTCTATCCGTCGATAGAAGTATAGCTCTTACTGACTGGATGGAAGACAATGATTATTTTTTAAGTTTTGATGCTGAAGATTCTATTCTACAAGATGGAATAGGGGCTATAATCCTGATCTCTGTTTAGTTTCGTGTAATATATCTTCAGAACCTCTGAGAGTTAATCGAAAAATTCTTGGTGATTTTTTGCATAGTCAGCATAGACCAATGTTATTTACTTCAGATGATGTGGTTTTTTTCACTCCATGTTTAGATAAAACCTGTTGGAATTTCAGTAAGGCTAATTGGATTGAATTTGGGAATAAAGTCGATTGTGACATAAGATGGATTCAACCATCTCATGATAATTATTCTAGATTCGTGGGCCTAGTTGAAGATGCAGCTCAAAAGTTCATTTAAAGAAGTTTTCGTAAGTTATACGTCCCTGGATGGTCAGAGGAAACTGAAAAATTATAAGAAAATAATCGAAATTTGTCATCGAATGAAAAAAGTAAAAAACTCAAGAGCTCAATAAATGCCAGTCGGGAGGACGAATGGAATACTGTAGTTCACAAATATCAGTTCTACACATTCCAGTAGGAGTTCATTGCATGTTTTGAGAAAACTAGGTGAAGCTGCACCTCTGTGATATAATAATATGGCTTACTTCTGTGAGGCTACAGGGTATAAACATATAATCACTGAGGCGTTAGCCGGTACTTGACTTCTAAGGGATTTTTCCTCGAGCTTACCACACCAAACCAAAGCAAACCATAGTTAACTACACGAATTTCTTCGCGGCGTAGTTAGAACCATGACGTCACAGTTAACTACGCCAGGAAACCATTACATCAATCCGGTTTGTTGTGTAGTTATTTGAAAGGGAGAGAGAGGGACTGACACTTTCCTTTGCACTTATCCGCCATAACTTACCACAAAGGGCACAAAGATAACCATGACGTCATCAAGTTGACTAACTACACTGTTGTAGTTAGCTCGAGGAAAAATCCCTTTAATTGAACAACAGTACCTAGCCGGTATTCAAACAATTTACACATAAATGGTAATAACCACATATACATATACTTTGGCAAAATATAACTAAAACTCAAGAGCATACCCCCCATAACAACCATTGATAAATTATTACTATTCTATATAAGCAACATAATATATATTCCATATATATTTATATATCTATATTTTTTTTCCACCTGTCACGGGTAAGGCCATTGAGTATGCCGGGTCAATTCGACCAAGACATTCCTCAGCTGCTCGTTAGAAACCTACGTACGATTCTCGTGGTCCACAGAATAACCTCCTTCTATATATATATATATATATATATATATATATATATATATATATATATATATATATATACACAGGGTGTTTCATCATAAACTGGACAAACTCATATGACGTATAGAGAACATCGGGAAAATAATTTTTTTCTTATGACATATTTCCCGTTTTCGAAGCATAAGGGAGATACACGGTGTTTAATGTCATTTTCGAGAGTTATTTTATTGAGTGTGGTCGGTTATGTATAAGACTGGAAGTAATGTTTTCTTGTCATATCGTAGTATTT
Source organism: Hippodamia convergens (assembly GCA_038502775.1). Lineage (NCBI taxonomy): Eukaryota > Metazoa > Arthropoda > Insecta > Coleoptera > Coccinellidae > Hippodamia > Hippodamia convergens. The sequence goes on along the minus strand of CM076607.1, from coordinate 82,498,165 downwards.
TTGGATGCTTCATTCAGAAAAAAATTACAAAATGGCGGAAAACCTGCAATGTTCGTGATTTGTTTTTTCGGTTACCAAATTGATTTTCATTTCCTAAATAAGCACAATTTTTAAAGAATATCCGTGAAAAAATTTTTTCAAAAATCGAACACAACTTTTTTTTTACATGTCTACAGCGAAAAAAAATTTCACTCGAAATTGATGAAATTTTTCACGATTGTACTTACTTTTATACCTAACACGAATATGAAAACAGAATCGAAAAATATCAAACGGTTTCGTTTTTACAGCCATTCGAATGTCCCGTTCGAATATCTGAAATAATAAAAAAACATGACACAGCTTGTGTTCTTAGGCTCATAATTTTTGAATTTGTATGTCGAAACATTCCAGATTGCAAAATGAATTAAAAAAAAATCAGTGAAACTTCATTGAGAGTTGAACTCCCTACTCTGAGGGATATATATATATATATATATATATAAAAAAAAAAAAAAAAACTATTTCTTGCTGAATGTTTGGTTTTTTAACTTCAGACTGCCCAGAAGGAAGAAAATCACAGAATATGTATGTTAGTTGTCTTTGTTCCCATTGTTATCTATATGTATTTTCATATTACAGATCCTTGAAAAAGGTAACAACATTTACCGAAAGCTAGGATAATATAAAAGTGTATAACTGAGTTTCCTTGATCGAACATCCTGATAATATTCTACTTTTAATTAATTGCGATCAATATTTTCCTACCAGTTTATATATATATATATATATATATATATATATATATATATATATATATATATATACAGGGTGAGTCGGGAGGAACGGACCAAACTTCAGGTGTGTATTCTATAGCTCGAAATAATATAAAAAAACTCATATGTTGTTATCCGATTTTCATTTGTTCTCAAACTACAGCGTCATTATAAAAAACAACATTTTCTATATTAAAATAGTTTCATTTATAGCATTATTTTAATAAATGCACGAAAATCCCCCCATTAACCTCGAAACACATTCGTCTGTGAAGGGCTCTCGATGCTTTTCTGATTTATTCGTGATTTTCTTTAAAAAGAAATGCCGTATTTCTAATGCGTCGAATTAGAGCATCCCGAGTGTCAACTTTAACTTTGTATACCTCGTTCTTGTAGCAGCCCCACAAACAATAGTTCAATGGTGTGAGGTTTGGAGATCTTGAAGGCCAACTAATACGACCACAGCGACCAATCCATAGTCCGAGAAACTCTTGATCTGAATATTGGTTGACCTTATTTAAATATTCTAATTACCCTATAGTTTGAAAACAAATGAGAATCTGATAACAACATATGAGTTTTTTGGAATTATTTCGACCTGCAGAATACACACCTGAAGTTTGGTCCGTTCCTCCCGACTCACCCTGTATATCCCACTATATTTAAGTCCTCCGATAACAGCGCATTTTCATACTATAGGTCCTCCGGGGTCGATGGGTCTACCGTATATGGAGGACCTAAGGCATTTCAGGCTGAACGATTGGAAACATGACCCTGAGTCCACCATAAAATTTTCAGATGGAGGACTGAAATCGTGAATTTTGCCATTTTTGTATATTTTAGTTCAGCCTTCATCTAACTCTTCTAGTGATGGCGCTCGCGGCGGCGTATACTTTTGGAGTATATACAAATTCCATTCTACAGTGTATCGGTCCTCCGATTATACGTCAAAACGATCTTACGGTGGATAAGTCCTCCGAAATCCTGGCAACATCGCATAGACTGTGACTGTTGAATGGAATGCCGAATGAAATAAGGATTTACGATATCTGCTATTCGGCTGCTCTGTGCATAGGTAGAGTTCGCAACAGAAGTAGCTACTCGATATTTCTTCGATTTGAGATGTGTACCTTTATGAATTTAGATTTCTCAAAATGCTCATTTTTTCTTTAATGATTTCATTAAAAATGATATATTTATGAAATATCGCATCAAATACAATTAAATAGATGAATAGAAATCCTATGAACAGCCTAATACTATGCCACCCTCACGAAGATTGTTAAACGAAAGACGAGAAAACTGGTCACGATATGAATATACTCGCACCACCGAAAACTACTCTGTAATACTCGAAAAATACTCGTGAAAATGTAAATATTTTGACATCCATTGGGAGTTTTTCGATGTTTTGATTTTTTTCTCAGCGAATAGTTATGAAAAAGCAAATCGTACCCAACGGTGGGTTTTCATCGTTGTGTTCACCACTGAAATATTTGATATAGTGTATGTTCTCATTATTGAATTGAATGCCCTCTAATGAATATTAAAATTATTATAAAAGAACGACTCAATTATGACAAAAAAGATTGCAGAAGAATAACGACAATTGTTCATCCTCAAGAAGGATTCAACGAGTTCCAATTCAATAGTGATGAGAAACTCTCGAGAAGCAGGAAAAAACGGTAAATACAGGACGGAAAAGAATCCACAAAATTTTATAGATGTAGGAATTCCAAAACTCAGTTGAAGATGTTGGGAACAATGACTATTTACATCTAGTTTCATATTATATAATTTTAAAATTATAGTGAATGTTCAACTGGTATCCTCCGATTGATTTTTTATTCAAGATATTGAAATTTCAGAAAGGTGTTTTTTCCTTCCACATCAGAGCATTTTCATTTTCTTAATTTTATAAGTTTCAGAATCCGGTTTGAGAAAATGTATAATTCAATAGTTTGATAATTGGTTTGTATCATCTGCTACAACTAGCAGAGATTTGCGCTGAATTTTGTTTGGTGTTCAGGTTCAATGGAGATTTTCTTTCATTGAGGTTTCATTTTAATTTCTTACACTAAATGTGTTATTGTCAAGAAAAAAAGTTATGAGCTCAACTCTGAAGGTGCAGATACAATAATTGGGTCGTCAGTAACCTCGAAACAATTATGACGTCACTTTATATGACGTCAGGAGTGAAAATTGTATTCCAAGTGGTTAACTGAAAACTAAAATTGACCAGTGCGACCGCTTCGCTTGAAACCATTCAAAATCGGTTCAATGGATTTGTTTCTTACTTCATCCATACCTACTCTGAATATGATATTTAAATGACATCATGAATTATTAAAAAAAATTCACCTCATATCTTATCTCATGTCAAGGGCGTAGCCAGTATTTTATTTGTGAAGCTTTCGAGTGAGATTTTGAATTTTTGATTGATTATTTTTTTAAGATGACTGGAAGTACAGGGTGATAAAATTTCGATGATTTAGTAAGCCATATCCTTAATCAGAAGACAAATCTACTAATATACATGTTACGTTTTTTTCAAGTAAAATAACATTCGTGCTGCAGTGTGATTTTGGTATTGGGCCAATTTTCATTATTCGTTATAACTTCCTCACAATAGTGTATTCACAATAGTGAATACAGTCTCGAAATAAATTCATCCAGGGGAAGTTTTTAGAGAAATTATATTTTTCCTAGTTCATATATCGAAAATTCGGAAAAAAATTTTCGTTTAAAAAAATCAAATTTCGATTGATTTGGATCGTCAATTCCAACAAACCTATAAAGTCACATTAGTAAAATTCTTTCTATCAACGCATTAAAACAACATCGCACATAACCACAAACTGTCTAACCAAACAACCACAGAAATTACTCATCAACAGGACCATCGAAGAATGGTCTGTTGGAAAATTCCAGAAGGTAAGAATAAATAGGGCTCAAATTTTGCACATCCGTTTTTTTGTTTATTTTGCTATCATGGGTTTTGATATTAATCATCTCCAAAATGCCCCTCTTTTTGTAGTTAAAATTTTGGAGATGATTAATATCAAAACCTATGATAGCAAAATAAACAAAAAAACGGATGTGCAAAATTTGAGCCCTATTTATTCTTACCTTCTGGAATTTTCCAACAGACCATTCTTCGATGGTCCTGTTGATGAGTAATTTCTGTGGTTGTTTGGTTAGACAGTTTGTGGTTATGTGCGATGTTGTTTTAATGCGTTGATAGAAAGAATTTTACTAATGTGACTTTATAGGTTTGTTGGAATTGACGAGTTTTATGAATGTTATTATACATTTACACTGTTTACACCTTTTATTCGTTTTCGGTAAGAAGTTTGTCATTTTTATTGTAATTGTTTATAAAATCGTCCTTTACAGTGGCCCTGAGGAAGGAACTAAATGTTTCCGAAAGCTTGGCCTATGAATAAAGAATAGATTAACCTTTGGTGTATTGATCGATATCCCTTAACGATTTTGGTAGATTATTTAACGATCATTACTTGGAATATTATAAATATATATATATATATATATATATATATATACATCCTAGTGCTGATAGACATTCCGTATAAATCCAGGCTTTTGGGGTCCATCAGAAATAACGGGGTTCTCGCAAATCTAGTGATGTATATGATGAAACGAGTTGTTGTAGGTTCTAGTGTCGTACTCAGTTTTTCTTATTCACCAATTTTTTTTCCAGTCACTTCAGTGCTATCTCACGTCCGTTCATGTTCATAGGAGTTGACGACCGAACGTATATATTATGTATACCCCACGTTTTTTAGACGACCAACAGCGTTGCCATTTAACGTCTGCACCTATTCTCTCAAATGCATTCAGTGAGTTTATTCAATCATGAACACATGTTAATTCCTTCCATATTACGCGAACTTAACCTTCCGGAGCTGGCGCTCATAGCTGGTACATGAGGGCTGTCGCGCGGAGTGAGAGTCCCCATGTTTTTTTCCAATATCTCTTCAATATTAGATATCATTCAAATCAGTTTTTTTCAAAAGAGAAACAAGTAAATTATCGCTCAAAAAAAAATAATATCAAATGAAATATTTTCGATATTGTATTATCATACATGAAATCGAAAATTTCAAATATAAAATAAACTATCACTCAAAAAGGTCTATTTTTTCATATTATATCGAAAAATTATTGATCGTTAGCAGTATGTGAGAGTAGCTATAGATGGCCGAACATCTTTCTCAACTTGGCTCATGAAAAAATTTAGTGTACCACAGGTAAGCATCCTCGGAGTATTATTATTTTTGATAATGATTAATGATATATGTGAGGTTGCAGATTCGATTGAAGATGCAGAGTCGACCAATTTTGTGAATGATTCGAATTTCTTAATAGCGAAATGTAATATTAATGATCTACAGCTGAAATGAAATTAATATAAGAATGGCTTTCGCGGAAGAAATTCATTCCGAATGAAAATAACACTGATGTAGTTGTTTTTCGATCCTACGGATCAAAAGATGACCAGCCAATGATGATGAATTCTGGTGAGGATAAAGTAAGAACTTCGAAGTTTACCAGTTTACTGGGGGTCGTTTAAGATGAGTTTCTGCAATGGTCAAATCATATAGAGGACCTTCTGAATAAATTGAACAAAGTATGTTATGCCATGAGAATAATGAATAAATACATTCAAGATGATACGAAGAGGATAATATATCTCTTATCAGATATGGATTAATTTTTTGGGGAGTGAGTCCAGCACTAAAGTCGATATTTGTCAGTCTAATAATACTAGATTAATGCTAGGCATTATTATTGCCTGAGTTCTCTCAGGCAGTTCAGTCCAGTGAGAACATCTCCTGAAATATAACTCCTGAAGATGCCAGACACTCGAACTGGCGAAACGTCGAGAACTAATCTACGACGACGGCCTAAATGCTCGAAAGAACATGTCACATTGAACGAGGGCCGCGAAAGCCTCAACCAATTCAAGTTACGTTTTCTCGGAAACTAGAAGGTTTATCGAAAAAAGTTTCGAACAAAAGTTGTAGAGAGGAAAGTTCTAGTAAACTTGATTGCTTTTTGTATTCTCGTGGTGTTAATATTGACTAATTAGAGGTGCATTTAAGTAATGGCGTCCTCAGTTGCTAACTTCATTACGTTCGGATAGCCGAAGACCAAGCCGAAGACGCTCCAAGAGAGCTTGTGGTTTCACCGAGGGTTTTATTATTCCCTTTCATGATGTATATGTTTATGAACTGCAAGGCGAAATGCGCCAGCACCCTTACCCAATGCTATGCGAGTTCAAGAATGAAGACAGCTTTCTTTCAAATCTGCGAGAAAACTGCACTTATATTTGTTTCTCTTGTGATTTTACACCAGTTTTTTTTAATCGGATGTTACCGGGTAATTAGATGTTACCATTTCCTGAAAGAATATAAAATTTCATCGAAATATCTGTCATTTGGAATTTCGGAAAATGAAGAAAATGAAAGAAAAATTGTTGATGGCACAACCTCAAGAATTTTTCAGGAATATGATGCACAATGTACAAAATTCATACAAGTTCTGCAATCACGGAAGTTCAATCTGATTTTTTTTGTTGAAATATAAATAAAAGTGAGTCCAAGAAGCTCATTGTACAAGATGAATTTTTTTTCGAATTTTTACCAAGCTTAACACTGTAAAAAAAAATAGTAATTTTTGGAAAAATTCAATAGAAATGTTCTGCTCTAAACTGAGTAGTTTTAAATTGAAAGTTCTGCATTCAAGGGACGACATGCGAAGCGAAAGTTGGCAGTAACAAAAATGCATGAAAACCTTATGCAAATGGTGATAAATATTTCAACGGATTGATTAAAAAACGGTCGGATAATGATTTCGATGTGAGAATATCGCTAATCTTGTAGAAGTTTGAGTTGTTTAACTCCTTGATAATGTAATGTATTTTCATATTTTAAGGAATTCAATCTCATCCTAACTTTACTGAAAGGGCATTATTCCTGTAGCACCGGATAAATATTAACATTCTACATTACTACAAAAAATATGCTACTCAACGTTACTTAAATTGAATGTGATATACCTTTTGTGATATATACCTTATCATTTTCTTCGATAGGATTTTTATTTTTGTTTGGGTCCTAGTCCTTCATATTAGATTTGAATATTATATAATGCTACTTGCAGTAGTATAAGAACAATGTGAAAGTGAGATAATTTCGATATGCATTTTCGTCAATAATCTCACTCTAATTTTATAAATTGACATTTTGATAACAGGGAAACCTTCAAATCTAAGCATGATCGAAGATACGCATTATTGACACTTCTATTTCGAAATAGAAAGAGTCAGTGCATAATTTTTTGCTTAAATAAGAGATCGAACTGAGTTCCATTCTGCTGACCTACACAACCAAAAGAAGAATGGGGAATAATCCGAAAAAAATAATCTTCGATTAGCTATTATAATGTTTAAAGTTCGAAATATTAATAATATTAATTTAAGAAACATTTCAGAAAAGCGCTTAATGTGTTTTGACAAAATATTTTCAAGTATGACAAAAAACAATCCTTCTCGTTCATTTACTCTTGTGAATATCAAACTTCGAAGAAATTTTTGAAAGCCAAAAAAGTTGTGAGTATTAATTGCTCAGTAAGTTCTTCGAAGTTTTTTGATCGATTTCGATCAAAAAACTAGTCGTTCGTAAAATATTAGATGTTGTTTTTAATGGTCAAACCAATAATTATTCGAGTTGGGAACAATCCTTAGGGAAGTTATGAATTTCTCTCGACGAAATATTACAATGAGTGCAAGAGCGAATCTAAAATCGCTATGCTAAGTTTCATACTACAGTTCGAATGGGGGGTCGTTCTTCTAATTGAGGAAAAATCAAACATGTCTCACTAATTTCACATTACCTATTAAATTAATTTTACTTTTAACAGTAGTTCTGGGTAGCATTCGATTAGGAAGCTCTACAAAATTTTCAATCAACGCTGATCGAAGAGAAAGAGTTTGAACGAAAATTCAATCCCTATTTTATTGAAAAAAAAAACACATAAATCAGATATAGCAAAATTCAATGCACACAACATAAAACGCAAAATGCATCTACAAAATGATTATTTCTTCCAACATATTCTCTTGCACTCAAAATAATTTGAGAGAAGTCCGGGATATGAATTTCTCATCCACGGCAGTATTAAAGAGCCTTGTTATTTTCGTTTACAAACATGAACGTAATAAAATGGGAATGGTAAAACTACCTGCTCCCTTGCTCCCTACTTGCCGCGTCTTCGGCAATTCGTACTTAATGAAGTTAGCAACTGAGAATGCCAATACAGAAATCCATCTCTAATTAGTCAATATAATCACCACGAAAATGCGAAAAGCCATCTTGTATACTAAAATTTTCCGCTCTACAACTTTTGTTTGAAACTTTTTTCGATAAACCTTCTAGTTTTCGAGAAAACGTAATTTTTTCGATATTTTCTCGAATTTTCCAAGGTTCCTGAAAATTTGGGCACCTGCATTTTTGACCATGAGTTCCTACTCTAGTGACAATCATTATATCCAAAATGCAGCTCTTTCCGCAAAAAAGTGTTTTCAGACCTTCGTTTACTGGACTAAACCCTTCCAGCAGTTAGACTCATCTTCTTGGCCTTCAAGAATCAAGAACAATGTTTGACTCATTGAGGTGAATAATTTGCGAAATAGTGGAAGATTATTCATGGCCAGTATTAAGAACGTGTCAACCGAGAATTGAAATTCATCCTCAGTTTGAAGGCTGAAAAGTTTGAGTATACAGAAACCGGTTCTCAAGCTGAGGTGAAATTTCAATTTTCGGTGGATGAGTTTATTATACTGGCCCTGAGTATTTTCCTACGCTGTTTCATAGAATGATATTCCATATTGAGGAAAAGTATCTCTGCATTATCTTTCCTTCATTGTTTATTTTTTTATTTACCATAGGTGACTGAGGGGGTTCCGGATTGATTTGACGAATTTTGTCTTAAAATCAGGTTACTTTCTTATTTTACATTTCCAGCAAATATTTTTATCATCAAAATATTACCGAAAATGCTTCTATGAAAATATTTAATTGGTCGAAAATTATAATAACGAATCCATTCTGAAATTAGGTATCAGATATCGAATTTTGAAATTGTGGGTTTCACGAGATTTTGGTGGATGGATCAAAAACTTTCAAGTTGATTAAAGCCCACAGATTCGTTGAGGTCACTAATAAGTGAACTCAATGGAGTTGATTAGTTTTTGAAAACAATAAATACAAAATAGGAGATTCCTTGAAAAAACATTATATATGTATGCTTTCAATAAATGAGACATCCGATAAGAGGAAAACCTATAACTGATAAATTTCTTTCAACTTTCTTCAAACTGAAAATTGTATTCTTTCACAGAAATATACTTCGGTAAAATAAGTCCTTTTCATAGTACCTACGATTTTGTTTGTTCATGTTTCTTATACATTTTCCAATTTATTTATCGGTCATTCTAGAGATTGAGTGTTGAATGATTTTAATTTTTTCGTATCTTTCAAACAGTAGTAGATGAAAATTCCTTATATTGACAAGCCACTTGCCTCTGCAATAACTTCAATATTATATTTCTCAATTCTTCATAACTGCTTTTGCTCTAGACTCATTATTAAAAATTACCCATTACTCCAACGGAACATTGAAATCTTCCAATTAATCGCCCTTTGATCAGATGATGAATTTATTCAATAGGTACGTGATACATTTTCAATTATTTCTATACATTATACATCAACCAATCTGACAAATTAATATCAATACATATTTGTATTCGACATTAGCTTCAGCTTGAAAAGGAATCACATGACGACATTTCTGGAAATATCTGCACTCAAGCATAGGATTGAATAACAACAAATTCACTATTAAAAAAAAATGTTCAAACTGAAAATTTCATTATCCTCAATTAATCAACTCTGATGATCTGATCGATTATATTTTGATGAATAATGCCGTTCTCCATTATTTATAAGTTCATGGGAGAAAAACAAGTGCATCTGAAGCAAATCATATCGAAACCTGAACAAATTAGATATCTTCACCTATTCGGTGACCTTCTCAATTCACGCTTAAATCCGCTTCCATGCAGTTGATTCCGTTTTCAAGGAATTGTTGGGAATATTTGACAAAGAGAGAACGCAAGAATTTTATGTTTATTTTTTTAGCATGAGCTTATTTAAAAAATGTATATTTTTCGTGAATATTCATAAAAGAATCATCAGAAACACGAAACATGCTTCTGATATCATCTCGGAATAAATTCATTCGTAATCGCTTCCGTCTAGGTTTGACGTCTGATAATGGACAGATAAAAGTTCATCCGAGAAGAATGACCCTCGCAAAATCTGACTTCTGGGGTCATTTCACTTGAAAAAAAGTGACGATCTGAAATTTGTTCATTTTCGGTCCACTTGATATTCATTGGTCAAATTATTGGCATATAAAGAATTGTCGATATTGAAATTCGTGATTTTTTGAGATTTTTATCGAATTCAAAAATTTATTCCGAAATATTAAACATAGTACCTATTTGCCTTTCCCTTTTGAGATTCTTCTTCAAGTAGTCATTATTCAGCTGTTTTTTGGCACTTTTCTGGGAGCCCTATTGCTTGAACACAATGATTGCTTGATTCGAACTCTCTAGATAATTTTTTGTTAGGACAACTAAAAACGAAATTTTATAAGGTTGAAATTGAAATGAGAGAAAATCTAATCGGAAGTATTTTCGAGAAATTTCCAAGCAAAATCAAACTCTCAGTAGAATGTCAATTGAAAATTTAATCAAAATGACTCTCTAAAACTTCATCTAAAGTCTCCGGAATCACACTGTGTATTTATTGGATTGTCATTGGCTCCTTTATGGTCTCTGAATTTCTTTTCTAAGAATTAATTGAATAAAATAATAATTATGTACCTTCTTCTTCTTGAAAATGTAGGTATATGAGAATAATGGATTCTTTTATAATTCATGACAGATGATATATTATTCAGGGCTGAGATTTTAATTGTGAGACAAATACCAGTGTTTTCAAACATTGCTTCCAGCAAAAATCATGAGTTATCAAAATCTTCTTGAAATTTTTCCCAGTTTTAATACTGCACGATAAAAAAGTATTTTTTAGGGAAATCAAGAATTAATATGTTGATTATGTCAAAAATACGTGGAATTGAGATGATCAATATCAGTGTTCTTTGTTTTTATCGACGTCTGAAGCGCTTCATCCGTATTTCAGCGATGAATGTCTCCCCGCATAGGATTCCCCATTTTCGATCATTATCCAAAATATTCCCTAAAAAAAATTTGTATGGCAAACCGGAAAGTTCAATGAAAAATGATTTATAATATTCCATAACTCGAGGCTTTATGAAGATCGCCGCCAAGCAAGCCAGTAAATACATCCTAATATGCTTTCCTTCTCGACGTTCATTAGACGAAGATATCTGTATTCACAAATGGGAGAAGCGAAAACCGAGGTCATGCAAATGAAACAGAGTTTTTTCATATAAACAAGTATAAGAGACGTCTAGTAATCGCACCGTATAAAAATGATTATGAGACTATGTTGCCAAACCTCATGTCGTCTTATGCTCTTAATGTGAAATAGAGAGAACGTATATATCATATACGCAACTAGTGGTAGTCAGCGCCTCTATCGTGACTTGGTTGAACTGAAATATACGGTTTTGTACAAGATGAGAGTATCTGACGTCATCGGCGAAATTTGGCATAACGACTCAGGACGTTCCATGACGTCGAAAAACACTGAAAATTTCTCAAGACAATCCGACGTCCGTATATCGGACGTCAGATTGCAAGCGGACGTCGAAATGATGGTAAATTGGCAATGTATGGCTCTCCAAAGGCGGTTTGCTGTATATATATATATATATATATATATATATATATATATATATATATATATATATATATATATATATATATATATTGGAAATACGATTGTTTGCCGGAGAAAACAGGGGAAATGGTTATTTTGGGTTCTTGGCAATTATTGGTTGGGCAATTATCAACAATCAATTGTCTTCACATCTATATTTCGAACCTTTAGTGGTTCTTCTTCAGGATGCTAAAATATAATGAATGTGGTAATACATAAAATTGAGCTGTTCTTAATTACTTACGTCTGACGAGATTATTGTTTAAATTAATAAAGAGAGCATCGGAACAAATATCTTACATTCGATTGATTCTTACGAAGAAAATTGTTTACAATATGATGTGTCAAGTTGGTATGACGGATAAAGATAGTTGTTGGTTGATATCACAGAGCATAATAAAAACATAGAAAATAAACATTTAAGTAACAACATCGACAACGTGATCATCAGTAGGATGTCGGTCCAAGGATAGCAGGTAACTATATATTGCATTTAGGTTTTTGAGGTCAGTCTTCTTGTTGATATTGTTTTCATTTTCGCTGATATAACACATTTCTAGAAATGTTCTTTTGTTGTAGTTTGAGCTAGTACACAATATTTTGGTATCATTGAATTTAAATGTGTGGTCCAGTGATGATGAGTGGTTTGCCAATGCGCATCTGTCGGGTCGTAGTCTAGTATCACTTTTATGGACTGCAATACGTCTTTTTAGGCATTGCGAAGTTTGGCCAATGTATACGGAATTACAGTTCCCACATGGGATGCGATACACCACGTCTGACCTGGACATAATGTGGATTTTGTCCTTTACATTGGTAAAAATATTTCTTACTGTCAGTGGGTTGTATTTTGCGATCTTTATGTTATCAATCCCCCTTTATTAATTTAAACAATAATCTCGTCAGACGTAAGTAATTAAGAACAGCTCAATTTTATGTATTACCACATTCATTATATATATATAATTGCCCAACCAATAATTGCCAAGAACCCAAAATAACCATTTCCCCTATATATATATATATATATATATATATATATATATATATATATATATATATATATATATATATATATATATATATATATGAGAAAGATATGAATATTGAGGGATCGGTAAAATACATTCAGTTTCAGAGGGTTATGTCCAATTAATCTTATCCATATATATATATATATATATATATATATATATATATATATATATATTATATGAGAAAGATATGAATATTGGGGGATCGGTAAAATAATTTCAGTTTCAGAGGGTTATGTCCAATAAATCTTATCCATGTATATATATTATATATATATATATATATATATATATATATATATATATATACAGCAAACCGCCTTTGGAGAGCCATACATTGCCAATTTACCATCATTTCGACGTCCGCTTGCAATCTGACGTCCGATATACGGACGTCGGATTGTCTTGAGAAATTTTCAGTGTTTTTCGACGTCATGGAACGTCCTGAGTCGTTATGCCAAATTTCGCCGATGACGTCAAATACTCTCATCTTGTACAAAACCGTATATTTCAGTTCAACCAAGGCACGATAGAGGCGCTGACTACCACTAGTTGCGTATATGATATATACGTTCTTTCTATTTCACATTAAGAGCATAAGACGACATGAGATTTGGCAACATAGTCTCATAATCATTTTTATACGGTGCGATTACTAGACGTCTCTTATACTTGTTTATATGAAAAAACTCTGTTTCATTTGCATGACCTCGGTTTTCGCTTCCCCCATTTGTGAATACAGATATCTCCGTCTGAAGAACGTCAAGAAGGAAAGCATATTAGGATGTATTTACTGGCTTGCTTGGCGGCGATCTTCATAAAGCCTAGAGTTATGGAATATTATAAACCTTTTTTTCATTGAATTTTCCGGTTTGCCATACAAATTTTTTTTTAGGGAATATTTTGGATAATGATCGAAAATGGGGAATCCTATGTGGGGAGACATTCATCGCTGAAATATGGATGAAGCGCTTCAGACGTCGATAAAAACAAAGAACACTACTATTGATCATCCCAATTCCACGTATTTTTTGACATTATCAACATATTCATTCTTGATTTCCCATAAAAAATACTTTTTTATCGTGCATTATTAAAACTGGGAAAAATTTCATGAAGATTTTGATAACTTATGATTTTTGCTAGGGAATATGGCTCACGAACTTTTCTATCTACCAAATATTTTATGTAATACGGTCGAAACGTTTCGGATCGCTTTTGTACACTACCACTGTAACACGAGGATTATTAATCTCAAATTTTTCACTTCGATGTTTTCAACTTCAAACTTCAATTATACATAAGCGAGAGAAAGGGGTGTTGGATGGAACCAATGTTTGAAAACACTGGTATTTGTCTCTCAATTAAAATCTCAGCCTTGATTAATATATCATCTGTCATAAATTATAAAAGAATCCATTATTCTCATATACCTACATTTTCAAGAAGAAGAAGGTACATATTACTATTTTATTCAATTAATTCTTAGAAAAGAAATTTAGAGACGATGAAGGAGCCAATGACAATCCAATGAATACACAGTGTGATTCCGGAGGAGATCGTCAGACTTTAGATGAAGTTTGAGAGAGTCATTTTGATTAAATTTCCAATTGACATTCTACTGAGAGTTTGATTTTGCTTAGAAATTTCTCGAAAATACTTCCGATTAGATTTTCTTTCATTGTGTTTAAGCAATAGGGCTCCCAGAAAAGTGCCAAAAAACAGCTGAATAATGGCTACTTGAAGAAGAATCTCAAAAGGGAAAGGCTAATAGGTACTATGTATAATATTTCGGAATAAATTTTTGAATTCGATAAAAATCTCAAAAAATCACGAATTTCAATATCGACAATTTTTTATATGCCAATAATTTAACAAATGAATATCAAGTGGACCGAAAATAAACAGATCGTCACTTTTTTTCAAGTGAAATGACCCCAGAAGTCAGATTTTGCGAGGGCCATTTTTCTTGGATGAACTTTTATATGTCCATTATCAGACGTCAAACCTAGTCGGAAGCGATTACGAATGAATTTATTCCGAGACGATATCAGAAGCATATTCTTTAATGAATATTCACGAAAAATATACATTTTTTAAATACGCTCATGCTGAAAATATAAACATAAAATTCTTGCGTTCTCTCTTTGTTATATATTCCCAACAATTCCTTGAAAACGGAATCAACTGCATGGAAGCGGATTTCAGCGTGAATTGAGAAGGTCACCAAATTAGGTGAAGTTATCTAATTTGTTCAGGTTTCGATATGATTTGCTTTAGATTCACTTGTTTTTATCTCATGAACTTATATATAATGGAGAACGGCATTATTCATCAAAATATAATCGATCAGATTATCAGAGTTGATTAATTGGGGATAATGAAATTTTCAGTTTGAACATATTTTTTTAACAGTGAATTTGTTGTTATTCAATCCTATGCTTGAGTGCAGATATTTCCAGAAATGTCGTCATGTGATCCTTTTTCAAGCTGAAGCTAATGTCGAATACAAATATGTATTGATATTAATTTGTCAGATTGGTTGATGTATAATGTATAGAAATAATTGATGATGTATCACGTACCTATTGAATAAATTCATCATCTGATCAAAGGGCGATTAATTGGAAGATTTCAATGTTCCGTTGGAGTAATGGGTAATTTTTAATGATGAGTCTAGAGCAAAAGCGGTTATGAAGAATTGAGAAATATAATATTGAAGTTATTGCAGAGGCAAGTTGCTTGTCAATATAAGGAATTTTCATCCACTACTGTTTGAACGATACGAAAAAATGATGTTCACAAAAGTAAAAACAATCAACACTCAATCTCTAGAATGACCGATAAATAAATTGGAAAATGTATAAGAAACATGAACAAACAAAATCGTAGGTACTGTGAAAAGGACTTATTTTACCGAAGTATATTTCTGTGAAAGAATACAATTTTTAGTTTGACGAAAGTTGAAAGAAATTTATCAGTTATAGGTTTTCCTCTTATCGGATGTCTCATTTATTGAAAGTATACATCGATAATGTTTTTTCAAGGAATCTCCTATTTTGTATTTATTGTTTTCAAAAACTAATCAACTCCATTGAGTTCACTCATTAGTGACCTCAACGAATCTGTGGGCTTTAATCAACTTGAAAGTTTTTGATCCATCCACCAAAATCTCGTGAAACCCACAATTTCAAAATTCGATATCTGATAAATTCAGAATGGATTCGTTATTATAATTTTCGACCAATTAAATATTTTCATAGAAGCATTTTCGGTAACATTTCGATGATAAAAATATTTGCTGGAAATGTAAAATAAGTAAGTAACCTGATTTTTAAGACAAAATTCGTCAAATCATTCCGGAACCCCCTGAGTGACCCATGGTAAATAAAAAAATAAACAATGAAGGAAAGATAATGCAGAGATACTTTTCCTCAATATGGAAAATACTCAGGGCCAGTATAATAAACTCATCAACCGAAAATTGAAATTTCACCTCAGCTTGAGAACCGGTTTTTGTATACTCAAACTTTTCAGCCTTCAAACTCAGGATGAATTTCAATTCTCGGTTGACACGTTTTTAATACTGGCCATGAGTAATCTTCCACCATTTCGCAAATTATTCGGCGAAGCAGAATAGGACAATACTCAGGGTTAGTCTTATGTTTTATTATATGCAGATGATTCCAACTTTACTGCTTTTGGAAATACTATAGAAAACGTGATATCCACCGCTCAATTACAACTGAAGAAGGTATGGTGTGAAGCAAATAAAATCAAATTAAATATAGACAAAACAGAGGCAATGTTTTACCGAATAAGGAAATCAAATCTCACAACTCCCAGGGCAATTAATATGAGAAACAATGAGATAGTTGCACACTCGTCTACAAAATTAATGAGAATCTATATTGATGACAAAATGAAGTGGGAAACCCACTGCGGCACCCTTAGTAAACGTCTGCACTCGGTGATATACTCACTAAACGTTTTAAAGTATCACTTGAAAGCGCCAGTTCTCAAGGTAATATATTCTGCAAACTATCATATGCTATAATTTTTCGGGGTGGCAGTTCTTCATCACACAGAATATTTCTAGATCAAAAATGAGCAAATCGAACAATCTATGTTTTCAAGGAGCATAGTTTAATGACGATGACTGGATTGTATATTTATAAATGTTAAATGTTTGTTCGTCAACATAAAGAACTTTTCATAGATTTTGAGAATCGCAACAAAACAAGAAGAATGGATAGATATTCATTGCCCAAATGTCGTCTCACTTTATCGCAGCATCAAGTAGAGTTTATGTCTTTGAAACAGTCCACCATCATCTTATCACAGTGCCCATAATAAGAAAATCTTCAATAATAGAACTCGAAAACTGATTTTGCAATGCGAACTCTATAATATTCAAGTATTTTTTGACTACTGCTGCTATATAAATAACTAAAAATTTTGTTTCTTCCTTTTTTTTGTATGACGATTATTATTGCACATAATCAATAACTGTGATGAAATGAATAAATATTATTATTATTATTACTATTA
This sequence comes from Hippodamia convergens, assembly GCA_038502775.1. Lineage (NCBI taxonomy): Eukaryota > Metazoa > Arthropoda > Insecta > Coleoptera > Coccinellidae > Hippodamia > Hippodamia convergens. Next base: position 82,480,867 of record CM076607.1, on the reverse strand, counting down.
TTATTATTATTATCATTATTATAAACATGTCAACCGAAAATTGAGATTTATCCTCTACTTGAGGATTAAGCTCACAAAACTGGTTTTCAAGCTGAAATTGAATTCCAATTCTCGGTCGACACGTTTATAATATCGGCCCTAAGACTGGTTCCTGAAATATAGATCCGAAGTGATTGAAAGGCAGGGGAGATCTAATCTGTATCAACTACTTTTTGAGATGAACCGAAGAACACACTAGCTAAGGCAGCGATTACGCAAAAAAATTCTATCGAAATATTCTATGGTTGCACATAATTCGAATGAGATATCCAACAGTATTCACATATCAATAATATTTTTATTTATTTTATTTATTTCCTCAATTGATTGCTTCACACAGACTAGAGCTTTTGAAATAGGTACTCGATTATAAACTTGCTAATTTCTTCATTAATACATTTCACGAATGTGAATAATGTAGATAGTTAATGAAATTTTATGTATTCACACCATACGAACGGATTGTGAAACGTATTAAAAAAATTCAAAATTGAAATTATTATTTTTGACTATAATATTATATGTATGTCCAAACCCTATAACTTTTAGAAATTCGTACATATTTCATTATGACTAGAAGTATGCAGCTATCTCTATACCTTCTTCTTCTTTTCTTCTCAAATTGTCGAATAATAATTAAACCTGAGGAAATCATGATTATTATTGAAAATTTTATGAATACTGATACAGACAAATACTTCGAAAGATCTGGTATCATTGAAATCGACCTAATCGAGGGATCCGTCTTTTTGACGTCCTTGCTATTGAGATTGATTTTGATGAGCCGATTTTTTGTATGTCCATATCCCAGTCAACCAGTAAAGTAACAGTGAGTCGCAGGGAATACCAAAAAATATCACATCGAAGAACAACTTTGAGACTTATCAAAGATGTACTAAGGATTAAACATTGAATGAATTCCAAAGAACTTAATAATCGCAATGACTTCTTTAAAAGAAAACCTCACAGTATCTTTCGAGATTGCTTCACAGCAACACGTATCATTGCAGCCGACATACGGAAATTTCATGTTAATAGGTAGTTCGATTTTCGTCTTAGATTCTAGAAAATTGCAATACCTATTTATTCGTATATTCGTGCAAAATGTTTAAATTTTTTTTTAGAAAATCATAGGTTGTATCAAGGGCATAATAATAATAATTCATTGCTAACATTGGTTATAACACGAGCGTTCTAGAAAATTCGGCGTCAAGTAGGCTATGGATTTTCGAAGGTTTAATTTTCGGCTTCAGTCTCGGAATATTGTCAAAGCCAAACGGTAGTTTACGGAATACTCAGCAAGTATGAACTTGCTCATTTCTTCCTGAGTACAATTCATGAACTTGAAAAAATATAGTCAAAGTGACCTCTACCACACCCCAAATAATATTTCAACAAAAAAAGGGGAAATGGTGTACAGACAACGAATGAAACAAATTGACTTATCTAAGAGGTCTGTCTACCTTCTCTTGTATACATATAATTAGTACAAACTCAGCTATTTTGATGGCCAGTCCATCAGGTTTAAATTTTCATGAGCAGATTTTTCGACGTCCATATACATATACCTAGATGGATATTATGATAAAACTATTGTTATAGTGATAGCTCATTGTCATTCGAACCGAGAAGGCTAACATTTTTAGGAGCTTTGGATTCAACTTTTCTAGGTAAATAAATTGATTTTTGTTTTGGATATGAGAAGAAGTGGCATATATTAATAATTATTTTCAATGAAATAAAAATTATGAATATATTTGATTGTCCAGCAAGAAATCGAGTATTATTCCTTGTTAGGTAGGACAATGTATCATACCGAATAAAATTCAAACCTCCATTTTGACTATATTTTCGATTGATTTCAAAGCAATCAAATTTGGCCTAGGTCGTGTTGAAATTGTACTGGCCATAATCATTCCTCAATATCGAATCTACAATATTTACGCATCGTTTTTTTCGTCTGATTTATCCATTTCATTCCCGAATATGCCTCATAACAAAATTACAAAGTTCACAAGATCACTGCCGTTGAATTCAAATTTGAATCAAAACAAACACAAGCCGCTTGTGAATTCAATCCTTTCGTCCCTCCTGAGATCAAAATATATTCGAAGCGAAGTCAGAAGTCGACCCGATTGACCATAGCAGGGGAGTCAAGCCTCCAATGTCATTCTAAAGGTTGAGATATTCTCTACTAGAGACTAGGATCTGGGATATTTTGAACTACAGAATACCCAGCCTTTCGAATCTTCTCTCGTGCACGTACAAGGAAATAGTATAGCGCCGAGGTAGTCAGGTGTTGTTCGAGATTTTCACGTTTTCGATGAGGATGAATAAACTGAATATTACATTTTTCCATTGACCAAACATTCTTAATTTGAAATTTGAATTTAATTTCTAAAAATTATGATGGTTCACTTGAGTCCGAAATATTCGTATTTCATAGAAATTTGGCTCTAAGCTGTATGATGAGGCTAAGCCCCCCTTGCCCACTCTGACGAGTCGCCCTTGATATGTAATAGTTCGATTTTTTCAGAAAGCTCTGCAAGTCGAAAAATTTAAAATATCTGCTCCCTGATTTATCATAATTCCAAAATTACACTGTGAAGTCTAAGATTGAAAACTATCCATCTATCTGCACACCTGTTCTTTTCTTCAAAATTTTCAATAATAATTATTATTAAAAGGTTCGTAGAAAAAAAAAAAAAACAAGTGTACAGGTAAGGAAGGACAGATTGATAATATTATACACATACTCTCGATAAATCGAACATCGATTAGTCGAATTCTGAGATAAATCGAAAAGTTCTTCTGTTACCCAGTGTAATTTCACCTCAATGAGTCAAACATTGTTCTTGATTCTTGAAGGTCTAGAAGATGAGTCTAACTGCTGGAAGGGTTGTCTAGAGAACCACCATCTCCATAAATTGTACTCCCGACCACCATCGCCTTTATGGGTCGAACTTTTTGATCTAATCACTCGTGATTCATAGTCGAGCCATGGTTCGATCAATCCTCGGAATAGTTGACATCACTTGACGAATAACAGATTGAATTACCAAACTTTACTTGCTTGCTAATGCAAATAACTTAATTTTTCTTGAAGATGTACCGCTGACAGTACGATTACGAATTATTTTTAACCTAATGACTCATAGCATGAACATATCCGTATAATAAATATGAAAATGAATAAAAAAATTAACAAAATTCAAGATAATGCTCAAATTATCTCCCTCAATTTCTAGTACATGCATGCAGTCACGGCTTACTTCTGCAATTGTTACCAGCGTTCTTTAGAGTCTGTGGTACATCTTCTGATTGCTATTGAAAAAAAAATTATATGGCAATTTTATATGTGATCTATCAAATCATATCAACTGTTTCAAGAACTGTCAAAAGTGATCGAAACAATGCCCGCTTAGGAATCATCTGTGAAATAGGATATCTGACTAACTTGAAAAAGTCTGTTACCTGCTCGGTTTTCTGGCCATATTTTTTCATTTCATGAAGGAATTATGGGCGTATAAACCTTTTTGCTGAAAAAGGAGATGGTTAACAAAACAACGAAGATTTTCCTTTTCATTTGTACACTGAGTTCATAATACTCTTTTTTAGTAGGTTTCAAGTCTTTCATCAAGATTTTATGAGGGAAGCAGTTGCAGCCATTTATAACCCTTTATATCTCGGATTATCTGAATTTTAAGTGAACAATTTTTCTCAAGAAATGATGCCCATCTCCTCAGTTTTGAAAAACATATTTATCGATAGATAAATAGATATATGTCTTTATTTCAGATGATATTTCCTCATAGGAAAACACAAAAATGAAACACCACGAATAATAAATTCAACAAGACTTAAATAATCTTCCAAACAATATGGCACTAGATCCACCAGAAGTTTCTTGGTTCTAATTTTGAACTTTCTGTAACTATTGATTATTTTGAGATTATGAAATAATTATTTGAAAAGCTTTACACACATAAGAGATGGATTTTTTTTTCAGATAGAGACAATCGATGATATGGAATGTTAACATCAGCTGTTCAAGTTCTATAAGTAGTACATTAGACACTCATTAATGTAAAATCCATAAACCGTCAGAAACCCCTGCACGAATCTCTAAATTTCATGCCTAGCATTAATCTAGTATTATTTCTGACTGATAAATATCGACTTTAGTGTTGGACTCACTCCCCAAAAAATTATTCCGTATCTGATGAGAGATATATTATCCTCTTCGTATCATCTTGAATGTATTTATTGATTATTCTCATGGCATAACATACTTTGTTCAATTTATTCAGAAGGTCCTCTATATGATTTGAGCATTGCAGAAACTCATCTTAAACGACCCCCAGAAAACTGGTAAACTTCGAAGTTCTTACTTTATCCTCACCAGAATTCATCATCATTGGCTGGTCATCTTTTGATCCGTAAGATCGAAAAACAACTACATCAGTGTTATTTTCATTCAGAATGAATTTTTCCTCTCATTTCAGCTGTGGATCATTAATATCACATTTCGCTATTAAGGAATTCGAATCATTCACAAAATTGGTCGACTCTGCATCTTCAATCGAATCTGCAACCTCACATATATCATTAATCATTATCAAAAATAATAATACTCCGAGGATGCTTTCCTGTGGTACACTAAATTTATTCATGAGCCAAGTTGAGAAAGATGTTCACCCATCTATAGCTACTCTCACATACTGCTAACGATCAATAATTTTTCGATATAATATGAAAAAATAGACCTTTTTGAGTGATAGTTTATTTTATATTTGAAATTTTCGATTTCATATATGATAATACAAATTCGAAAATATTTCATTTGATATTATTTTTTTAATTTGAGCGATAATTTACTTCTTTCTCTTTTGAAAAAAACTGATTTGAATGACATCCAATATTGAAGAGATATTGGAAAAAACATAGGGACTCCCACTCCGCGCGACAGCCCTCATGTACCAGCTATGAGCGCCAGCTCCGGAAGGTTAAGTTCGCGTAATATGGAAGGAATTAACATGTGTTCATGATTGAATAAACTCACTGAATGCATTTGAGAGAATAGGTGCAGACGTTAAATGGCAACGCTGTTGGTCGTCTAAAAAACGTGGGGTATACATAATATATACGTTCGGTCGTCAACTTCTACGAACATGAACGGACGTGAGATAGCACTGAAGTGACTGGAAAAAAAATTGGTGAATAAGAAAAACTGAGTACGACACTAGAACCTACAACAACTCGTTTCATCATATACATCATTAGATTTGCGAGAACCCCGTTATTTCTGATGGACCTGCCTGGATTTATACGGGACGTCTATCAGCACTAGGATGTATATATATATATATATATATATATATATATATTAGACTGTTTCAAAAAAATCGACATTTTTTGTTTTCACGAAACCCCCCCTAATTATCTTCCGGGTATCGAAAAGAGACCTCTATGAAAATATCAGCTTCAAATAATAATATTTAGAGGTCGCTCATCAATTATTTTTATTTTCCCTACTAATAGCAGGGAAAAAATTTCATTTTTCAATAAAAAATTCCTAGAGCAGAAACCAATAGACGGATTTCATTGTGTGATACATTTTCGTGTAGACAATCAGATACTCTACAAATATGTCCCTTACGATATTTCAATAAAACGGCCGCTTCAAAAGTTATTCATTTCGATGCTAATATTGAGGTATTTTTGAAGAAAAAATTTATTCAAAAAAATCGATTCCGTTTGTTTTCACGAAATTCTATTTCTAATTATCTTCAGGGTATCGAAAAAAAGCGTCTGTCAAGATATTAGCTTTGAATATTAATATTTAGAGGTCGCTCAGCGATGATTTCTATTTCCGCTGTTGATAGCAGGAAAAAATGTTCTTTTTTCAATAAAAAACTTTCCATTCACGAACCAATTGACGGATTTCACTGTGTAATACATTTTCCTGTAGGGAACTAGATGCTCTACGAAAATGTCTCATACGATATTTCGATAAAACCGCTCGTTCGAAAGTTATTCGAACTTTTTCTTCAAAAATACCTGTATATTAATACCTTATATTGAGGTATTTTGGAAAAAAAAGTTCAAATAACTTTTCAACGAGTGGTTTTATCGAGATATCGTATGGAACATTTTCGTAGAGTATCTAGTTCTCTACACCAAAATGTATCATACAGTGGAATCCGTCTATTGGTTCGTGAACAAAAAATTTTTTATTGAAAAAGGAATTTTTTTTCCTGCCATCAGCAGCGAAAATAGAAACCATCGATGAGCGACCTCTAAATATTAATATTCAAAGCTAATATTTTCACAGGCGGCTTCTGTCTATGCCCTGAAGATGATTAGAAGGCGGGTTGCGTGAAAACAAGTAAAGTCGATTTTTTTGAATATTTTTTTTCTTCAAAAATACCTCAATATTAGCATCGAATCGAATAACTTTTGAAGAGGCCGTTTTATCGAAATATCGTAAGGGACATATTTGTAGTGTATCTGATTGCCTACACGAAAATGTATCACACAAAGAAATCCGTCAATTGGTTTGTGTTCTAGGAATTTTTTATTGAAAAAAGAAATTTTTTCCCTGCTATTAGTAGGGAAAATAAAAATAATTGATGAGCGACCTCTAAATGTTATTATTTGGAGCTGATATTTTCACAAAGGTCTTTTTTCGATACCCTGAAGCTAATTAGGGGGGGGTTTCGTGAAAACAAAAAACGTCGATTTTTTTGAATCAGTCTAATATATATATATATAATGGCTATTACGGGTGTTTCGACTATTTGGGCAATTAAATGAAACGGTCAATTGTATTAAGTACTCTATATTTCGTCAAGCGATCTTGACTTCCTCAGGAGTTACTGAAAATGAAGGACACGTGTCAAAAAATATACAAGATCTCAAATAAATTACTACACAAACTCACAATACATAGACAGCCAATATGAACCTGCTCAGTTCCAGGAAGAAACTGTGGAGAAAACAACATCTTTTAAAAATCCTACTTTAAATTTTTGCAATGGCGGCACCACCATTACACAAACAAGACAGTGAGTCAAATGACATTGTACACAAAAATGACATATTCTCTTCTTCATTGTTTCAGGAATCTACAAAAAACAACCAACCCAGATCTTGAAAAATGTTAACCAATATTATCGCAGCCCAGAAGGAAACTGTAAATGTTACTTAGATTCCTAGTGTCAGTTTTTAAGTTCATGGTGTTATTTCTGTTGATATGGTACATTTCAAGGAAAAGACGCCTTTTATTATTTTCTTCCTTTTCCAAAATGGTGACATCTTCAAAATCCACATAATGTCCTGTGTCCTTGATATGTTTTCCTAGGGCACATCTATCCGGTCTTATGGTGGAATCGCTCTTGTGCAGTGACATTCTTTTTTTAAGTGCCTGTGAAGTTTGTCCTATATAGCATAATGAGCAAGATCCACATTTCACTTTATAAACTGTGTTCTTCTCAAGTGACCAACAGCACCAAGGATAGGTCGGTATATATATATATATATATATATATATATATATATATATATATATATATATATATATATATTTTTTTTTTTCGGGCTTTCGGCCCTCATTCTATATATATATATATATATATATATATATATATATATATATATCCAACGAACAAACTGGCATCTTTTCCGAAACGGTATAGGCCTGCATCCTCGTGTATATTGGTGTATATTCAAGAAAGTTTGCACCGTACATTCCGACTTCCAGTTATATCCAGCGGATGGACTGACGTCTGTATATTTTGATACAAGTAGGAAACAGTTCGGCCTCTATATATTCCATTTTCAGGTAATCTGCCTTCCAGCAATGTTGCCAATTCGATGTAATTCTCATGTTCGTGATCGGAACTCATTCAAGATGTTTATTCATTTGATTTATCGAAATGCTGAAAGTAATTGTCACACTTGACTGAATAGTTTTTTATTTCGTTATCAATTGCGTAATTGGTAATTGTTTATCCATGCGATAATCATGTTTTTCAGATTCAAAAGTTAAATTATTTGTTTTGATTTGTATTTCGCCCACATTAATTCAGAATATACAAAAAATTTCAAACGCCTGAATTTTGGATACTATTTGATTCAGAAGTGGAGAAGTATAGATTCAATTTGACAGACTTCTGAGTTTGACAACTATATATGAAATGCGATTTTTCCGTGTTTTGATTTAACTATTCTGGATGTGTTTTTTTATATCACGTATTCTAAAAAAATTCCTAAAACCTTTCGTGGCATATCGAAGATGATCCTCAGAATAACATATTAATTAATAATAATAATAAAGGCCTTTATTTATGCATGTGATTTTGCAAATGCAAAAAACACATACTTATTTTGAACAACAAAAAGGCGGGATCCAGTGCACATTTGGTGCCACTGTTCAATCCTACCTTATCCATTGGAGACATCAAAACGTATAGAATTCCCACTGGCATGAGAACTGACAACCAAGATATCAAAAATATCAATTTATCTTATATAAAAAGTCATTCCCTTATTCGAATCGACTTTAATCTTTTCACATTCTACCGCGAAAAACTCTTCTCTGTTCTTCGATAAAATAATTGAACAAAAATACCCTGAAATATTTCAAGTTCCCTACACTTCTGACATCTAATGGCAAGTTATTGAAGCGATAAGCGATGAAGTACTGAAAAGAACGACTAAAAAATGCTGTTGTGTGCGTGGTGGAGTCAGGGTGTTTCAAAATTATTTTTTTTTTCATCAAAATCGGTAGAATGATCACAGTAAGTGATAGGTTTGGCAATCAAATTTTCTTGTTTTATTCAGTTTCAAGATCTAATGCAATGAAAAGGAAACGAACTAAAATACTGTTTTTAATCTGCACTTTCAAAGGAGCGACTAGCACTTGCCAATCTTGCCATCTTGGCAACTGCCAGATGACTTCTATGGTGATCGTGGTGGTACTATAAGAAATGATATCAAAGAAGCAGCTGCACCCAAATTCCCGTTTTTCGACGTTTCTAGCTCTCGTCTGAAGAGGTACATCTCAATGGTACCTAATTCATGTCAATCAATAATATCTATAACTTTTGCAAACAAAATTTTGCAGATTTTCGACGACGTTCAACTTGGAGTTTAGCGATCCTCTTAAAACTTCCATTTCTCAATTTAAAAAACTGCTAAAACAAAGGCTATCACAATAAATATTGAAAGAAAAATTTTCATTTGGTTCAATTTCATTTTTTGGAACTATTGTAAAATTAAATTTTTCATTTGATTGTATGATTTTTTCCACGTAATTTGTGAATACTTTTTTGGGTTGGAACCTGTTTTTATATTCCTATCTTTCATAAAAAAAATTAAATGAAAAAAAAATGAAAATATTGGAGATATTATAGTTTGATTATTCGAACCATCAGAACATCCGAAGAATGATGATAACACATGCACCATGGTACGTTTCAAATCAAACAATTCAAGGAGACTTGAAGGTACCATACGTGAAAGATGTCATAAAGAAAAAAAGCGGGAATCACCACATGAAGCAGGAGAACCACGTAAATATTTTACTTCACCCACTGACTGAAGTGCACAACGATAGGGATAGGCGACTCAAACGAAAATGTCTAGCAGATCTGAAATAGATGTCAAAAATAAACTGCCACTGGGTAGGACCTCACAACGACACTTGAAAGCACTCAGCTCTGAAGCCAGCAGATAAGCTCATAGAATGGATTTATTCTGATTGCTCGCATTGTTATAAGAATTAAAAAAAAATTCGATGAAAACAAAGTTGAACAAGCCGAAGACGAATTATCAAAAATTACCATTGTAACAAGAAGTCCCACACATTCACTCTGTTACTGAATTTAACTAATTAATTATACGTATAAGGTTAAAAAAACTTTTCAAGTTGTTGGCGGATAAACGAGCTTTTGTAAACCATAATGAAGTATTGGACTCCCCACAAAAAGATTGATAATTTAAAAAAAAAGGATTTAGAATTAGATGAATTCCAAATGAAAAAAATCACCTGCAAAGATAATTCTACGGTTTTAATAACTGTTATAGTTTTTTGGTGCGACTTCGAAGTTCCCAAGGCAGAATGAAAATGGATCAATTCACAGTTTGGTGACAAGAACAAAATAATAGGAGTATTCTGCTTTTCATCTTCCAATCGTGCGGTACAGGGCACAGATCTGTAACGTAGGATTGATCTTTACCTCTTCAACCACCTTACAGATTTGAGAATAATGCATTTTTCAGTTCCAAAGTCCCTGTGATTAAGATAAATGCAGGAACAACTTCAGAATTATTCACGGATCTGATAGTCGGTGACACACAGATAAATCGTATGCTACAGATGAAAAGCAGAATTCACCCATGAATCGGAAAAAATTGTACAGGGTGATTAGGTTTGAGTTTGTAATAAGATTCATTCCTGATTATATAAGATAAATATTCCGAGATCCAGCCAATCACCATTTTGAATGAATGACGCTGTATATTTCGTTTGAAATTCTTATGTTTTGTCGACAAAATTGTAATCAAAGTAGGTACAAATAAATGTTTTCGCCATATTGAGATTAATTCTGATGTGAATATCGGAATACCATATTCTCAATATGATTGTTGACAGATCTTAAACTTAGAATATTTCTGTGTACTAAATATATGCATTGATCATAATTCTCGGAGTTCCATTCGAGTTTTCTCCACCTACTTTAACAACATTTGAGATGCATAGATTTTGAGCAAAATATGAAATAGGTACTCACTTTATATTTTTTTATCGTTGCAATGCGATGAAAAAGTTTCAACGCTGAGAATAGATTAAAATATATAATTCGAACCTATTTTGATGATCAGGAAGATATAGAAATATTTTATTCAGAAAAAAACAAATGATTTAAAATAGGTATATTGTATTTGTGCAACAAAAAACAATGACAAAATGTCAACTCAAAATGATAATTTTTAAATGAGAGTACGTGTATGTACACGTACACGTCGTTCCCATATCAGTAGTTTTTCGTGTTAAAATTCGAGGCGACGCATTTTCGAGTGATTCGGTCACTCATGAAAACCAGGTTCGTAACAAAACCCTGTACATTTTTAGTACAAACCTCGAACAGTCCTATAATACGACCTATCGGCATCATCGAAAATAGAAAAGATTTTTACGAAATAAACTTTTTCTGCAAACATGTCCAGGAACCATGAGTACCTGAACCAGAAGTTGGATAGAACTCGAAATAAAATGTAAGTTTCCTCAAAAGTCTGATAGACCATCACGGTAAATCATCCTGGATGGGATAAATTAATATTTGAAATCATGAAATATATTTATTTCACTACCTATTCAACGGGAGATAATGAAATATCATTATCTAATAAAGCACAGGTGGGAAGTTTCCACCGTTTCGGATATACAGTGTGACACACATGGTACACCCCCATTTTCTCCTTTGTTTCTGTAACTATCTTTTTGAAATTTGGAGCATTGAATATACTCACTGTGTACTATAGTGTAGCATTATTTTGATTATTTGGAATAATTTTAGGGAGTTCATGGCTCTCTAGATCGAAAAATAAAATGGGCCTTCTGACGAATCAAATATCAACTATGAGGTATCAATAGATGAAGAAAATTATGGAGACTACAAAAATGTAATAATATACCGGGTTTCCTATTTGAAAATCTAAAGTTGATGTCATTTCCGGAAAAACCGAAAATTGGATTTTTTTTCTTGAATATGTCGAAAAGTATATTCAATGTTCGAAATTTCAGAAATATAGCTACAGAAATAAGGGAGAAAATGGGGGTGTACCATGAGTTTGTGTCACCCTGTATTCTAGAAAAATAATGAAAATTGTTTCCTCATTTTGAATCTAATTTAACCAAACAAAGTTTCCATTCATCTAATTTTCACATAATTCAAGTCGACTGGCCTTTCAATATTTTTCTTATAATAATTCGTGAAGAATATAATCTCACGATTGAAATATTATAATTCATCATTTCAATGAATATATTTCAGGATGAATCTTTCTAATAATTGATCATGATCATTCTTGCACAAATGCAGAAGCAGAAATAGTTCAATTTCAGATTTCGCGCACCATATTAAAATCCCGGCAGAATATCTTCTCCCGCCAGCTGCAATGTTATGTTTATCTCTTTACGATGCAAAAAACGTCTATAAAGCCATAAATTTCGTCCCGTGAACGACATTCCAGTGATGCCGCTTGCTCCGGATGCCACTTCAGCCGCTACATGTAAAACCGAGAATATACATATCCGTGAATATAATATACACGAGTGTGACGAGAGCGCCACCACACTCGATCGCGCGGAACCTCTGACATACAGGACGTTCAGAAATGGTAAAATTTGGCGTCCAGCCAATTATCATCGCAACGTATAGAGGATGCCATGCTGAACCGTTCTGTGTGATTTTCAGTTGATGGTAAAGTGGCATCCGTATATCGGATGCCACATTACCGCGGATGCCACTCTTACCGCGATTTTAACATGGGAGGATGCCAGAATGTACCATATATATATATATATATATATATATATATATATATATATATATATATATATATATATATATATATATATAGAATGAGGGCCGAAAGCCCGAAACAGCTGGCTACGGTTCATTTTAGTTTCAGAAGGTTAAGTCCATTAAATCTTTTTCATATATTGTGATCTTACGAAAGAATAATTAAATAAGGTTAACTCGGTGGGCAAAAAGTAGTTAATTTTGATACAACACGTGATCTCGGTACACAGAGAGGGATGACTGAATCGACCTCCTGTTCGATTGACACGCTAGGAGAGAGAAGGGGAGAGCTGCGGCTCTTGGGCGTAATCTCCGGAACACAGAAGTGTGGTAGACATTTAAATCATAGAGTTATTCTTCTTACATTTACATTCGCACATAAGCATCAAATAAACAAGGGGATCAAATTTAACTATTGCTAACACGGCCATACTGACCATTGAATCGTCCTCGTTTCACATTAACATCAATTACTATTACAGTCAAAACCACATTATTTGGATTAACACTTTCCATGAAAGAATTTGATCATTTAATAAGCATAGCTCTGTTTTATGCGCTGGCTCGCGCTGCGGCATATGAATGTGTGGGAAAAAAAAGAGCCAGGCGAGAAAAAAACCACAACCGCTTTCATGCTCGAATTAGAACTTTATAGCCAAGATTCATCTCATGTCAGTCATCGACAACAAACACAAATATTATTGGTCTGAACAGTCTATCGTTCCACACAGTAAAAACACCCAGGACACACAGTATCACGGATTTTACTTGTGAACGAAACAGCTTTGACTTCAAATGTTCAACAAAAGCAAATTCTATTCAATTACTATCAAACAAATTCTAAGCAACTACTATCGAACAAATTCTAATCAACTACTATCAAACAAATTCTAATCAACTACTACCAAACAAATTTTAATTAACTAATTCTTGTCAACTGTAACGTCATCCAACCCAACAGGACTCTGTAGTCACGGGCTATCACAACGACGTTCGAGTTGTAACCAAGTTCTAATCATCTTGACGTTACCCAACCTCACAGGACATATTTCAGTCACCGGTTATCACAGCAACGCTCAAGTTGAAACTAAATTCTAATCATCTTGACGTTACTCAACAACACAGTACCCCAATGGTCACGGGTTATCACAGCAACGCTCAAGTTCAAACTAAATTCTAATCAACTGCAACGTTCCCAAACCACACAAGACATATCTCAGTCACCGGCTTAAAACAATGCCAGTTGAACACAAATTCATTACACTGACCTCTACAATTTTGAACAATTGAAATGATTTTGAATTAACGTTTCAAGGCTACAGAGTTCCAAGTATTTTTACAATTTCAGCTTTGATCATAACATATAGCAAGAATCACATAAAGTACATTAAAGAACATAAAATCTGATAGACATGGGAAATATTCCACTTCATCGTGGCACCCGTTGGAACGAACACTCACTCATCACTAGTCGCTTCTTCGGGCCAAGGTCTCAGTTGTTCTTGGCCGGCTACAGTTGTTCTATTCTGGCCTCCTATTCTTCTCAGGGCATATCGATCATTTGGAAGGACTGCTTGTATTTCGAAGGGCCCGATAAATTTTGGTTTTAATTTGCCACCGTTCGACAGTTGTGTGACTTCCATAACCACTTGTTGATTCACTTTGAACGGGTAGCCTGGTTTTCTTGAAGAATCGAATTCTCTTCTTGTTTTGTTGTCCAAAGCATCCAACTTTTCCACTAGAACATCTTTATTTACAACAGGTGTGGTTACTGGTATGTCACTAAGCAATTTAATGGTTAAAGTAAGTCTATCGTTTGAGTCTGTCATTAGGACACATGGAGCATATCCAGTTGATTTATTGATTGCGGAATTCAAATCTTTTTCAATATTTGGCAGTATTTTAAACCATATTTTCTCTTCCTTCTCATTGAGCATTGATCTCATAGCATTGAAAACGGTTCTCATGACTCTTTCCACTTTTCCATTTCCTCTCGGAATTCCTGTTGCAATGAGATGTAGTCCCACATCTTCTGATTCGAGGAACTGTTTGAATTTAGACGATACAAAAGCAGTGCCTCTATCTGCTATTATTCTCTTTGGCTTTCCCAATTCTTGAAATACTCTCTTGATGGCTTGTATGGTGTGTTCCGTCGTTTTCTGTTTCAGCGGACACAGTTTGACGTATCTCGTAAAACTGTCTACTATAACGAGTATTTGGGTGCAGCCGAAAGACTTCACTAACGGGCCTGCATGGTCAATATGCCATGTATCTAGCTTTTCAGTTGGAACATGATTGAGTTGACAGAAGCCAGATCTTTTTCCTGTATGTGATTTACCAATAGTGCAGGATCTACAATTATTCACATATTTGCGGACAGACTTATTCATTCCAGGCCAAATAACATCTTCTTTCATTTTGGTGATCATCCAATATGAGAAGACTCGTCGTGGCATAGTCTCATGGTCTCTAATCTAGCCATTGAAGGAACATAACATCTGCTGGGATCGGTTCGCCTCGCTTGCCAGTAAACGATGCCATCCCTCTTCATGTACACGTTCCTATAGGAGTTCTATGCAGAAGGGGTCAGCTCTTTGCCATTCCTTGATCGACTGCGGGGTACCTGAAACATTACAGAGCGCCAGTACTTGGTGCTCACAGGGCAAATTCCTACTAAGATAATCAACATGTTTCATCTTTTCATCAGGTCGATATTCTATTTCGAAATCGAAGTCTTGTAATTGAATCCACCACCGAGCTACTCTTGGAAGCAATTCTTTTTTCAAAGCTGTAGCCCTAACAGAATTACAATCGGTGAATATTTTGAATTTAATTCCGTGTAAATAGTTTCTTAAATATCTAGTGGCCTCTACGATTGCCAGCGTTTCAAGATCATACGAATGATATTTTGATTCAGCTGCAGTGGTTTTCCTACTGAAATATGCTACCGGATGTGCTAATTTATCTAAATCTTTTTGAATTAATATACCACTAAGACCTATAGAGCTTGCATCAGTGTGTAATTCGATTTCCCATTCAGGATTAAATATTCTAAGAGCTGGTTCCTTTATAAGTTGACCTTTAATTTCTATACGAGCCTTTTCGCATTGTTCGGTCCATTCAAATTTCATCTCTTTCTTTAGCAATGAGGAAATTGGTGATGCTAGCGTGGCGAAGTTTTTGATAAATCGTCTGAAATAACTGGCAAGTCCCAAAAATTGTCTAATCCCTTTCACATCTTTAGGGGGTGGGGTATTTTTAAGAGCTTCTACCTTTCTTGGGCTTGGTTTAATGGTTCCGTTTTCTATTATTACGCCTAAGAATTCTATGGAGTTCTGAAAGAACTGACATTTTTCATAATTTAAGCTGAAACCGCATTCTGATAATCTTTGAATGATTTTCTTTAGGTTGACAAGGCCTTCATTGATGTTCTCGCAAGGACAAAGAATGTCATCTACGTAAACAAGCGCAATTTTTTCTTTATATTCTCCCAGGGCTTTATCAATTGCTGCCTGATAACACGAAGGTGAATTTATAAAACCAAATGGCATCCGATTATATTCATAGAGGCCATCAGGGGTTATGAAGGCAGTTAAATGTTTTGAACTTTCTTCTATTTCTATCTGATGAAAGCCTGATTTCATATCAAGTTTTGTGTAATATTTCGCCTTAGACAAAAGGTCCATCTGATTCTGTATTCTAGGTAGGGGATAATTATTTCGAAGGACTCTCTTGTTCAATTCTCTATAATCCACACACAATCTAATTTCTCCATTATGTTTCCTAACTAGAACAATGGGACTTGCGTAATTTGATTCTCTAAGTCGAATGATTCCTGATTCTAACTGGCTTTTAATGATATCTCTTACTTTCAATCTTTCTTGATAGGATAAATTTCTTGCCCTACATGCGACCGGGTTCTTATCTTTCAGTTGTATTTTCAATTTACCTGTAGTGACTGTTTCAGGCTTGGATTTGACCGCCTCGGTGATCATTTGCATAATATTTAGTTGCTCGTCCAATCCTGACAAATCGATTTTTTCTGAATTTTGATTGCTATTAATTTGGAAAACTTTACAAATTGTGACTCAATTTCTAAAGCTAGTTGGTCTTTATAAAATAAAATGGTTGTTGTTCCATTGGTTTTAAATACTACATTTTCTATTCCTGAAATAGGTTTTTGTCTGGGAACAATATCGCAATTCAACTTTCAGGCAACGCTTTCTTTAATGAGACAGATGTCTGAGCCCGTGTCGATCAAATATGAAATCTGTATGAATCTATCATTGTGTTTGAGTTTTCCTTCAGGATATTGGAAAATTTTAGAGGAGCTTTTGGCTATCAAAGTTTGATTATGTGCATTATTTTCCCTCTTTTTCGCATTACAATATTGCTCACTGTGTCCCTTCATTTTACAAAAGTTACAAATTTTAATAGAATTTTCAAACCGTCTTTTTGCTGACCTGCAGTCTACTGCTTTGTGCCCGAAAAAACCGCATTTTCTACACGTACCGTGAAATTTTTATTCCGCGTCTTTTTTTTACCTGAACTGGCCTTTTTATAGAAGGATTCCTGGGTATAGTCTCAGGTACGAATGGAATGTCCGCATCGTATGACGAAAGAATCTTTAACAGCTCTGTTTCATCTTTGGGTTCTTTTAAAATGACTCTATTTTTCACTTCTATACTAACTATATCGTGAGATACTAAACTTAAAATTATTTCCCAAGGAAATTTATTGTAGAATTTTTTTATAGAATTCAATTTTGCATGTCCATATTCGACAAATGAACTAAAACTATCGCTTTTTATCGACATACAACTTTCAAGTCTAGTCGCGGGGGTTCCTTTTTCAGGGAAAGCTATCTGTAAATCTCTAGAAAATGTTGACCAGTTTCTAACAAGTGGTTTCCAGTTTTGATGAAATTTGGCGGCACGACCTTCCAATGCCTCCCCAGCTTTTCAAACAACTACTGTATCTAACATACCTATTTCGTCTTTAATTCGATTGATTTCCTCAACCCATTCAAGGACGGAATGGACTGTCGTATCGGGGTCGAACTTGGCGAAAGTTAGATGAGCTGCCTGCATTTCGTCGTTTCTACTCCTAGAACTGGAAAAATTCGCTAGAATCTCCATCATCTTCATCTGAAACTGGATCTGGTTTTCCATGATTCCCGACATGGACATCGTGGATTGTGTTGGTAGAGCAGCATTGCCTTCACAGTTCTCCATATCTTCAGAGACGTTGTTTCGCTTTTCGTGTTGCATATTTGGAATATTCTTGAAGTTTCACACAATACTCACAATTAACACTTTAGGGTCCTCAATTTCTTTATCGAAAAAGAAATATAATCCCAATTTCTGATGTGATCTTACGAAGGAATAATCAAATAAGGTTAACTCGGTGGGCAAAAAGTAGTTTATTTTGATACAACACGTGATCTCGGTACACAAAGAGGGATGACTGAATCGACCTTCGATTGACACGCTAGGAGCGAGAGGGGGAGAGCTGCGGCTCTTGGGCGTAATCTCCGGAACACAGAAGTGTGGTAGACATTTAAATCATAGAGTTATTCTTCTTACATTTACATTCGCACATAAGCATCAAATAAACAAGGGGGTGAAATTTAACAATTGCTAACATATATATATATATATATATATATATATATATATATATACATCCTAGTGCTGATAGACGTCCCGTATAAATCCAGGCTTTTGGGGTCCATCAGAAATACCGGGGTTCTCGCAAATCTAATGATGTATATGATGGAACGAGTTGTTGTAGGTTCTAGTGTCGTACTCAGTTTTTCTTATTCACCAATTTTTTTTCCAGTCACTTCAGTGCTATCTCACGTCCGTTCATGTTCGTAGACTTTGACGACCGAACGTATATATTATGTATATCCCACGTTTTTTAGACGACCAACAGCGTTGCCATTTAACGTCTGCACATATTCTCTCAAATGCATTCAGTGAGTTTATTCAATCATGAACACATGTTAATTCCTTTCAAATTACGCGAACTTAATCTTCCGGAGCTGGCGCTCATAGCTGATACATGAGGGCTGTCGCGCGGAGTTGGAGTCCCTATGTTTTTTTCCAATATCTCTTCAATATTAGATGTCATTCAAATCAGTTTTTTTCAAAAAAATAATATTAAATGAAATATTTTCGAATTTGTATTGTCATATATGAAATCGAAAATTTCAAATATGAAATAAACTATCACTCAAAAAGATCTATTTTTTCATATTACATCGAAAAATTATTGATCGTTAGCAGTATGTGAGAGTAGCTATAGATGGCCGAACATCTTTCTCAACTTGGCTCATGAATAAATTAAGTATACCACAGGAAAGCATCCTCGGAGTATTATTATTTTTGATAATGATTAATGATATATGTGAGGTTGCAGATTCGATTGAAGATGCAGAGTCGACCAATTTTGTGAATGATTCGATTTTAATAGCGAAATGTGATATTAATGATCTACAGCTGAAATGAGAGAAATCCAAGAATGGCTATCGCGGAAAGAATTCATTCTGAATGAAAATAACACTGATGTAGTTGTTTTTCGATCTTACGCATCAAAAGATGACCAGCCAATGATGATGAATTCTGGTGAGGATAAAGTAAGAACTTCGAAGTATACCAGTTTTCTGGGGGTCGTTCAAGATGAGTTTCTGCAATGCTCAAATCATATAGAGGAACTTTTGAATAAATTGAACAAAGTATGTTATGCCATGAGAATAATCAATAAATACATTCAAGATGATACGAAGAGGATAATATATCTCTCATCAGATACGGAATAATTTTTTCGGGAGTGAGTCCAACACTAAAGTCGATATTTATCAGTCAGAAATAATACTAGATTAATGCTAGGCATGAAATTCAGAGATTCGTGCAGGGGTTTCTGACGGTTTATGGATTTTACATTCATGAGTGTCTAATGTACTTATATAATACCAATACTACTTATAGAACTTGAACAGCTGATATTAACATTCCATATCATCGATTGTCTCTATCTGAAAAAAAATCCATCTCTTATGTGTGTAAATCTTTTCAATTAATTATCTCATAATCTCAAAATAATCAATATGTAAAGAAAGTTCAAAATTAGAACCAAGAAACTTCTAGTAGATCTAGAGCCATATTGTTTGGAAGATTATTTAAGTCTTGTTGAATTTATTATTCGAGCTGTTTAATTTTTGTGTTTTCCTGTAAAAAAATATCATCTGAAATAAAGACATATATCTATTTATCTATCGATAAATATGTTTTTCAAAACTGAGGAGATGGGCATCATTTCTCGAAAAAAAGTGTTCACTAAAAATTCAGCTAATCCGAGATGTAAAGGGTTATAAATGGCTGCAACTGCTTCCCTCATAAAATCTTGATGAAAGAATTGAAACCTACTCAAAAAGACTATTATGAACTCAGTGTACAAATGAAAAGGAAAATCTTCGTTGTTTTGTTAACCATCTCCTTTGTCAGCAAAAAGGTTTATACGCCCATAATTCCTTCATGAAATGAAAAAATATGGCCAGAAAACCGAGCAAGTAACAGACTTTTTCAAGTTAGTCAGATATCCTCTATTTCACAGATGATTCCTAAGCGGGCATTGTTTCGATCACTTTTGACAGTTCTTGAAACAGTTGATATGATTTGATAGATCACATATAAAATTGCCATATACCAATTGTTAGCTGCTTGCTGAATACGTTAATTTTTTTTTCAATAGCAATCAAAAGATGTACCACAGACTCTAAAGAACGCTGGTAACAATTGCAGAAGTAAGCCGTGACTGCATGCATGTACTAGAAATTGAGGGAGATAATTTGAGCATTATTTTAAATTTTGTTAATTTTTCTATTCATTTTCATGTTTATTATACGGATATGTTCATGCTAAGCGTCATTAGGTTAAAAATAATTCGTAATCGTACTGTCAGCGGTACATCTTCAAGAAAAATTAAGTTATTTGCATTAGCAATCAAGTAAAGTTTGGTAATTCAATCTGTTATTCGTCAAGTGATGTCAACTATTCCGAGGATTAATCGAACCATGGCTCGATTATAAATCACGAGTGATTAGATCAAAAAGTTCGACCCATAAAGGCGATGGTGGTCGGGAGTACAATTTATGGAGGTGGTGGTTCTCTAGACAACCCTTCCAGCAGTTAGACTCATCTTCTAGACCTTCAAGAATCAAGAACAATGTTTGACTCATTGAGGTGAAATTACACTGGGTAACGCTAAATTCACACACACCGGTTCTGGTCGGCCGGAAACCGGCCGGTCGTCCAAATTCCAATAGTGAATCACAGGTGCTTATGGAACCTTGCACACACACCGACCGCTGAGCCGCGCCGGTAAAATGCCGGTCAGCAGCCGGCCACTGCCACTGCATCGCCGGCAGAACCGGTGAATAGTGGCGCACATGATTAAATGAACGCATTCACACACACCGATTTTTTGCCGACAATCCAACATGATAGCTCTGTGAAATTATAGATGCTCGTACGTATTGAACTAGTCTTCGAATTACTGGCTTATTGAAAAATGAATTTCATTATTGATAATGATGTCCTCATTTGTTTGATAGAGGCTCGACCTGTTTTATGGGATAAAACTTGCTAAAAATTCAAAGACAGGAATTGTAGCAGGGATGCATGGAGGGAAGTGTGCTGCGGTCTGAGGAGTGATTTCGAGATTATGGAGGATACAGCGATACAATAACCAAATCGAAACAACTCCTTTGAGATTCATTATTTTCATATAATCTCTTGTCATTCTGGAGCAACTGATTGTTTGACCGGCAAATATCCGGTGTGTGTGCAAGTATCTAGCATCGGTCGAATTTATGCCGGCCGTCTACAAACCGGTGTGTGTGAATTTAGCGTAACAGAAGAACTTTTCGATTTATCTAAGAATTCGACTTATCGATGTTCGATTTATCGAGAGTTCACTGTATAATATTATCAATCTGTCCTTCTTTACCTGTACACTTGTTACTTTTTTTCTACGAACATTTTAATAATAATTATTATTGAAAATTTTGAAGAAAAGAACAGGTGTGCTGATAGATAGATAGTTTTCAATCTTAGACTTTACAGTGTAATTTTGGATTCATGATAAATCAGGAAGCAGATATTTTCAATTTTTCGACTTGCAGAGCTTTCTGAAAAAATTTAACTATTACATATCAAGGGCGACTCGTCAGAGTGGGCAAGGGGGGCTTAGCCTCATCATACAACTTAGAGCCAAATTTCTATGAAATACGAATATTTCGGACTCAAGTGAACCACAGTGGCGTAACTGGGCGTAGGCGACGTGGGCGACCGCCTACGGCCTCGCGCCCTCAAGGGCCTCGCGGCACAATGATCCCTTTTCCCTCTAAGATTAGTCATTTTATTCACAGATGAATCTATATGAAGACTTTTTTCTTTGTTGAAGACGATTTCTATTTCGTACCTCCCAGCTTACTTATTAACTTTCGATAGCGCAATATATTTGCAGAAATTCACACAAACCTAAATCGTGCAAGGAACACCTTTACATCAATGAACTCTGGTCGCCACCTGAGGGTGACAAGAGCGTATCTCCACCGCCTTAATACTTAAAGATTAATTAACTGTGAAAGCAGCGATGAAACTGTTCAGGGTATCCTGAACTTCTTGATTTTGACTGTTTTTGGTACTTCTGGTCTATATCTTTTCAACTTCGAATTGACACTAATCACATTTGAATTGGGATAAAGCAATTTTAAATTCGGAATAAGCAACTTCAAATTGATAAACACAATCGAATTGGGAATAAACACATTCAAAATTGGACTAAACAATCTCATATTGGGAAATGACATGTCTTTTTTTATAGAGAATTGTCATGATTCTGAAAACTTTCATGAATAAAATCTTCTACAATCTTTGAAAGTTCGAAGTGTTATTTCTTTTTCTATTGTGAGGTAACAAGTTTTTGAATGGATTTGGCCTTTGACCAATTTGTGCACAAATTTTACACAGTATTAAAAATTTTTTCTGATTAATTTTTGATCCAGAGACTGGAAGAGAAAACCTCAAATAAAATTCAGATATGATTCTCAGTTACTTCAGAACAATTCTCTCGAAATATGAAATAAAACGACTTTTTCCAATATGGAATAATTTAGTGTCAATATGAGTTTGTTAAATTCCAATTTGATTGTGATAACCATTTTGAAATTGTTTAGTCCTATTTTGAATGTGTTTATTCCTAATTCGATTGTGTTTACCATTTTGAAGTTGCTTATTCTCATTTTGAAATTGTTTAATCCCAATTTGAATGCGATAAGTCTCCATTTGAAGTTAAAAAGGTATAGATAGGGCTCGATTTTCGCGAAAATACTATAAATGGAAACCGTTTCGCGATATCTTCATTTTTTTTACGATATAACTTTATTTTGATATTCGGTCAATTTCGAAAGTGTGCCATATCATTTTTAATTACAAAAATTTAACGATTAAAATTTTTATAGCCTATTTTCACAGGAAATAATACATTATATTCATTTTTTTGTCTCTTCTACTAAGGGTAGAAAAAAACTTTTTTTTTTAAAAACGAACGCATTTTTTTCATCTTATATCATAAAATTAATAGAAATGAAAAATTTGAAAAAAGAGTCCTAGTCCCAGTAAAAAAGTGCTTGTAGAAAGTTTTAATCATTTTCAGATATTCTGGAAAAGCAAGTTATGGCACATCTTAGAAATCGATGAAATATCACAATTTTGTAATATCTTCGAATCAAATAAAAATATGGTGAAGCTGATGTTTTCAGGAAATTAGAGCCCAAGACTCCTTTCAACGTTTTTACCTATCTAGTAAGAGAAACAGCCAAAATCAAGCAATTTGGAATACCCTGTACAAATGTACAGTCTCCATTGAAGATGTGAAACAGCTTTTTCAATATATAGCAAAAAACAGCATGCAAGAAGTTTATCCATTCGAATTTTATTGACCATACTGGTGACTACAGAGTCTGCTGAAAAAAGTTTCTCAAAAACTGGTAAAAAAAATCAGGAAAAACTTTCTGTTTTGGCAACCCTCTCTATCGAAACAGATTTAACATCCCAGCTGGACTATGATTATAATTTGGTAGTTAAGTGAAACTAGAAGTCGACAATTTTTATTTGTTTTTTTTCTTCAAAATTCTTCACATTTATTTTATTAAATGTAAGACAATTTCGATTGTTTCCTATGAAAATCTTTTTTCATGAAGGGGCCTCGCAAATTTTATCTCGCCCACATATGATTGAGGTCTTGTTACGCCACTGGTGAACCATCATAATTTTTAGAAATTAAATTCAAATTTTAAATTAAGAATGTTTGGTCAATGGAAAAATGTAATATTCAGTTCATTCATCCTCATCGAAAACGTGAAAATCTCGAACAACACCAGACTACCTTGACGCTATACTATTTCACTATACGTGCACGAGAGAAGATTCGAAAGGCTGGGTATTATGTAGTTCATAATATCCCAGATCCTAGTCTCTAGTAGAGAATATCTCAACCTTTAGAATGGCATTGGAGGCTTGACTCCCCTGCTATGGTCAATCGGGTCGACTTCTGACTTCGCTTCGAATATATTTTGATCTCAGGAGGGACGAAAGGATTGAATTCACAAGCGGCTTGTGTTTGTTTTGATTCAAATTTGAATTCAACGGCAGTGATCTTGTGGACTTTGTAATTTTGTTATAAGGCATATTCGGGAACGAAATGGATAAATCAGACGAAAAAAACGATGCGCAGATATTGTAGATGTATAATATGGACGACGAAAAATCTGCTCATGAAAATTTGAACCTAATATACTGGCCATCAAAATAGCTGAGTTTGTACTAATTATATTTATACAGGAGAAGGTAGACGGACTTCTTAGATAAGTCAATTTTTTTCATTCGTTGTTGAAATATTATTTGGGGTGTGGTAGAGGTCACTTTGATTATATTTTTTCAAGTTCATGAATTGTACTCAGGAAGAAATTAGCAAGTTCATATTTTAGTATTCTGTAGACTACCGTTTGGCTTTGTCAATATTCCGAGACTGAAGCCGAAAATTAAACCTTCGAAAATCCATAGCCTACTTGATGCCGAATTTTCTAGAACGCTCGCGTTATAACCAATGTTAGCAATGAATTATTATTATTACTATTGTGCCCTTGAAACAACCTATGATTTTCTAAAAAAAAAAATTAAAACATTTTGCACGAATATACGAATAAATAGGTATTGCAATTTTCTAGAACCTAAGACGAAAATCGAACTACCTACTAACATGAAATTTCCGTATCTCGGCTGCAATGATACGTGTTGCTGTGAAGCATTCTCGAAAGATACTGTGAGGTTTTAAAGATGTCATTGCGATTATTAAGTTCTTTGGAATTCATTCAATGTTTAATCCTTAGTACATCTATGATAAGTCTCAAAGTTGTTCTTCGATGTGATATATTTTGGTATTCCCTGCGACTCACTGTTACTTTACTGGTTGACTGGGATATGGACATACAAAAATCGGCTCATCAAAATCAATCTCAACAGCAAGGACGTCAAAACGACGGATCCCTCGATAAGGTCAATTTCAATGATACCAGATCTTTCGAAGTATTTGTCTGTATCAGTATTCATAAAATTTTCAATAATAATCATGATTCCCTCAGGTTTAATTATTGTTCGACGGTTTGAGAAGATAAGAAGAAGAAGGTATAGAGATAGCTGCATACTTATAGTTATAATGAAATATGTACAAATTTCTTAAAGTTATAGGGTTTGGACATACATATAATATTATAGTCCAAAATGATAATTTCAATTTTGAATTTTTTTAATACGTTTCACAATCCGTTCGTATGGTGTGGATACATAAAATTTCATTAACTATCTACATTTATTCACATTCGTGAAATGTATTCATGAAGAAATTAGCAAGTTTATAATCGAGTACCTATTTCAAAGGCTCTAGTATGTGTGAAGCAATTAATTGAGGAAATAAATAAAAAAAATAAAATAAATAAAAATATTATTGATATGTGAATACTGTTGGATATCTCGAATGATGAGC
The DNA here is from genome assembly GCA_038502775.1 of Hippodamia convergens. Lineage (NCBI taxonomy): Eukaryota > Metazoa > Arthropoda > Insecta > Coleoptera > Coccinellidae > Hippodamia > Hippodamia convergens. Next base: position 82,455,128 of record CM076607.1, on the reverse strand, counting down.
AATGATTTCGATAGAATTTTTTTGAGTAATTGCTGCCTTAGCTAGTGTGTTCTTCGGTTCATCTCAAAAAGTAGTTGATACAGATTAGATCTTCCCTGCCCTCACTTCGGACCTATATTTCAGGAACCAGTATTAGGGCCGATATTATAAACGTGACGACCGAGAATTGGAATTCAATTTCAGCTTGAAAACCAGTTTTGTGAGCTCAAAATTGTCCTCAAGTAAAGGATAAATCTCAATTCAATGATATTAATAATAATAATAGTAACAATAATAATAATAATATTTATTCATTTCATCACAGTTCTTGATTATGTGCAATAAAAGGGAAATACGTCATACAAAACAAAGGAAGAAACACAATTTTTAGTTATTTATAGAGCAGCAGTAGTCAAAAAATTCTTGAATATTATAGAGTTCGCATTGCAAAATCAGTTTTCGAGTTCTATTTTTGAAGATTTTCTCATTCTGGGCACTGTGATAGGATGATGGTGGACTGTTTTAAAGCTTAAGAGACATAAACTCTACTTGATGCTGCGATAAAGTGAGACGACATTTGGGCAATGAATCTATCCATTCTCCTTGTTTTGTTGCGATTCTCAAAATCTATGAAAAGTTCTTTATGTTGACGAACAAACATTAAACATTTATAAATATACAATCCAGTCATCGTCATTAAACTATGCTCCTTGAAAACACCACGGCAAGTCTCTGTTCTCTTAACTCCATAGATTGTTCGATTTGCTCATTTTTGATCTAGAAATATTCTGTGTGATGAAGAACTGTCACCCCGAAAAATTATACCATATGATAGTTTGCAGAATATATTACCTTGAGAACTGGCGCATTCAAGTGATACTTCAAAACGTTTAGTGAGTATATCACCTAGTGCCGCAGTGGGTTTCCCACTTCATTTCGTAATCAATATAGATTCTCATTAATTTTGTACACGAGTGTGCAACTATCTCATTGTTTCTCATATTAATTGCCCTGGGAGGTGTGAGATTTAATTTCCTTATTCGGTAAAACATTGCCTCTGTTTTGTCTATATTTAATTTGATTTTATTTGCTTCACACCATTGACTTACCTTCTTCAGTTGTAATTGAGCGGTGGATATCACGTTTTCTCTAGTATTTCCAAAAGCAGTAAAGTTGGAATCATCTGCATATAATGAAACATAAGACTAACCCTGAGTATTGTTCTATTCTGCTTCGCAGAATAATTTGCGAAATGGTGGAAGATTATTCATGCCAAGTATCAAAAACGTGTCAACCGAGAATTGAAATTCATCCTCAGTTTGAAGGCTGAAAATTTTGAGTATACAGAAACCGGTTCTCAAGCTGAGGTGAAATTTCAATTTTCGGTGGATGAGTTTATTATACTGGCCCTGAGTATTTTCCTACGCTGTTTCATAGAATGATATTCCAAATTGAGGAAAAGTATCTCTGCATTATCTTTCATTCATTGTTTATTTTTTTATTTACCATGGGTGACTCAGGAGGTTCCGGATTGATTTGACGAATTTTGTCTTAAAAATCAGGTTACTTACTTATTTTACATTTCCAGCAAATATTTTTATCATCAAAATGTTACCGAAAATGCTTCTATGAAAATATTTAATTGGTCGAAAATTATAATAACGAATCCATTCTGAATTTATCAGATATCGAATTTTGAAATTGTGGGTTTCACAGATTCGTTGAGGTCACTAATGAGTGAACTCAATGGAGTTGATTAGTTTTTGAAAACAATAAATACAAAATAGGAGATTCCTTGAAAAAACATTATCGATGTATACTTTCAATAAATGAGACATCCGATAAGAGGAAAACCTATAACTGATAAATTTCTTTCAACTTTCTTCAAACTGAAAATTGTATTCTTTCACAGAAATATACTTCGGTAAAATAAGTCTTTCACAGTACCTACGATTTTGTTTGTTCATGTTTCTTATACATTTTCCAATTTATTTATCGGTCATTCTAGAGATTGAGTGTTGATTGCTTTTAATTTTGTGAACATCATTTTTTCGTATCTTTCAAACAGTAGTAGATGAAAATTCCTTATATTGACAAGCAACTTGCCTCTGCAATAACTTCAATATTATATTTCTCAATTCTTCATAACTGCTTTTGCTCTAGACTCATTATTAAAAATTACCCATTACTCCAACGGAACATTGAAATCTTCCAATTACTCGCCCTTTGATCAGATGATGAATTTATTCAATAGGTACGTGATACATTTTCAATTATTTCCATACATTATACATCAACCAATCTGACAAATTAATATAAATACATATTTGTATTCGACATTAGCTTCAGCTTGAAAAGGGATCACATGACGACATTTCTGGAAATATCTGCACTCAAGCATAGGATTGAATAACAAATGTTCAAACTGAAACTTTCATTATCCTCAATTAATCACTTCTGATAATCTGATCGATTATATTTTGATGAATAATGCCGTTCTCCATTATATATAAGTTCATGGGAGAAAAAAAAGTGAATCTAAAGCAAATCATATCGAAACCTGAACAAATTAGATAACTTCACCTATTCGGTGACCTTCTCAATTCACGCTAAAATCCGCTTCCATGCAGTTGATTCCGTTTTCAAGGAATTGTTGGGAATATTTAACAAAGAGAGAACGCAAGAATTTTCTGTTTATATTTTTAGCATGAGCGTGTTTAAAAAATGTATATTTTTCGTGAATATTCATTAAAGAATATGCTTCTGATATCGTTTCGGAATAAATTCATTCGTAATCGTTTCCGACTAGGTTTGACGTCTGATAATGGACATATAAAAGTTCATCCAAGAAAAATGGCCCTCGCAAAATCTGACTTCTGGGGTCATTTCACTAGAAAAAATGTGACGATCTGAAATTTGTTTATTTTCGGTCCATTTGATATTCATTTGTCAAATTATTGGCATATGAAGAATTGTCGATATTGAAATTCGTGATTTTTTGAGATTTTTATCAAATTCAAAAATTTATTCCGAAATATTAAACATAGTACCCATTAGCCTTTCCCTTTTGAGATTATACTTCAAGTAGCCATTATCCAGCTGTTTTTTGGCACTATTCTGGGAGCCCTATTGCTCAAATACAATGATTGCTTGATTCGAACTCTCTAGATAATTTTTTGTTAGGACAACTAAAAACGAAATTTTATAAGGTTGAAATTGAAATGAGAGAAAATCTAATCGGAAGTATTTTCGAGAAATTTCTACGCAAAATCAAACTCTCAGTAGAATGTCAATTGAAAGTTTAATCAAAATGACTCTCTCAAACTTCATCTAAAGTCTGACGATCTCCTCCGGAATCACACTGTGTATTTATTGGATTGTCATTGGCTCCTTCATCGTCTCTGAATTTCTTTTCTAAGAATTAATTGAATAAAATAATAATATATACCTTCTTCTTCTTGAAAATGTAGGTATATGAGAATAATGGATTCTTTTATAATTCATGACAGATGATATATTAATCAGGGCTGAGATTTTAATTGTGAGACAAATACCAGTGTTTTCAAACATTGGTTCCATACCACACAGTTCCATGCCCCTTTCTCTCGCTTATGTATAATTGAAGTTTGAAGTTGAAAACATCGAAGTGAAAAATTTGAGATTAATAATCCTCGTGTTATAGTGGTAGTGTACAAAAGCGATCCGAAACGTTTCGACCGTATTACATGAAATATTTGGTAGATAGAAAAGTTCGTGAGCCATATTCCCTAGCAAAAATCATCAGTTATCAAAATCTTCTTGAAATTTTTCCCAGTTTTAATACTGCACGATAAAAAAGTATTTTTTATGGGAAATCAAGAATGAATATATGTTGATTATGTCAAAAAATACGTGGAATTGAGATGATCAATAGTAGTGTTCTTTGTTTTTATCGACGTCTGAAGCGCTTCATCTGTATTTCAGCGATCAATGTCTCCCCACATAGGATTCCCCATTTTCTATCATTATCCAAAATATTCCCTAAAAAAAATTTGTATGGCAAACCGGAAAGTTCAATGAAAAAAAGGTTTATAATATTCCATAACTCGGGGCTTTATGAAGATCGCCGCCAAGCAAGCCAGTAAATACATCCTAATATGCTTTCCTTCTTGACGTTCATCAGACGAAGATATCTGTATTCACAAATGGGGGAAGCGAAAATCGAGGTCATGCAAATGAAACAGAGTTTTTTCATATAAACAAGTATAAGAGACGTCTAGTAATCGCACCGTATAAAAATGATTATGAGACTATGTTGCCAAACCTCATGTCGTCTTATGCTCTTAATGTGAAATAGAAAGAACGTATATATCATATACGCAACTAGTGGTAGTCAGCGCCTCTATCGTGCCTTGGTTGAACTGAAATATACGGTTTTGTACAAGATGAGAGTATCTGACGTCATCGGCGAAATTTGGCATAACGACTCAGGACGTTCCATGACGTCGAAAAACACTGAAAATTTCTCAAGACAATTCGACGTCCGTATATCGGACGTCAAATTGCAAGCGGACGTCGAAATGATGGTAAATCGGCAATGTATGGCTCTCCAAAGGCGGTTTGCTGTATATATATATATATATATATATATATATATATATATATATATATATATATATATAGTTATAAAGGGTCATTTTCACCTCCAAAACAGAAACTCGTTTTACGCTCTGACCTCATATATAACGCTGTCACCTCCGATTTCGGAGGTGACAACGTATCGCCTTGTTTTTTAGCTTGTTGGAATCAGGATGACTCAAGGATCAACATATCAAAAAATCGTTTTGAGGTCACAAGGCACCCTGTTTATGTACTGAACAATCTTTTAGTTCGGGTATATATCACGGGCGCTAGTGTGCTGCGCCATATATGGATGAATAACTCTGAGAGACTCGAAAGACGTATCCTCCTCCGTAAATGGCAACAATGTGTATTGGTACACCCTCAGAGCAGATGTCAACAGGTGGCATATCTCAAAGGTTATTTTATCGCTTTTTCAAGTGGAATGGTGTGATGCATTAGGAAGACAAGCTTTAACTTCGTCCTATGAGGGAATTCATATATGCTTTTTTTCCATCGTCCAACGTATTCATTTTGTACCATTCACGCATAACTGAAAGAGAATGAAAGCTTTTTACGTATCTATACGGGGAATATAGCTTGTCCCCAATATAGATGTAAAATATGAACATTTGTTTGATGAAATCTAAATTATTAAATTAGATACAATCCTTTTCTCTAATCAATCTGAATACATACGGTGTCTTCAAATGTAACGCTTTGTATTAACAAGTAATAGATCTCATCAACATGAAAATATTTTGAATATTCACTCTTCCCAATATATTTGAACCAGAGTTACCCGCAAATGTGAGAAATGCCAAGTCCAAATCTGACTTGAACGTATTGAAACTTCTTCTATATTGATCATGTTCGAACATCAGTTTTGGAATATGCTGCAGATTTATTCCAATAGTGAGCTGTTGATATGATTCAAATTGATCGAATTCGATGATGAATTCAATTTGATCGAACAATGATCATTAACACCAATTCATGAAAACAATTTAGACGAGTTTTATAGCTGGATTTGTGAATTTTTGTTTAACAAAGAAAGATTTCTGTCCCCACTTTGGAATTAACTTTTTCTCTCAGAAAAAATCGCCAGATAGAAGTTGAAAAGTAATTCTACATGTTTACTAAAAATTTAAGTGCGTCGAACAGATCGCAAAAAAGTCGAGTGAGTATTTTATTTGATGTTCAACTTCCTAAAAACGCGGCATTGATTCATAACAGGTGAGCAATATGGAAGTTTGAATGATTGATTTTGATGAGTTCTACTACCTGTCAAAAAAAAACTTCTCCCTTAAAAATACCCTGTGCATTTCGTCAGAAAATACTGGAGTATCTTTATGCAATATTATCGGTGGCACCTACATTCTGAACAATAACTGTCAAGTAAAATATCCCAACGTGTCATTTTTTCCAAGTAGCCTACTCGACACCGAATTTTTTTGAATGCACGTTATAACAGATTTTGAATTTTGGCGCGTTGGAACAGCCAAGGTCATCGAGATGTCATTGCGGTGACATTTGAATTTCGGGAATATAGAAGAAGTCCCAATGTATTTTGTGAACGGTTGTATGGGAAGGAGTGATTTCCCCTCGGATTTCCCATTGTTTGAATGTCGCAGCTCATTTTTGTGAATATTGAAATTCAACACTTCGCGGGAAAAATTTTTGTTTGCTAACGTTATTCTTTTTTTAAATCATTCGTATCATGTATAGTTTGAAAAAATAATATGACATATTCCCATAATTTTTTTCTCCTAGCGGATCCCCCTACGGATATACGCCCTCCCAAATGACGCCACTGAAAAACTAGTTTACTGGAATAAATTTTAAACTACCCAGTATGATTTGAAGAAAATCTATCCATATACTAATATAAATGTGAATGTCCGTTGATAAAACTTTCACTATAATGAAGAAAATATATTTTGGGGGGTTTTCATGTAGGGTTCACATTCCTATGTCACGAAGAAATGAGAAAAAATATTGAGCTTTTATGAAAAAGTCGTTTTTATCAGGCATTCACGGCCGACGCTGTGTAAACTATAAGGGATAGAGAAACATAGTCAGAGACAATTTTGTAGTGTTCGAAAAATTCTATATGAAAGACTACGACGGCATATGTAAAATTCTGAGGACAACCAACGATAACCATTTTTTACATTTTCAATTGAATTCAGAATAATGTTCAATATGAAGAGGACTCCCGACTGGCATGGAATGAATTCTTATAAAAATGAATGCGATTGTTGTCTGCGACATTTATTCTTGATGAAAAATGCCCCTTGATTAACGAAATTGTTTCCTTGCTCAACACTTGGTGAAACATCTTTGGTCAATTGAAAAAATAAAAACACAAGACTACGTTCACAATATTTTAATAAATTAAACATCTAATAAGTCGACATGTTTCGGGTTTTATCCCATTCTCAAGACTGAAAAGTAAACGCATAAGTCAAAGAAATAAACATCGAACAACAGATGTTAAAACCGGAGATAAGCGGAAATCTAATTGATCGTTCACAATTGGTTGTTTATATTTGGAAGCAGAAAATATTTCCAAAATTTCTAGAAGATCTAGGCGTCTGCTTTTTTCCCCTTCATGCAATATTCTTGTTTTATTAAAATCTATGAAATGGTTACAAGTGAAACAATGATCAGAAAAACCAGTTGTTAATTTGTTTTGAAGAATTGACTTTTTATGTTCATCAACCCTTATCTCAAGAGAACGACCAGTCTGACCTATGTAAAAAGCTGGGCATTCGTCACAAAAAATTTTATAGACACCACTTTTTTCAAAAGTTGTTTAACTATCCTTTCCATTACAAAACATTGATTTTAAGTTTTTCTAGTTGGTACATACAATGTCAATTCTATTTAGTCTTAATCTACTACAAATATTGTCGCTTATTTGTGGGATATAGTTTATATAAGCAAATTTATCAATAGAGTTATTAATTTGGGTGGGGTATATACTTGATAATAGTTTTTGATATTGTTTTCTGTCAATTAATTTATCTATAATATTGGGAGAGAACCTTTGTTCAATGCCAATGTCGTTAACACTTCCACTTCTTTTTCGAAATTAGCTGTTGAAAGTGGTATTGATATTAGACGGTGTACCAGGGAATGAAAAGCTGACATTTTTATTTTATATGGATGTGAACTGCTATTACGGATGAGGATGTCTGAAAAAGTAGGTTTTCTATACACATCAAATTCCATATGATCTTCTACTATTTTTATCTGAATGTCCAAAAAGTTTAACGACTTATTTTCATTTTCCATTTGTCTAAATTTTTATTTCAGCCTCTCGTCATATCTCGGGAAATATTCTTCAGGAAACTATGCTTTGAAAAGCATTTTTCATAAGGAATGATAACAGTCATATTCATTTAAATTTTAATTCATTCCATACCAGTCAAAAGGTCCCTTCAAATTGAACATTGATTTGGATTGAATTGAATATGTTAAAATTGGTTATCGAGGGTTATCCCCGATGAGAGTTAGACATATGTAGTCGCGCACTTTTATGTATAAATTTTCTTACACTACAAAAATGTCCCTTTCGAGTTCCACTATCAACTTGTTCATGAAAACTCTATATTTGCCCCATTTCCTCGTTGAGTATTTTAGAATCAATTCCACAATCAAACCGGACATTTGCTTCCCGATTTCTGTAAAGAAAAATAAACAAACTAACGAAAACATAGACTTTCATATTATACTCCGAAAGCATTATTGTTCTTCAGAGGTATAATATTCTCCATTGAATATCGTTAAAGATGTCCAGCAACGAGACGAAACCAAATTTTTGGGGGGGCGGAAACATCGAAAATTTTCCAACCGTGCATTGAAGGAATAGAAAACTGAAGGTTATCTAATGGTTTTTATAATTTAATATAACGTATAATATTTGTTCTGGCTAAAAAGATTCAATTATGATTAATCCCATCAATGTTGTGAGTAATTAACTTTTCATCATCTTTTCAACATTCAGTTGATGTTTCCCAATTCAATAGAATTTGTTTTTTTCTGTAAAAAGTTTCTCGATTTATAATGCTTGAAACTTTGAGAAACCTCTCGTTCTATTTCATAGTCGTGTATAGGGACCATTAGTTCACGAAGCCTTTGTCAGGCACAAGACGATTTTTCTTTATTTATTCCGATGCTCCGGAATGAGCAGCGTAAATCACTTATCTTTCCAAACATGTGTTGAAAGAACAGCTGCATTCCATATATGATTATTCCGAATTGATTTACCTTCTGTCCTCCGAAAATCTGGCATCGGTGCAGGAGGACACAGCGCACGACCCATACAAAATATAAGAGGAGGTAGCAAGATCTGTTTCATATGAAAAAAATTTTTTCGAGCAAAATCTGTTCCCCTCTCAAGGTCCCTATATTTTTTGCCTTCCCCTCTTAATCTATTGACAAACAAAATTTCAATCACACCACTACTTCACCCGGAGGTCAGGTCGCCCACTGAACTTAACGGAGGTCACAACGCACTACGAATCCATATATATATATATATATATATATATATATATATATATATATATATATATATATAAATCCACGGTAAAGGTAACTCCACTTATAAATATAAATATAAATATATAGAACTCGTGTTCTATATATATATATATATATATATTTATTTATATGTATTTAAATTCACAGTCGTACTATCAATATGTAGAGGAATTAAGGGAATTCGACTGATGTAGGGTTTCAAGATTACTCTTTATTCATCACCGAGCTTTCGGAACTATTTTGTTCCTTCTGCAGGGTCACTACAAATATTTAAAATTCAGTTAAAATACACAACAATACAAAATTTCAAAACAATTACTTACAGAATCTGAGGTTATTATCCCAAAATAAAACTTTCATTAACTTATGTAAAAATACGATTTAGATATGTAAAAGATAGAGTATTAATGTCATCGACATTTGTCAATCACTTTTCACGGTAAAAATTGAAGGATATTCTGAAATTTTTATGATTCGACCACAGGATCATTGTGAAACTCTTCTTTTTTGTGGTTTGGATATGTTAATAAATATGTGTATACATTACTCAGTTTGTGAACATCGGTTTTCTTATTTATAGGGTTCATTTGTTTTTTAATATTTATCATTTCTAGGAGGAGTCTTTTGTTATATTTATTTTGTGTGCATAGCACTTCCACACTATCAAAATCGATTTTGTGATTTTTATCTATAGAGTGTTTGGCTAACGCACATCGATTGTTCATTGTTCGGATATCACTTTTGTGTAGAGTCAATCGATTCTTTAACCACTGTGATGTCTGCCCTATATATGTGCCGTCACATTCTGAACAATTGACTTTATAAATTACATTTGATTTTGGTGGTGTTGGTATCGGATCCTTCAACTTGCTATATAAATTCTTGATAGTTCTCGTGTTGTAGGTGGCTATCTTTTTCTTCTTCAAAGCAATTTTTTAATTTGGTTGTTAGATTTCGTAGATTTGGAAGGCTGCCATATTTCATTGTAGAGTTAAGTCCATTCATGTTCTCATTCAGTCGTGGTCTTGGTTGAGGTTCTTGTATGGAGATTGAATTCGTTTCATATAAAAACTTGTTTAGCATTTGTTTTGGGCGAGGTTTTGGGTATGAATTCTCCTGAAAAATCCTGTGTAACTTCTTGATGTTATTATCCACAAAATCTGAGTGGCAGATTCTCTGGATTCTGTTTTTCATTTCTTTGATGCAATTTATCTTCATGCTTATTGGATGCTTAGATTTGAAATGAATAAACTTATTTGAACATGTCCCCTTCCGATACCAATCCAGTTTGATTAATTCATCCATCCTGCAAACTCTTGTATCTAAAAATGGAACAGAGTTGTTTTCATCTTCTCTTTCAATAGTAAACTGGATATGTGAATCAAAACTGTTGAAAACATAGAGTATCTCATCAAATCCCGTACACGGTATTGCAACTATCAGGTCATCAACAAATTTTTTTAAGAAAAACACTTCAAAAGATAACTTTGGGATAGAAATGTCTAATAAGTGATCCATAACATAAAGGGATAATATTGGGCTAAGTTTTGAACCCATAGCACAACCAAATGTTTGTATATAATATCTTCCTTCAAATGTGAAATAATTATTAATTATTAAAAATTGAATGATCTCTATGAATAGTGTTTTAGGTACATTACAATGTTCTTCAATTATGTTCCATTCAACCTCAATAACGTCTATCACTAGTTCTTTATAGATATTACCGAATAGGTTTACTACATCTAATGAAGCTACTCTATATCCTTGTGGAATAACCATGTTGTTTATAAACTATGCAAATTTAAATGAATCCCTTATGTAGTAATCATTGTTTTGGTTATAAGCATCTGACAGTATTTTTGCTATGAATTCAGCCAGTGTTGACATTGGGCTCTGTATGCTTGCTACTATAGGTCTTAGTGGATATCCTGTGTTATGTATTTTGGGATTTCCATATATTTTCGGGCATACTGTACATTTCATAGCTTTTTCTTGTTCTTTACTTATTGAGTTCAATTCAAATAGTTTTGTTATGTACTTATTGCATTTTGTTTGTAGTGTTGAGGTAGGATCTCTTGGAATTTGTTTGAACCCTATAAATAAGAAAACCGATGTTCAAAAACTGAGTAATGTATGCACATATTTATTAACATATCCAAACCACAAAAAAGAAGAGTTTCACAATGGTCCTGTTAACGAATCATAAAAATTTCAGAATATCCTTCAATTTTTACCGTGAAAAGTGATTGACAAATGTCGATGACATTAATACTCTATCTTTTACATATCTAAATCGTATTTTTACATAAGTTAATGAAAGTTTTATTTTGGGATAATAACCTCAGATTCTGTAAGTAATTGTTTTGAAATTTTGTATTGTTGTGTATTTTAACTGAATTTTAAATATTTGTAGTGACCCTGAAGAAGGAACAAAATAGTTCCGAAAGCTCGATGATGAATAAAGAGTAATCTTGAAACCCTACATCAGTCGAATTCCCTTAATTCCTCTACATATATATTTATATATGCAGGGGGGCGTAAGCCTTCGGGATTGACGAACCCGCATACCCAAGTCACCCAACTTCTCGGGCCAGCAACCTGGAAAGTTGATGAATTAGAATGCTCCTGTCACGAGAAGCACCGTAAGCCAGATCTCGAACCTTTCCGGCAGGCAGATTAAGGAGGAGCATAAGCTTGGACGGACTAAATTCCCGCCCCGCTAACGCTACAAGACGAGATGGGAGAGTACGCTGGTCAGAGGAGGAGAATATCCTCATAATGCTCACTCATTATGTTGCCCAAGAACTGCAACAAACTACTGGAAGAACATATCGCGAACTCCTTACCACCACATGGAATGACATCAATCCAGAGAAACGATCATACCCGAACCTGCTCACAAACAGAGTTAGGTGGATCCTTCAACATGAGAAATTCTCAAGCATTGAGTTGGATGACATACGGAGAAGTACAAGACCGTACGCACCAATCGTGGAAGATAACCGTCAACAGATAGAAGTGGTCGCTCCTGTAAATGTGACAAATTCAGAGGAAAGAACAAACACTCAAAAAAATAAAATAGAACGTATATTCAACAAAAACTTACACATATACATGGGCGAGGAAGACCAGGAATACCCAGACTGAAGGGCTCACAGAATATTATAAGTGATATTCGCGACGTCAACGAAATACTGCAAACCTACGTGAACAATGAGTCAACGCTAGAGGAGATCATAGACTACGTATATATCGGAGCAGTAACAATCTGCGAAAACAATAATATACAGCTCACAAACCAAAAACCAGCGCCTTCAAGGAAACAACACCACCCTGGAAAACACGCCTGAAAACTAAAATTAAATCGATTAGGAAGAAAATTGGCACTCTTGTAGTAACTTGGTCATTGGTAACGGTTCCCAATAAGAATACCTTCCTCTTAACTATTTATTAGTCTACATCTACTAACTACTAACTATGTCAATTCACAATTGAGTACTTTGTACTTCTGTATCTGTGTCACCTGTTACGATATATTTATGAACAATATGAAAGGTGCTGCATCCGCAATATTAGTAATCGTCTATTTTATATTTCAACATTAGATGCACTACACCTTTCCCGGAATTTCAAGAAGAATTTTTATTACTTGGAAATGAAAATTTTATCAATGCCAATTCTTATAACTAATTAACCTTATTACAATAGAATAATGAACCCACTTTGCTTACTCTTCATAGTACTAACCTAGCTTAACTATACATCAAACATTTGACTTGTAATGATATCGGATATCCGATCTCACATTCAGGTTTTATTTCTTAATTGTTACTTGTCCTTGACCTCGCGCACAAAAGGTTTAGTTCGATTCTTATGAACCACGTACTCTTTGCCGTTTTTGCTGATTCGAACGTTCGGAGAATCATCTTTTATTACACTGAAAGGACCTTCGTAAACACTTTGCAGTTTATTTCAACTTTCACTTTTCAACAAAATTAAATCGTCTTTTTTGTATGTTATCGGATTGATCTGTCTATCGTATATCACTTTTCTTTTGAATTTTTCGGATTCTAAATTTTGCCTTGCATCCTGTTGTGCCTTTTGCAATCTGAATTTGAGTTCTAGAGGATACGAATCCGCGTTATATAATGGTTCGACAGTGTCGCTATTCACTAGATTATTAGGCAAATTACACTTTTTTCCGAATACCAGTTCATAAGGTGAGTATCGTGTGCTACAATGATACGATGTATTATACATGAAACAAAAATATGGGATCCATGAACACCACGAAGAGCCATAGTTTCTCATTTGTATTCTTAAAAAAGAGTTTAATGTTTTATGTGAATTTTCTAAAGATCCAATGCTTTGATGATGGTATGCAGTTGCTTTTATATGAGATATTCTTAAAAAATTACAAATCTCTGCCATTGTATTGGATATGAATTCTGTTCCTTGATCAGTAGCAATCTCTGAGGGAACACCGTATCTTAAGATGAACCTATCTACGAAAGCTCTTGCTACTGTTACTGTATCTTTTGATTTTAAAGGATATGCTTCGACAAATTTCGTTAGATCGCATTGTAAAGTTAGAACATAAATAAAACCATTGTCATCTTCGAAGGCTGAATGAGCAGTTGGTGTTATTACCATTGGTTCCTTTATGGGTTTACTAAACTTGTGTTTTTGACAATTCGCACATTTTTTCACATAAGAGGCACAATCATTCGATAATCCAGGCCAATAATAATATCTTCGTATATTATTGATCATTTTGCGGACTCCCGAATGTCCTGCTGTCGGTAAAATATGAAAGTCGTTAAGTATAAGTTTCTTCGTATCAGGATTGAAAATTCTTTTCACACCTGTAATTATGCAAATTCGTGGACCGGTCCATTTTATCTTAGCAATTGTCTTCATAAAATACTCCACTATAAATGCATTATATTCATTTTTCGCTATGATTAACTCGTTTATATTCATTCTTCTACATAATTCTTCCAAATCTCTCAATAATTCGTCTCGCGAGATTATCGATGGAGTATCTGGGTGGATATAAACTAACTTCGTATTTGGTTCATAACATACACATCTTGTTTCCGACAATATGTTCTCCGTATTTCCAAAACTACTTAGATCATCGTTTCTTTTCAGAACGATTAATTCGTTACCGTCATTGGGTTTTTTCAAAATTTCAACGACATTTGGTTGATCAGACCGATTATTCGTTGAAGTTTTTTCTAAATTAGGAAGGTTTCTTGATGCTTTAGCCTGGGCCTTGGTTAAAACAGCAAGTACGTTCCGATTCATTTCATTTAATTCCGTTGAAGTTATTCGAGACAACACGTCTGCTGGTCCGTTCATTGAACCTTTAACATATTCAATATGATATTGATATTCTTGTAGACACAAACGAAATTTTGTAAGACGACTAGAAGGATCTGAATGGTTAAAAAGATAAACGAGAGGCCTATGATCAGTACGAATTTTAAAATGTCTACCTAATAAATAAGGACGAAAATATTTTACTGCCCATACTACTGCCGCTAATTCTTTTTCTATAGTAGAGTAGTTGGTTTCGGATTTATTGAAGGGTCGACTGGCAAATGCCACTGGCTTATTATTTTTGTTAGAAAGGACTGCACCAGCGCATGTTCCACTTGCATCAGTTTGCAAAATAAATTCGTTGTCATCTGAGAAATCGGGGTAATCCAGCACTGGCGCAGTAGAGAGAGCGATTTTTAATTTTTCGAAAGCACTTTGACATCCTTCTGACCAATGAAATTCAGAATATTTTCTGCATAACTTATTCAGAGGATTAGCTATTTCTGCAAAATTTCTAATGAATTTTCTGTAATAATTTGCAAAGGCAATGAATCTTTTGACTTCATCAGTGTTTTTTGGGACTGGGTATAACTTAAGAACTTTGGTTTTATCAGGATCGGGTGATAGACCTTCAGAAGATATAATATGACCTAAATATAAAATTTGTTTTTTGAGGAATTCGCATTTAGAAGGGTTTAATTTCAGATTAACCTCTCTGAGTCTGGAAAACACTTTCAGCAAGTTCTGATTATGTTGTTCTAAATTTCTACCAAAAACAATCAAGTCGTCGAGATAACAAAAACATTTTTCATAATTTAATCCTGTCATTGCAATTGAAATTAGCCGTGAAAACGCACTGCAGGATATTTTCAATCCCATAGGTAGTCTTTTCATTTGATACTGATTTTTATGAGTAGAGAATGCAGTGTACGGTCTGCTGTCAGCTGCTAGCTCTACCTGGTAATAACCTTGACTTAAGTCTGAGTGAGAAAAGTATACGGCTCCGGTAAGCGAATCGAAAATGTCTACTATGTTAGGAAGAGGGAATTTGTCATCTTGAATTTTTTCGTTTAATGATCTGAAGTCGATTACAAGCCTCCATTTCTTATTGCCATTTTTATCAGCTTTCTTTGGGACTAATAAAATTGGAGAGGACCATTCACTCTGGGCCTCCTCTATAACATCATTTTTTATCATATCTTCAATTTGCTTATCTACCTCCTGTTTTTGCGAATGAGGAATACGGTACGGTTTTCTATATACTGGTGCTTCATTCGGTTTCAAGGTGATAGTTTGTTTGAAAACTGTAGTTGTGGTATCACAAGTTTGCAGATGGTACGGTTCGTTATTCGAGAGCTCCGATATCGAATACTTTCTTCGGTGAAATTAATTCGAGCGGTTATCTGGAAATTAGTGAATATCTAATTGAAGACTTCTGGATATAAAGATTCATTGATATTGTCGATAATTATTCCGTCTGGCAGGTGAAAATGGTTGAAAGATCGTGCAAAGTTTGTGCGAAACCAGTGAATCGTAAGAACCCAGGTTTACAATGGGGCCGTTCCACTTGGCGATCACAACGATCAAAATGCTCCTTTAGCCGTTCCACTTAACGACCGCGGTCTTTGTTAGCGCGGCAAAATCATCGCTCACTCCAAGCTCAAATCGACCCACATATTTCGATGTTCTGTGACGACCTATCTCAATAGATGCGTGAAAGTGAAAATGGACGTTCAGAATACAGTTTAGATATATATTTATCATAATAATTCTAACTGTTGTACACTTTAATTGAATTTATTGTTCAGAATGACTTCTACTTTTTTCAATCTTGTCATTTCTTTCATGACAGCCCAAAACACCCAATAATCCGTTCCACTTGAGTTAACATAATAGCGCTAGCAAGCAAGTGGAATGGGGAAAAGAGCGGTCGTGAGCGTGAGCGTTGTGATCGCCAAGTGGAACGCCCCCAATGCGGTAGTTTTTGTGGCAGATTTTATCACGGTCTGTGTATCAACATTGTCGGCAATATGCTCGATAATCTACGTAGCGAGGGTGTCATGTGGACATGTGTAGATTGTAGGAATTCCCGTAAGACCATGTACACATTAGGCGTTAGGAAACGCGCGTTAGCCAAACGCGCGTTTCAAAATACAAATGCTCCAATGTATCCGTACACATGCAAACGCGCGTTTTTGATCCAACGCTCGTAAAACGTGCGTTTGAGGATATTCGATCGGGTACTCATTAAGTGTTTCGAAACACGCTTCTTGCTAGCGCGCGTTTCGAAAAACAAGTGCTCTTATGTACCCGTACACATGCAAAACGAGCGTTTGTATCCAACGCTCAGAAAACGTGCGTTTCAAGATATTTTTTGAAGCGCGCGTTGAATATGCGTCAGGTGGGCGTTTCGAGATACATGTGTTCTTATGCAGTCGTACACACTTCAACGTGCGTTTTCATGACGATTGTATCTAATTTGAAAATGAAAATGGAATTTCGATACTGACTTATTTATTGATGAGGTTCAAAAGCTTGGTGTGACATGACGAGTCCCGAATATAAAAATAAAATAGTGAAAAAAAGGAATTGGGAAGAGATGAAATTTTCAATATTCATGGAAAATCTTAGGGGGAACTGATAATGTCATCAACTGCATTCCTATTCATCTTCTCTTGTTTTCGAATTTCAGTCCAAAATATCAACTTCGGTCATTTTCTCCGTTTCCGTTTGTGCTCGGATGTCAAAATGAAAAAATTATACAGACATTTTTTTATAGCAATCCAGTAGCATACTATATTTTTTCCCAATAGGCTTCCTTGCTTATTTATGCTATAAGATGAAGTTGTATTTTTTCCTCTTGGGAAAACATACTCTACTGGATTGCTATGAAAAAGTTGTCTGTATGATGTTTTCATTTAACATCCTAGCACATTCAGAAAAGGAAGACCGAAATTGAAATCCCCCAAATTTAAATTTTAGCCACGAAAACAAAAGAAGAGGAATGCAGTTGAGGGATTTATCAGTTTCTCTAAAAAAGACGAACGTAAAGTGTGATTCATTTTCCTCTATCTCTTTCGGTTAAAAAATTCTAGTTCACCAATTTTGTCCACCCTGTACAGTGAAATGAAAAAAGTACTCAAGAACCGACGCCTTTCAAGGAAAAGTGAATTGCTCAATATCATTCAAAGAGCACAAATTCTTCAAACGAGAACAACACATCAAGCATATCTATTTCCATATTCCTCAATAAATCCAGGAGCGTATAACTATGTTGATATTAGCATCAACACAGACATCTTAGCAGTGGACTAGAGCTCGAACGCCACTGCAGACAGGGTGGGAATCATCACGAAGCCAGCAATCAGAAAGCTTAGATCAGTTTGAAAAAATGTGTCTTATTTTTCTATTCAAAAGTACGAACTTCAAAGTGACAACAAGTTTTTCTTCTGGAGATATTGTCTCTCTGAAGGTGGTTGATTCACTACCCACTTTGATCATATTGAGTGGGTCATCAAATTATGTGACAGACATTCTGACATAATTGAAAAACTTCGAATAATGTTGCCGTAATTTTGGATACAGTATTTGAAACCTTCCATGCGTTAGTTTATCGCGTGATATTGGGTGAACCCAAATTTTTTTGTCTTTGGCATCGCCTTTTATATCGACCGTAGATGAACCACACTGTAGTAACTTGGGTCATTGGTAAGGGTTCCCAATAAGAATGCCTTCCTCTTAACTATTTATTAGTCTACATCTACTAACTAGTAACTATGTCAATTCACAATTGAGTACATTGAACTTCTGTATCTGTGTCACCTGTTACGATATATTTATGAACATTGGGAAAGGTGCTGCATCCGCAATATTAGTAATCGTCTATTTTATATTTCAACATTAGATGCACTACACCTTCCCCGGAATTTCAAGAAGAATTTTCATTACTTGGAAATGAAAATTTTATCAATGCCAATTCTTATAACTAATTAACCTTACTACAATAGAATAATGAACCCACTTTGCTTACTCTTCATAGTACTAACCTAGCTTAACTATACATCAAACATTTGACTTGTAATGATATCGGATATCCGATCTCACATTCAGGTTTTATTTCTTAATTGTTACTTGTCCTTGACCTCGCGCACAAAAGGTTTAGTTCGATTCTTATGAACCACGCACTCTTTGCCGTTTTTGCTGATTCGAACGTTCGGAGAATCATCTTTTATTACACTGAAAGGACCTTCGTAAACACTTTGCAGTTTATTTCCACTTTCACTTTTCAACAAAATTAAATCGTCTTTTTCGTATGTTATCGGATTGATCTGTCTATCGTATATCACTTTTCTTTTGAATTTTTTGGATTCTAAATTTTGCCTTGCATCCTGTTGTGCTTTTTGCAATCTGAATTTGAGTTCTAGAGGATACGAATCCGCGTTATATAATGGTTCGACAGTGTCGCTATTCACTAGATTATTAGGCAAATTACACTTTTTTCCGAATACCAGTTCATAAGGTGAGTATCGTGTGCTACAATGATACGATGTATTATACATGAAACAAAAATATGGGATCCATGAAGACCACGAAGAGCCATAGTTCCTCATTTGTATTCTTAAAAAAGAGTTTAATGTTTTATGTGAATTTTCTAAAGATCCAATGCTCTGATGATGGTATGCAGTTGCTTTTATATGAGATATTCTTAAAAAATTACAAATGTCTGCCATTGTATGGGATATGAATTCTGTTCCTTGATCAGTAGCAATCTCTGAGGGAACACCGTATCTTAAGATGAACCTATCTACGAAAGCTCTTGCTACTGTTACTGTATCTTTTGATTTTAAAGGATATGCTTCGACAAATTTCGTTAGATCGCATTGTAAAGTTAGAACATAAATAAAACCATTGTCATCTTTTTCTAAAGGGCCGACAATGTCTAAGTAAACTTTTTCGAAGGCTGAATGAGCAGTTGGTGTTATTACCATTGGTTCCTTTATGGGTTTACTAAACTTGTGTTTTTGACAATTCGCACATTTTTTCACATAAGAGGCACAATCATTCGATAATCCAGGCCAATAATAATATCTTCGTATATTATTGATCATTTTGCGGACTCCCGAATGTCCTGGGGCCTATTGCACCAAACTACTTTGCAACTTTTCACTTTGTACTTTTCACTTTTCAAATGAATTACGTTGCACGAAAAGCATTCGGAATTGAAAAGTGCAATGTGAAAAGTCAAGTGCAAAGTGAAAAGCACTCCGGAGAAATGATTGTATTGTGTTGCACCAAGAGTTGAACTTTTCAAATCAAATGTCAGATGGAACAAATTTGTCAAATTAAATGATAAGTGTCGAAGCTCTTTGCAAACTGTAATATCTTCAATATGATCTGTGAAATATTATATTCTAGCGATGAAAGTAACTCGGAACAGTCTAGAAATGATCCCAGAAAACGAAAAATATATAAATTACGAGGAAATTTCGAATTGAATGACGAATTTTCATTCAAAGAATCGTTTCGGATGACAAAAAAACAAACAGAATTTATTCTGGAGAAGATAGGAGAAAGAATTGAAAATAGGAACTATTCCCTCTATCCTAAGCAGCAGTTGCTGTTAACTTTGCATTGGCTCGGAAATGGTGCCCAGTATCACGGCGTAGCGTCAATGCATGTTGTTGTTGTTGATAAAAGCACTGTATGTCGAACAGTCCATAAGGTGGTGAATGCTGTTGTCAATGTAATGTTACAATCGACAGTATGCTGGCCACCTAATGATATTGACATTGCTCTTAAATTCTACCAAAAAGGAGTCTTTCCATCTGTCTGTGGATGTGTAGCGATTGAGCGAACTCGTGGACTTTTTTCCATTCCATCTCCTTTTCTGCGTTTTCACATTTTTTCCTACCAAACTTTGAGAAAAGAATTTATTTTCTTTCCTTAATTTTTTCAAGCAGAGCAAGTTTCTTGTCATTTTTCATATTTCTTCTGCTCATATTCCTGGATAAGTAAAAATCGCAAGTTACGAAATGTCACGTCCACGAATTTTTGTGAAATATTCAGAGAATTAATTCTATGGTAACTGTCATGATGATTGAAAACTATGAACGCAAAGTGAAAAGTGAAAAGTCATAATCGCAAAGTCTTTTGGTAAATGTTGTGCAACAGAATGAATTTTCACTTTGCAAATTTCGCAAAATGCAAAGTGCAATATGAAAAGTTGCAAAGTAGTTTGGTGCAATAGGCCCCTGCTGTCGGTAAAATATGAAAGTCGTTAAGTATAAGTTTCTTCGTATCAGGATTGAAAATTCTTTTCACACCTGTAATTATGCAAATTCGTGGACCGGTCCATTTTATCTTAGCAATTGTCTTCATAAAATACTCCACTATAAATGCATTATATTCATTTTTCGCTATGATTAACTCGTTTATATTCATTCTTCTACATAATTCTTCCAAATCTCTCAATAATTCGTCTCGCGAGATTATCGATGGAGTATCTGGGTGGATATAAACTAACTTCATATTTGGTTCATAACATACACATCTTGTTTCCGACAATATGTTCTCCGTATTTCCAAAACTACTTAGATCATCGTTTCTTTTGAGAACGATTAATTCGTTACCGTCATTGGGTTTTTTTCAAAATTTCAACGACATTTGGTTGATCAGACCGATTATTCGTTGAAGTTTTTTCTAAATTAGGAAGGTTTCTTGATGCTTTAGCCTGGGCCCTGGTTAAAACAGCAAGTACGTTCTGATTAATTTCATTTAATTCCATTGAAGTTATTCGAGACAACGCGTCTGCTGGTCCGTTCATTGAACCTTTAACATATTCAATATGATATTGATAGTCTTGTAGACACAAACGAAATTTTGTAAGACGACTAGAAGGATCTGAATGGTTAAAAAGATAAACGAGAGGCCTATGATCAGTACGAATTTTAAAATGTCCACCAAATAAATAAGGACGAAAATATTTTACTGCCCATACTACTGCCGCTAATTCTTTTTCTATAGTAGAATAGTTGGTTTCGGATTTATTGAAGGGTCGACTGGCAAATGCTACTGGCTTATTATTTTTGTTAGAAAGGACTGCACCAGCGCATGTTCCACTTGCATCAGTTTGCAAAATAAATTCGTTGTCATCTGAGAAATCGGGGTAATCCAGCACTGGCGCCGTAGAAAGAGCGATTTTCAATTTTTCGAAAGCACTTTGACATTCTTCTGACCAATGAAATTCAGAATATTTTCTGCATAACTTATTTAGAGGATTAGCAATTTCTGCAAAATTTCTAATGAATTTTCTGTAATAATTAGCAAAGGCAATGAATCTTTTGACTTCATCAGTGTTTTTTGGGACTGGGTATAACTTAAGAACTTTGGTTTTATCAGGATCGGGTGATAGAACTTCAGAAGATATAATATGACCTAAATATAAAATTTGTTTTCTGAGGAATTCGCATTTAGAAGGGTTTAATTTCAGATTAACCTCTCTGAGTCTGGAAAACACTTTCAGCAAATTCTGATTATGTTGTTCTAAATTTCTACCAAAAACAATCAAGTCGTCGAGATAACAAGAATATTTTTCGTAATTTAATCCTGTCATTGCAATTGAAATTAGCCGTGAAAACGCACTGCAGGATATTTTCAATCCCATAGGTAGTCTTTTCATTTGATACTGATTTTTATGAGTAGAGAATGCTGTGTACGGTCTGCTGTCAGCTGCTAGCTCTACCTGGTAATAACCTTGACTTAAGTCTAAGTGAGAAAAGTATACGGCTCCGGTAAGCGAATCGAAAATGTCTACTATGTTAGGAAGGGGGAATTTGTCATCTTGAATTTTTTCGTTTCATGATCTGAAGTCGATTACAAGCCTCCATTTCTTATTGCCATTTTTATCAGCTTTCTTTGGGACTAATAAAATTGGAGAGGACCATTCACTCTGGGCCTCCTCTATAACATCATTTTTTATCATATCTTCAATTTGCTTATCTACCTCCTGTTTTTGCGAATGAGGAATACGGTACGGTTTTCTATATACTGGTGCTTCATTCGGTTTCAAGGTGATAGTTTGTTTGAAAACTGTAGTTGTGGTTAATTTATCGTTTGGAAGATGGAAAATATCACTGAATTTAGCACATAGCTCTTCGATAGACAATTGTTCTTCCTTATTCAAACCGTTCAGGTTTATCAATGAAAACAGTTCTTTGACTCTAGTTGGTGAAATTCCAGTAATTTTGCTAAATGAACATATTTGATATTTGTCGAGATTATGAATTTCTGGTACACAATTCTTGAGAGTTACTTCGGTTTCTCTTGTATTAAGGATTTTGACAGGTATGATATTATGCTTTGGTTTCACCACGGTTCCTGCTAGGAAAACGCCTTCACATATTTCCTGAGGGATTACAACACATTCTTTTTCTGTATTTATTGATAAGTACTCAATGATTTCGCATCTAGATGGAATTGTCAGCACCGAATCATTTTTAGAGTTTAGAGAAACCTCCACCATCTTATGGCGATTATTTAGAATTAACGTGTTCTCTTCAAAATTTATTATACCTTTATATTTTTGCAAAAAATTTTGACCTATAATACCATTGTAATTACAAGGGATATCTCGAAATACATAAAATAATTGTTCGAAAGTAACACCGTTGGTATGCAATTCTAATGAGATATTCCCGATAGCTGTTATATTTCCACAAATACCGTTCACATTAAGATTATCTTTTTCGTATCAAGGATTTGTCTCTAATAGAATCCAATTTGATTGCACAGAGTGAAGCTCCGCTGTCTATTAAAAATTTAAATTTTTCTGATTCCACTGAAAACTCTACATTATTCAAACCCAAACAAGCGAATATAGAATCAGTTATCGGAGTCCAGAAAAAACTTCAGATTGTTTGAATTTTTCTGTGCGATTTCGTTATCTTTGCCATTCAAATAAAAGACTCTGTTTTCTTGTGAATGATGACTCGATTGTCTCCCTCGAGTATTGAATGTTCTCTGTGTTTGACCACGAGAGCGTCCTGCAAAATTTCGAGTACTATCATTCGATGGCACATGACCGACAAATTTATCTGGTTTATGATTGTTGTTATATCTAAAATTATTACCACAAAATCTAAGTGATGGGCCTCTGGATCTGCCACTGCCTCTATATTGCCATTTTCTACCTCTCTGTACTTGAAAATGATTTGTCGATTGAATATTTTCCGATGTAGAAGCAGAAGCTTCGTCTTGTGCAGCACGGATGGCATCTTTAAGAGACGAAAAATCTCGTGCTGAAATAATTGTACTTAATCGTCTATTATTCAATCCGTCCGCAAATTGCTTTATAGCATTCCGCTCATTAATAGGTTTCAAAACCGAATATGCATTGTCATCACCTTTGGCCTGTGAAATTGTCAAATCAACAAAAAGTTCTTCTAGAGATTTACCGAAGGATTCAATCGACCTATTTCCTTGACGTGAATTTATTAATTAAGTTTGGAGAGTAGTATCCGATTTAATCGTGAGGAGATGTTTTTTCATATCATCCACTAACGAAGATGTTGAAGCATATTCCTTATTTAAACGAAGTTTAGCACTTGGAGATAATCTAGTTTTCAATACAAATTTTATAAGATGCTGCTTTTGATCTGTTTTAAGCATTGAATCATAGAATTCCGTAGCATCTATCAATTGTTTAGTCGTATCTTCGCTATCATTGAGCATAGGTAGCAAAGATGAAGCAGTTTTCAAATCGAAAGACTCCATTTCTATCAAACTTGGGCTCTCCTTGATCTGTACATTTAATATTGAACTATATGTATCCCGTATTTCGGAGGAAAATTGCTGAATTGCGCTCAATATATCGGTAGGAACGTCTGCAAAATGTTTCTGAATTTCCTTAAAATCATCCTCAAATTGTTCATAGATAATTTTGGCTTCTTTAATTTTAATATCGAGAATCTTCTTTTTTCGCCTTTCAGGGCCAATTTTCCTCAGATATACTTTTATAGATTTCAGGGATTCCAAAATTTCATTTAAATTATTAACTGCCATACATCAAGTTAAAAAAATTAGGTGAAACTATTATTCCCGAAAACAAAAGATTCAATTAAAGTCATTAGTATCGTTTTGTAGTCTGCTTACCACTACACTACACTAGGCGCTGCTGATTGGTGCCAACATCTGGCTTCTGGTCACCTCTTTCCTAATCTTCTTTTCCAGTCTCTTTCTGCACATACTGAAAATGTACGAGCTGGCCACCGCTATCACCAGGATTAAGATTATCACCTCGCAAACTTCTCGCGTAGAAATTTTTTCTTGTTCGTTAGTTTGGCCGCCACTATTGCCTGCCTGTGCGAATCACTTCAGCATTCATTTTTGAAGTATTTACTGAACTAGTACGGTATGCTCGCCTTAATTAATAAAATATAACGCTGATCTAACGCCGAACTAACGCTGCAGTGTGTACGCTGCCAACGCGCGTTAAACGCAACGCCAAACGCCTAATATGTACGAAGCCTAAGTCTGTTGGGGAATCCACGATACCTCGTTCGAGCCATAAGCCCGGTCGTCCACTGCAAGCGTTTTCGAGCGTTTTATGGCTCTCGCGAAACGAGCGTATACGTGCGGCAAGTTGCTACAGATCCCAAGCAATGTATTCCAATGCAGCTGCGTCCAGTACTGGCGACTTCGAGCGGGCGTACACGAGCGGCTACGAGCTTCGACGCTTGATCCGCCTGAAATGGGATCTGTAGCGCGTGTACGCTCGAACGCTAGAAACGCTGGCTCTATTTACGAAGTAAAATCCTTTCTGCGTGGAGAAATTCGTATGGAATTCGTTGGACTGTTGGACATGGATCCTGCTCAAAACTATCTTTAATGAAATTAATTTCATTTTTTCTTTTTTCAGTTGTAGATGAATTAAATGATCCCAATCATAAAGTGTTTTCATAAAATCTGTTTCAACACTCATTTGATATCGATTGGTGTGTCTTTTTTTCTGAACACACTTGTCTCTTATATGAATGAAATTCAAGGAAATCTTGATGTCAAATTTTGTATGATGAAAAGTCTGTGGTGCAATGCCTAAATACTTGATGACGGTATGCCGATGATGTTTTCGTGATTTGACAACATGGCAAAGAAGAATCAAGTGGTTTCAGAAAGAAGTCACACAACAATCGATATCTAAATATATATTCAAATCAGTCAAATGAGTGGTATTATAAAAACACTAAACGGTGGGGCTCATTTAATTTCATCTACAAATGAAATACGAAATAATTAAATTAATTTCATCAAAAGTATTCTTGAGGATAATAAATATCCAACGAATTTCATTTGAAAAATTATTTCAAATTTAGAGAGTATAATGATAAACAGGGACCAACAAGAAACCGTCAAGAGTAAACAATGTCATTTAGTTTGATTTCTCATGGAATTTCAGGAAAAATTCAAAGAATTGGTTCTAAATTCAATATGAGAACCGTTTTCAAAACACGAAATGATTTAAGATCTGAACTTACAAAAACTAAATCTTCAAATCAGAAATTGTATTTACAATATTCCTTGTATTTATGGAAAAACCTATACCTACACGAGAAACATCAACACCTTTCGAAATGAGAAAATTAGAATAACATAAAATGTAGAGATATTGGTAGATCGCGATCATGTGACTTCCAATAGGCGATCACATGATGGATTGGAATAACACGAAAAATCTAATGATGGGACCTGACAGTTATAAATGAATGATATTCTGTTAAATTGTTCGGTGGGTGTGGATTGTATTTGGAATGATTTATTGAAAATGGAACTGATTTCAGGGAATTTTGAAATGAAGTAGTAATTTCACCATCATAGTTATTAATATTAATCTATGATCATCATGGATTGGTAAATGTCAATTGGGAAATCAGTAATTCTCAATATTACGTAAAGCTCATGTTGAGAAATTGTCTGAAAAGGGAGTCTGATATAAACTCCGAAACGTTACAAAGCTTGAGAGTTCGAAGTGTTGCCTCAATGAAGTTTTATCGTTTCTCAAATACATTCAGAAATATTCTTTGTTCCTTCCCATAGGAATTGAAAAATCGCTCAGGATATTTTTCCAATAATTATTGATTTTGGAGATGTTTGAATTCTCCCAAGGATTTTTGGTTCTGAAAATTGGGTGCATCCAATAACGGATGCACCCGTCGTCTTTTGACTAAATAACTTGACTCTAGAATGTACAAGTCCTCCAGATTCAAAGCATATTGCACTCAATGCTAAAAGAATACGAACGATGTCATTTTCACTGAATGGAACGCAAGAAGCCGCAACCGTCGCCGCTGCCAGTGGACGAAACCTGCAGCCCATTGCCGCCTGTGTTGTAGCAGCTACGAACGCTTGTTTCGCGTGAGCGCGTTGCCGCCTGAATACGCTTGCAGTGGACGACCAGGCTAACACAAGTGACTCGGCATCGCATGCTCTTGTAGAAATACGCGAGGAACTTGCTAAGATTCGCGAATCGCAGGCGGCTCTTCTGCAGTCTGTCGAATTTTGTAGCCATAAAATCTCGGAGTTCGAGAGAGAAATTAAAAAATTGAACGAGTATACGCGGAAAACGGATCAGCTGTCCGAAGTGAACAAGAATATGAGGCTTGAAATGGATGACCTACATGCTAGGATTAACGATTTGGAACAGGTTTCTCGACTAAATAACATTGAAATACAGGGAGTCCCAGAGAAAAAAGGCGAGGATTTGCATCGTTTGGTTGAAGAGATGGGTGAACAGATGGACTGTACACTAGTTACCAGTACCATTGACTATGTTCATAGGGTACAATTGAATCAGAATACCGCTAAGAACAAAATAAAGAATATTATAATCAAATTCAATTCAAGGAAAGAAAGAGACCGTTTTTTGTTGGCAGCGAGGACCAAGCGTATCAGGAATGGCCATTCATCTAGGTTGTCATTTGAGGGCATTTCAGACGATGTGTATATCAACGAACATCTCACTCTTGCCAATAAGATCTTATTTAAAGAAGCTAGAGAGACAGCGAAAACCAAGCTGTATAAATATGTTTGGATTAAGAATGGCGTTATATTCTGTAGGAAAACGGATTCATCCCGGATTTTCACCATAAGAGATCGCGGCTCTTTGGAGAGGATGTAGAGTGACATCTTTCTGGTGTATAAATTCGAGTTCAATATCTGGTCGATTGTTTTAATGGATAAATTGTTGATATATGGTCAAAATGTTAATGGACTTCGTTCCAAATTGACAACGTTCAGATTAAATGTTTTGAACATTGATGCGGATCTGTACCTGTTGACAGAAACAAATCTTGCTGGTGATGTCTCGGATGCGGAGTTGTGTGACTTGTCCGTCTACAAGATTTTTCGTCGCGACCGTGAAAGTGCCGCTAATATCAGGAACAAAAAATCCGGGGGGGGTGTAATGATAGGTGTTCGGTATCAACTAGATGTAATGCATCAGCCGTCCTTCCAAAGTGAAGCAGAAGACCTATGGGTCACTGTGTTCAATAAAGTTAGAAAAGTGAAGATCCATGCATGTTGCTTATATCTACCTCCTGGAGATGACTACGCTGGGTCGTGCTTTACTTCTAAACTTCAGGATAACATCGGTAAGATTGGAAGTGATCCAGTGGTCATATTCGGAGACTTCAACCTGCCAGGTGTGGACTGGATTTCTAGTGAGTGTGATAGTTGTTTTATTCCTTTGAATACCGATAACTCTTCTTCCTCTTTGTTGGATGTCTTGTCTTTTGGAGAGTTTTTTCAATACAGTTATATTAAAAATAAGAATGGCAGAATGTTGGATTTGATTTTTTGTTCGAGGACTGAACCGTCTGATCTGAGAGAGAATATCCTTCCTTTGGTCGATCCAGATTCTCACCATCCCCCTGTGGAATTTTACGTCACCTTTTCTAAGTTGGGAAAGCTGAATACTTCAGTTTCATACTTTTATAATTTTAGAAGGGCGGATTACGATAAACTAAATAGTTTATTTTTGAGTGAGAGCTGGGATGTTCTCTCGAATCTTTCTGTCGATCGGGCTGTTTCCGCTCTTTATGAGGTCCTGAAGAGGGGTAGGGAGTTACATGTCCCAAAAATCAAAATACTAAATAAGAAATACCCTGTTTACTTTTCTAAGAACACTATAAATGTACTAAAACAAAAAAATAAAATTCACAAAAAGTGGAAAAGATTCTGTAACCCATATTATTATGAAAAGTTTAAATCTTTGAGAAGGCTAAGTAAAGGTCTCATTCATGCTAATTATGGTTTATACTTGGGTGATGTGCAGGAACAAATAAGAACACACCCGAAAAAATTTTGGGACTATGTATCCAATTGTAAAAGAGATACAAGTTTACCCTTCACAATGAAATATAATGATTCTGTAGCTGAGGGAGGTAAGGATATATGTCAGCTTTTTGCCTCTTATTTCCATTCAGTTTATGAGCCTTGTAGAGGTGTCCATCAAAATATTCCGCATTCTGGTCACAACGATTTAATAAGTACAGTGGTTTTCACTCCCGAGTTGGTTGAAAATAAGTTGAGATCTTTGGATGAGAGTAAGGGAGCGGGCTTTGATGAGTATCCGTCGTATTTTGTCAAACATTGTGCATCTGGGTTGTGCCTTCCCCTCAGTATAATTTTTAATAAATCAATCCAATCTGGGACATTTCCGGCAGTGTGGAAGACTGCCTTGCTGGTTCCTATTTACAAGAATTCGGGTGATAAGAGTGATGTCAGTAATTACCGTGGAATCAGTAAATTGTCGATTTTCGGTAAGGTTTTTGAGAGTATTGTTTGTGATAGCTCATTTCCCAGTGTAAGATCGTCAATTTTGGAGTGTCAACATGGGTTTTATTCGAGGCGTTCCATTGAAACCAACCTTGTAATTT
The DNA here is from genome assembly GCA_038502775.1 of Hippodamia convergens. NCBI lineage: Eukaryota > Metazoa > Arthropoda > Insecta > Coleoptera > Coccinellidae > Hippodamia > Hippodamia convergens. The sequence goes on along the minus strand of CM076607.1, from coordinate 82,425,741 downwards.
ATGCCGAATATATTTTCAATGCGTTAGATGATGGAGTTCAGGTGGACTCGGTTTATTCTGATTTTAGTAAGGCATTCGATAAGGTTGACCATGATGTTTTGCTGGGGAACTTGGCTGCGATTGGTGTTCGGGGAGATCTTTTGAGGTGGTTGTCTTCCTATGTTCGTGGCCGTAGTCAGCTCGTCAGTGCGAACGGTTACCTGTCTGCTTCGCCATTCGTGGTTACCTCGGGAGTTCCCCAGGGTTCCCATCTTGGTCCCCTGCTGTTTTTGATTTTCATCAGTGTTTCCAACATGTCTAATTCTCCTATATGCAGACGACTTGAAAATCTTCAGGAGAATAATTTCTGTTGAGGATTGCATAAAGATTCAGGAAGATCTCGAGAGGTTTTCGGTTTACTGCTCTAAAAATTATTTGAAAATTAATTACAAAAAGTGTGCTTCTATTTCTTTTACCAGGAAATCTAATAGGATCGATTATCAATACCAATTGGATCAGAATATTGTCGATAGAGTGGAGCAAATTAAAGATCTTGGTGTAGTCTTCGACTCTAAACTTCATTTCCATGCCCACTTTGATTTTGTCATGTCAGCTTCAAATAAGATGTTGGGTTTCCTGTGTAGATTGTGCAGAGACTTTCAAGTTGAGGCAGCAATGAGATCTTTATATAATTCCTTTGTCTTGAGTAAACTTAGTTATGGCAGTGTTGTATGGTCCCCTTACTATAGTGTGCATAAGTTGCGGTTTGAAAGACTTCAAAATAAATTTATCAGATTCCTTCACTTCAAAATGACTGGAGAATATGTTACATTGGGAATAGGTGCGATCCGTGCTGGTTACGGTATACAACTTTTGGAGCAGCGGAGGATAATTTCAGATCTGGTTTTCCTCTATAAGGTGTTGAGGAACTATTACGATTCGCCGGAGTTGACATCATTTGTGCATTATCATGTGCCATCAAGACAAACCAGAAATAGGCAGCTGCTTCATAGTGGAGCTTTCAGAACTAACATTGGTAAGAATTCTCCTATGACCAGAATGTGTGAGTTCTTTAATAAATATGTCGGAAATTTGGATATTTTTGTTTTATCCTTGCCTTCCTTCAGGAATAATTGTAGAAGGATTTTTCATCCTTGATCCTGGTTTTCTCTTTTTTCATGGTCTGTTTTTGCCTTATTGTAGGTACAACTGAAAGTGGATTTTTTGTCTGTGATTTATTATCCTCCTCATCATGGTGAAGATATATGTGCATGTACATTAGTATTCTAGTAAAAATGTGAAATTTCTCCGAATAACGGCTCACTTTTGTAAACACTTTTAATATTTTTGTTAGTCTTAAGTGGATGCTTTTTTGGGTGTAACCTGTTTGTATCCCATTTTCATAAATTAATAAATAAATAAATAAATTTATCGTTTGGAAGATGGAAAATATCACTGACTTTAGCACATAGCTCTTCGATAGACAATTGTTCTTCCTTATTCAAACCGTTCAGGTTTATCAATGAAAATAATTCTTTGACTCTAGTTGGTGAAATTCCAGTAATTTTGCTAAATGAACATATTTGATATTTGTCGAGATTATGAATTTCTGGTACACAATTCTTGAGAGTTACTTCGGTTTCTCTTGTATTAAGGATTTTGACAGGTATGATATTATGCTTTGGTTTCACCACGGTTCCTGCTAGGAAAACGCCTTCACATATTTCCTGAGGGATTACAACACATTCTTTTTCTGTATTTATTGATAAGTACTCAATAATTTCGCATCTAGATGGAATTGTCAGCACCGAATCATTTTTAGAGTTTAGAGAAACCTCCACCATCTTATGGCGATTATTTAGAATTAACGTGTTCTCTTCAAAATTTATTATACCTTTATATTTTTGCAAAAAATTTTGACCTATAATACCATTGTAATTACAAGGGATATCTCGAAATACATAAAATAATTGTTCGAAAGTAACACCGTTGGTATGCAATTCTAATGAGATATTCCCGATAGCTGTTATATTTCCACAAAAATACCGTTCACGGTAAGATTATCTTTGCGTATCAAGGATTTGTCTCTAATAGAATCCAATTTGATTGCACAGAGTGAAGCTCCGCTGTCTATTAAAAATTTAAATTTTTCTGATTCCACTGAAAACTCTACATTATTCAAACCCAAACAAGCGAATATAGTTATCGGGGTCAAGAAAAAACTTCAGATTGTTTGAATTTTTCTGTGCGATTTCGTTATCTTTGCCATTCAAATAAAAGACTCTTTTTTCTTGTGAATGATGACTCGATTGTCTCCCTCGAGTATTGAATGTTCTCTGTGTTTGACCACGAGAGCGTCCTGCAAAATTTCGAGTACTATCATTCGATGGCGCATGACCGACAAATTTATCTGGTTCATGATTGTTGTTATATCTCAAATTATTACCACAAAATCTAGGTGATGGGCCTCTGGATCTGCCACTGCCTCTATATTGCCATTTTCTACCTCTCTGTACTTGAAAATGATTTATCGATTGAATATTTTCCGATGTAGAAGCAGAAACTTCGTCTAGTGCAGCACGGATGGCATCATTAAGAGACGAAAAATCTCGTGCTGAAATAATTGTACTTAATCGTCTATTATTCAATCCATCCGCAAATTGCTTTATAGCATTCCGCTCATTAATAGGTTTCAAAACCGAATATGCATTGTCATCACCTTTGGCCTGTGAAATTGTCAAATCAACAAAAAGTTCTTCTAGAGATTTACCGAAGGATTCAATCGACCTATTTCCTTGACGTGAATTTATTAATTTAGTTTGGAGAGTAGTATCCGATTTAATCGTGAGGAGATGTTTTTTCATATCATCCACTAACGAAGATGTTGAAGCATATTCCTTATATAAACGAAGTTTAGCACTTGGAGATAATCTAGTTTTCAATACAAATTTTATAAGATGCTGCTTTTGATCTGTTTTAAGCATTGAATCATAGAATTCCGTAGCATCTATCAATTGTTTAGTCGTATCTTCTCTATCATTGAGCAAAGGTAGCAAAGATGAAGCAGTTTTCAAATCGAAAGACTCCATTTCTATCAAACTTGGGCTCTCCTTGATCTGTACATTTAATATTGCACTATATGTATCCCGTATTTCGAAGGAAAATTGCTGAATTGCGCTCAATATATCGGTAGGAACGTCTGCAAAATGTTTCTGAATTTCCTTAAAATCATCCTGCATGGTCCTACAGTTCGCCTGCAGTCCCGTTTTGCCATCGGCATTCCGCCTGAAGGCACTGGACGTATAGTGTGTACCACCATCAGGCCAGAATCTGCAGTTTTGTACGTCCGCCTGCAGGCGGTTAACTGATAGTGTATGTTGCTGTGCGATATTGGTCTTACGTTCTCCTATCGAGGCGACGGCCTGCAGGCAATCACATAGTGGGTGGGCCGCATTAGTCTTACTCTATCGAATGCTTTGGTGAGGTCTATAAAGCACATAAATTCGGGCTTTCCGTATTCTATAGCCTTTTCTACTATTTGCCTGACTATGAAAATAGCGTCTACTGTAGATCGATTTTTTCTGAATCCTTGTTGTTCTTCCGATATTTTTACATGTTTGCTTATTAACGCTTCTATGATCTTCGTGAAGAGTTTCATGACTGAGCTGAGTAGGGTTATGCCTCTGTAGTTTTCTGGAGACTTCTTGTCCCCTTTCTTGAATATCGGAATGGTTATACTCTTTTTTTAATCATTAGGGACTTTTTTAGATGTTAATATTTTGTTGAATAGCTTTGAAGGTTCTACCATTAATTTGTGACCTCCGTATTTCAATAGCTCATTTGGTATATTATCTAGCCCTGGCGCTTTCCTGTTCTTAATTTTTTTTTGCCACGTCTATGGTCATTTCTTCGGGTATTACGGGACATTCTTCAGACTCTATAATTCCTCCTTCATTGTCATTCCCATCCTGAATTTGTTGTGTTCGTGTATATTCCATGATGTCAAGTTTCTTTCTTTTCAACATTCCCCAAACCTTTCTTTGTGCTCCGTACAAGTCATGTTCTATTTCGCTTGTGAACCTTTCCCAGTAGTCTCATTTTATATTTCTGATTTCTGTGTTGACTCTGTTTCTTGTTTCAACATAATTATTTTTATCTTCTGGTATTTGGTTATTCCTATACCTTGAGTATGCTTCGCGTTTCTCCTTAGCGAGAGCTTTTACTTCTGGTGTATACCATTGCTTGTTTCGAGAGCCTTTATTAACTCCCACTTTTTTTAGACCTACAGCCTCGACAGCTCCGTTGACAATGTTAGTTTTTATCTTTTCCCAGCACCTCTCTGTGTCGTTCTGTTCCGTGATGATGTTTGTTTTGATTTATTGAGTTAGACGGGCTTGGTTGTTGGGTCTCTGATCGATTCTATGTTTATTTTTTCTTTAGTTGTGTTATCTGGTATCCTCTTCTTCTGTATGATCAAAGTGGTCGGATCCTATATTAGCTGAAGTCAGGCTTTTTGTGTCCAATATTTGGGTTGGATGTATGGCTCTGTTCGATATTATATATTCTATTGTTGAGCTTGGGGCCTCTAGTGTTCCGCCATGTTACTTTGTGTTGGGGTTTATGTTCAAAAAAGGTGTTGTTTATGCTCATGTTATGACGTGCGCACAGGTCTCCGTTCTCATCGATGTGGTCCTCGTTAAATTTGTGTTTTATTCCGGGTAATACACTATTTCCGATTCTGGAATTCAGGTCGACCATTATGAGTAGTTTTTCAATTGCCGGTATGGTTCTCAGCTCATTTTCTAGAAGTTCGTAAAATGTCTCTGTTTCTTCTTTGCTCTTGCTAATGTCTGGGGCATACACACTGATAAGATTAAGATTATCTGTTCCTACATTCAGTGATACTTTGAGGATTCTTTCATTCACATAGTGTATGTCTTGTATAAGGTGTTCGTATTTCTCGGCTATAAGTAGCCCCACTCCGGCTGTAGCTCTTTTGTGTTTGTCGACACCGCTATATATTAACACGTAGTTTGGTAATTTAATGGTTCCCTTACCTCTGCGCTTGGTTTCTGAGAGCGCACATACATCTATTTTGTGTTGTTCCATTTCAAGAAGTTCTTCGCTGTTTTTGGTATTCCACGATATTATATTCCAGCAGGCTGTTCGAATTATATTTTTCCCCCACTTTTGCTTCCTGTTCAGTTTGTTTTCCGTATTCGTTTTCCAATGTCTAGAAGAGTTCGTCATCGTTTGATCCGTCCTATTCCGAGGCTGATTGTTGGAGCTATGAGCATGTATTAATTTTTACGTCCGGCAGGTTGATCCTTATCTGACAACCCTCCTCCTTTATCCGGGCTTGGGACCGGCAACGGTGTTCACTGAACTACTCAATCCGCCCAGCTCCAACCGCAGGCGGAGTTACTTTTTGTAAATCTTTTCACAGATAACAGATAATTTCATCGGAAGAATGTGATTCTGATGTCAATACTGGGAGTTCTTCGAGTTCCCAAAACGCCTTCAAAGTTGCGTCCAGAGATGAATCTAGAGTCACAGACAAATAAACTATGGCACAGGAAGAATGAGCCCTACCCATCAAGACCCAACCGAAAACAATTTCGAGCGCTGAAGGTTCTCCTACCCCTACCTTCTTGACGACCATCAAGAAACAAAGAAGGAAATATTTCTGCTACTAGTAGTATATCAATACTACCAGGTTTATTCAAATTCGGATCCGCCAACGTTAGTGATTCGAAAGATGAAAATCTGGTTGTGAAATTTGGCAAATCTGAACAGATTCTAGGGATCACAACAGCATCAAAGGTGAAGATTGGGTGCGCTACCTCACGAGGACGGATTGTGCGAATGACAGTAGAAGATGAAAGAGATGATTTTTCTCTATTCTTTTGATGCATAGGAATATATATATATATATATATATATATATATATATATATATATATATATATATATATATATATATATATTCTTATGAAAATAGAGAGCTAAAATAATACAATAAATGTTGAAACAAAAAGTACCTAAGCTGAGGTAAAAAAAGAACGGGGTATCATAACATATGATATCATACATAGGAATGACTTGGATAATGGAAGGCCCAATGAAGCAACACACTTTCTAGTGATGATATTTGTTTGAGAACCACTATCCAAAAGAACTCTTATAGTTTTATAGTTTCCCCAGGCATCGAGAATTTCTTCTTGGGCTGTAGCGAGAAGAATACTGAAAGTGCTCGAAGATGCAGTGGCAGTGAAACTTTGAGCAGAATTACGCAAATTAATATCAGAAGATGCTAAGGTTTGTTTTTCCTCCTCTTCGGAATCGATGTGGAGCAAAGAATGGTGTCACCTAGAGCAAGAGCGACAACTGGATTTAGAGGCACATTTCAAAATGTCAATTATATACACCAATTGTTAGTTTGGGCGATTTTTAACCTTTCAGTTGGAGTTTTTGACAGATATGAGTAGCATTTATAAATACTATGCGGTGAATTGCAGAAATTACATTTAAATTTTGAAGACATATTGTTACATTGAGCAAGAAAAAAAGAGTGGTCTTGTTTTTTAATTAGAGTTTGAGTAAGTGGACTGCATTTGAGTTTAATTGAGGTAGAAAAAGCCAACGCTTTTAAAGCGGTGCACTGATTTAGAAGGAAATTATGTGAATTCGTAAATGATGGAATATCTGACGAGCACTCTTGCAATTCTAAACGTTTAATTGTGGCATTGTCTAATTTTTGATTTATTATATGAAAAAGTATGAAGTCTCACTGATCAACAGGCAAACCTATATTTTTCAGAGATGACAAATTTTCAGAAAATATATCCAGTAGGTTTTTCAAACCTTCAACCGACTCATGTGTCAACTTTGAAATATTTGTGATTTCCTGCCAATATGAATTTGCTAAAAGAAGTTCATTTTGATACCGGTTAGTCAAAGCCTCGAAGGCAACATGGTAATTTTGTGCTGTTAATGGAAAAACTTTCAACGATGACAAAGCCTGAGATTTTAAAGAACTCAGAAGATATTGGAACTTTTCAATTTCTGAAAAATTAGGATTATTGTGAATCAAACTAGTGAAAATATCATGAAAGGTTGTCCAATCTTCATAGTTTCGGCTAAATGATGGCAATGAAATCTTCGGAAGTTTGACATTAGATGTGGCTCTCGAAGATCTCACCGGAACATCATTATTAATTGTAGGAAATAAATTGCAAAAGAATAAATAAATAAATAAAATAAATAGTACTTTATTTCCTACAGGTTAACCCCCAATTACAGGAAATCACAAAAGAAAATCAAACAAAGATGACACATTGCTATGGTGTACAAATTTAAATTATGAAATATTAAACATTATACAAAAAAATAAACTATCAATAAAAGTTTTGCAAAGAAAGTGAAGCGCGGTGCAAATAATAGGCCTGAACTATGGACCGGGGAGAGTCATGGAAAACGTCACATACACTGGCGAGCGAATTAAAGAGTCTACATGCATAATTAATGGGAGAACGAAAGTTTGCATTAGTTCTCCCTCCCGCACAGTAAAAGACCATCTCATTCCTAGAACCCAAACGGGGCACCAGAAATGGTAAACGAGATAAAAGTTCCGAACAATCGATCTTCTGGTTGACAATTTTATAAATGAACAACAATGCACAAATATTCACCCTATCCACATTGGAATCAGCATTATATCTGGAAAGCAGAAGTTTATGGTCATAACCTATTGGAGGATACACACCCTCTTGCTTCCACATCAGGAATTTGTAGAATTTCCTCTGCACGGACTCAATACATTTCCTATGACAGTCATATATAGGTCTCCAAACTATGTTACAGTATTCCAGTCTACTCCTTATAAGACAATTGTACAGGGCTATCAAAGTGCTTGGATTCTGAAAGCATTTAGTATTGCGGACTATGAAACCATAAGTTCTATTAGAGGCAAGTATTAGCTGATTTATGTGTGGCACAAATGAGCAACCACTGTCACATAAAATCCCCAGATCCCTGATTTCAGTCACTCGAGACAGCACTATTCCATGGATGTTATAATCAAAATGTATCGCATTTTTCTTCCTCGTATATGTCATAGCATAACATTTAGATACATTCAAGTCTAGTCTATTACTCTGGCACCATGCCGAGAGGTTATCAAGTGCTACCTGTAACCTGACACAATCAACCAGACTGAGAACCCGAATGAAGATTTTCAAATCATCCGCGAACAACAATATTGCCACATCTACAGTATCAACCACATCATTCACAAACAAAAGAAAAAGTAAAGGCCCAAGGTTGGAACCCTGAGGGATTCCAGATGTCGCACAGAACTCGATGGAGCAGTAATTCTCAACCTCAATAGTGCAAAGTCTTTCAGACAGATATGACTTTATAAGGTCAACAAGTTTAGGACCGAAACCAAATTTATTTTTTAACTTATTCACCAAAATTTTATGATCTACCTTGTCGAAGGCCTTTTGAAAGTCAGTATATATAACGTCTATCTGACCCGATTGATCCATCGATTCCAGTACTCTCTCGAAAAAAGAAACAAGATTAGTCGTGGTGGATCTTTTAGGCATGAAACCGTGCTGGTTAACTGTAATTCTGTTGCGTACAATAGAAAAAATATGAGTGTGGAGGATGATCTCATAAATCTTTGAAAAATTTGACAAGATAGAAATCGGTCGGTAGTTTGAAATGTGTGATTTATCACCTTTTTTAAAAATTGGTATTATTTTAGACCGTTTCCAAACCGAAGGATATTTGCCAATGGATGCAGAGATATTGAAAATATGCGCCAAAGGTACAGCAAGCACTCCAATGCTGTCCTTCACGACAAAACTCGGTACTCCATCAAGCCCGGCAGTGCGTTTATTTGACAACCTTTTCGAGGCCAGTATTATATCATCTTCGGTGATTTTAACCATAGTGATTAGCAGACTAGCATCCTCTTCATCATTTCCTAGCTCATAAGTATCATAGGACGCATTGTACACACTACTGAAGTGCTGTGCAAAGGCATTTACAATATTCTGCGGTTTAGTTAACATCTTATGACCATCACTTAGCACACCAGGTATTCGAGAATGACCCCTGCTCTCCCGCACAAATGACCAAAAATCTGATGGATCTGTCATTAATCGCTCCTCGGATGTTCTAACGTAATCTCTGTAGGCACTGTTGATTTGAGATTTTAGCAAACTTCTGAGCTTAGTATATCTAAGACGATTAAAGTTATTCTTAAATTTTCTATAGTTTTTTAGGGCAGCTTCTTTGAGATGAACAGTGTTAATAATTTGTGGTGAGTACCATGAGGGAAATCGCCTTTTTCTACCGTTCTTGACTGGAACCGTGAGCTCAAATATTCTATTTAAAATTGAATAAAATTGGTCGCATGCCAAGTCCGGATCACTTTCATTCGTAACAGATGACCAATCGGTTTCCCAAATATATCGGTACATATCCACATAGTTTGCCTTGGAGAAATTATATTTACGAGATGTACAGCAAGGGCTCGAGTTTGAAAATTTAAAATTTCTTGTACATTGCCCAGGAAGAAAAGATACCTCAATTGGTGGATGATACTTATCCGCAGTTACAAGCGAACATAGTGAGCCTGCAACATTGCAATCAAAATTTGAAAATACTAGGTCCAACAACGTATCCCTATAATTACGCACTTCATTGAACTGGTCTAATTCGAGTGCCTCCGAAAACATATTCAGTATCAACGTGCGACTATCAGTACAAGATTTCTCAACATATTTCGGACAATTGAAGTCACCCAGAACAATGACCTTATTATCTAGTAATGGACCGAATGTAGACAACGAGTCAAAAAATTGTTCATAACATGCAATATCAATCCTTGGTGGAATGTACAACAACAATAAGATGATTGAATGAGTTTCATACATTATCTTACAGGCTACAGCATCGATAGAGGGAACAAGGGCAGTGAGCCCAGATATGTCAACTTTCACCGCACATAACCCACCGCGAACGGCCACCAGTACACCCCCGCCCGTTGTCATACCCGTGAGAACCAGGTTCCTATCACATCGGAAAACATCATAGTCAGAAGAAAACAATTCAGCATCGTACACGCCATCCTGCAACCAAGTTTCTGTCAGACACACAACATCGAAATCTTCACTTGTTACGATAGATTTTAGTTCTACAGTTTTTGAATTTAGGCCACGTACGTTCTGATAGAATAACAAGTTTCTTCTCAGTTTGCAACTGGGGGAATTGAGTTTAAATGTTTTATAACAGGTATACCCCTCATGTACTTCAATTCCACACTTTCTCCTGCAGATCTTCGTTGTTCCAATTCGGCCTTGATTTTGTTGAAATAATCTCTCTGTCTTGGGGTCCTGTCAGAGGAAATGAAAACACCGAATTCCTCCTTGAAGACCTTCGACTTTCCCAACACCCTATATACTAGTTGACTGCTATTCATGATGAGTTTAAGAGGTCTTGGTTTATCGGTTCCAATCGATCGCTTTCCCAAACGTCTTACTTCTGACGGACCTAGCGTGGGACAACCTGGTAGAGCAGATCTAAGCATCTCATTCACTGACTCACAGTCCTTGGTGATTATATCATCATTTGATCCATCAGTTTGCTCAGGCAAACCATGGATAAGCAAATTGTTCCTTCGCTTCTGGCGCTCCTCAATCTCCAATAGAATCTCTTCGAACTTTTCATCATTCACATTATCTTGAGGTTGAGATGAGAGAGATTGAATAGAGACTTTTAAATGCTGTATTTCAGTCTGTAGGGAAGAAATGACTGACCTCAACGATGCTACATCTCCGCCTATATCCTGACATTTGGGGCAGTTCCACGCCACTGATTTCTTCGAATTGACAATACGAATCTCGGAGGTTCCCATATCAACACAGGCTCCCCCAAAGGAATTCCCGCATATGACACACGATAAGACGCGATGCTTGTCATATTGTTTACTACAACAATAACATGAAATCTTTCCAGACATCTTGATAACAATTCCAACATTCAGAAAATATGGTTCTTATCTCCGATCGTCGAATTCCTCGGAGTCTGCACTGAATTTATTCGTTTTCGACTGAAAAACACCCGAAAATTCACCCCCGAAAGAACAAAAATCACACTCATATAATGCTGATCAACTTCAAAAGTTTGTGTTCACCAAGTACAGGTTTTATAATACTGTATTTCATCCACTTTATGCCATTCACTGAAGCGCCGATGTGTACACCATACTCGAATGTTTTCATTGTGAAATAGTTATCATTGAATGCAGACTTTTATCACGGTGGTTAAGGAAATTTATCAAGTCTAATCTTAACCCCTGATAATAACTGAAAGAAAAAAAAAATCTGCCCCTCAGTCAGAGAGTAGGGGTGGGTCGAACAACAAAAGAAATTCCTTGAATTTAATGTTTAATCAGGGCGCCACGTAATTTATAATATTAACAATTTGTTTCCGCTTTGCTGGAAATTACGAAATATGCAAAGGGTATTGAGAAAGTTGAAAAGTGAAAAAAAAAAAATATATGTAAAATCAGTAATGGAGAGTAGACAAAAATCAAGGTACCTTTGTGTAACGTTACACTCAGTTTTCATTAAGATTTTACAAGATAATACTTATGTCAATATAGAAATAACTGAGGAATTCGAAATTTATACAGTGTTATTGGTACTCCAAATACGATTTTTTTTTCTCAGAAAAAAATGAAAAGAAAATATAAAGAAATGGTGACGATCTGACCTCATGAACTCTGGGTTCTATCGTCCACGGTTGTCCCTGGATCTTACGGTCTCTGAAGAGCTCAGGAAACGTAGAATTTGATCTCGATTTCCCCGATACTTCCGAAAATCACTGTGCAGTTGTGACATACAGCAGGATCTCGTAAAAAAGGTGCAAATCGCCCGTAATAAACAGCCTCCTAAAATTTTTGATGGAATTTTGATTAGCTAATGAAATTCACTATTCTCAAATAACTCACTGGATGTTGTGCGGCTTCTTGTTGTGGTTTGTAACAGATAAATCCGACAAAGTCGATTACAAATTGTCTTTCAGGTAGGAAAAAGGTAACGATATTCGAAAAACAATCTGATTTTCTGCTATACTCCTTGTGAAAATACTCCGGTAAAAACGAATATGCTCATCTCACAGCGAAGCTAAACCATCTGATTATTATCGGGAAATTCGACATATGAACGTGGATTTAAAAACATCGCGAATTATCAGGTTACTCGATTGCAAATTCCAGCGGCGTCTTCACAGGGTGGCAAAAGGGTGAGGTTGAAGAACCGATTAATTTTCAAACCGTGACAATACCCCCTCTCCTTTCAGAGGAAGTGAGCTTACCAGCTCACTGACGATCGGTAAGCAAAAAAAAATATGTAATAAGGTTGTGGCAAAAAAAAATAATAAGGTGGTGCAAAAACAAATCAAAAATAATATAGTGCATAGAACAGAAAGGCGAGATATCGTAAATGGGTGCGTTTAGAGTACAATATTAACAAGTACCCTATCCAAAATCGTCAGATGGCACACAGGGCTTCATGTCACTGACGTGCCAAACACCCTTGCTCTTCTGATTGTCGTCGACAATCTCGTAGGTCCAGTTTCCTAGTTTTCTCTGAATCCTAAAAGGACCATCATACTTAGGTGCAAGTTTTGCTCTTGAGCCTTTCTAAGACGACTTTGCACGTCAAGGAATAGTTTTCTAAAGCCAATCTTACGCAAGGGCGTCGCTAGAGATTTTTTCTGGGGGGGGGTAAAAAAAATTTGGATATAGTAAATTGTCATGATATGTTCCTATGTAATGATTGTATGACTTATTTCTCGAAGGTAAATATTTTCCTGGGGGGGTAATTACCCCCATTACCCCCCTCGTATCGACGCCAGTGATCTTACGCAAATTTTCATCGGTAGTCTCAGAAGATACATTTACATCGTAGTCTTTGCCATTGAGGCAACATTCGCGGCCAAAGTTTACGAAGTAGGGAGAGTATCCCGTGACCTCACTTCTTGCAGTTCGCAAAGCACAAGCGAGAGCAGCAATCTTTTCAGCCCATTTTCGATGATTATCCTTAAGGTAGCAACGGATCATGGTTTTGATGGTCTAGTTCGATCGTTCTGTAGGATCGGCGCAAGGATGGTAGTAATGCGTATACTGCAGTTTGCAGTCATATTTTTTCACCATCAAAACGAAATCTGAACCACGCATAGGGGTCCCATTATCGCAAATTATGAGTTGAAGTACTCCATATACGAGAAATACATTTTCTTCAACGACTCTACTTAGAGATTTAGAAGTGGCCGCTGTAAGAGGAAAAAGTAAAACGTATTTACTAAAATAGTCGGTAATTACAAGAAGGTACTTATAACCATTTGAAGACGCCGGGAGTGGTCCCACAAAATCGAGGCTTATCATCTGCCATGGTTGCTTGATATTAGGGCGTGAACCCATAAGTCCCGCAGGAGTCTTGTGTTCAGGTTTACAGGCTTGACATACAGAACATCCATTGACGTACCTGACGACATCTGCGTCCATTTTTGGCCAGGAATATTTTAATTTTAATCTCCACAATGTTTTGAATATTCCCAAATGTCCTGAAGTGAGGTCATCGTGACATCGACGTATGATGTCCTTTCTTGCCTCCTTGGGTACAACCAATTTCCAATAGTCAGCCTCTGAAGATAACTCTGGTATTCTACATGGCGTATATTTGTAGAGAAGGTGATGTTCTACTCTCCATGCTTAGAATTTTTCTGGTGAGTTCTTCACATTTTGGATCATTTTTTGATACCAATCCTTACAATTCGTGAAGTTCTCGTGGATCGCCGATGGTTGGATAGAATCTAAATGTGGGTCCACCGAACGAGAGAGCATGTCAGGCACAACACTGTCTTTGCCCTTCCTATGAATCAACTCAAAATTAAATGCCATGAGTCGCAAACTCCATCGCGCCAAACGTCCTTGGGGGTCCTTCAAATTATTGAGCCATAAAAGCGAATGGTGATCTGTAATCACTCGGAAAAACGTTCCCTCCAAATAGTAACGCAGTTTCTCTACCGCCCATATTACTGCTAGACATTTCCGCTCAGTAGTCGAGTAATTTCTCTCCTGTCTAGTAAGAGATCTCGAAATATAAGCAATCATATGTTCTCCATCCTCGAATTCTTGTGACAATACAGCTCCTATTCCATAAGCCGAGGCGTCAGTTTGTACTATAAACTGTTTGGCGAAATCAGGGCAATTCAGGACGGGTGCTGTAGAAAGGCACTCCTTCAAGTGCTGAAATGAAGTCTCACACTCGTCAGTCCAATTCCAGGTAACATTTTTCTTCGTTAAATTAGATAATGGAGCCAGGATCGATGAGAAATTTGGTACGAAGCGACGGTACCACGAAGCGGTGCCTATGAAACGGCGAACTTCAGTAACATTTTTGGGTGCAGGTATATTGAGGATGGCTTCAACTTTCTCAGTATCAGGTCTTATCCCATAGGAATCCACAACATATCCAAGATACTTCAATTGCGGCATACAAAACTTGCATTTTTCCAGACTCACTACGAGGCCTGCTGATGAGAGTCGGTCGAACACTAAAGAGAGAGTTTCCAGGTGGGATTCAAAGTCTTTCGACACGATTATTATGTCGTCGATATATTTGAGGACATAGGGTTCCAACTCTGGTCCCAAGATTGTGTCGATAGCTCGCTGAAAAGTTGCTGGTGAATTGGTTAGACCAAAGGGAAGTCTCTTGAAGTGGAATAATCCACGACCCGGTATGGTAAAAGCGGTATATTCTTTGGAATCTTCTGCCAAAGGAATTTGAAAGAAAGCACTCTTGATATCGAGAGAACTCAAAAACTTTGCATCTCTCAAACGATCCAGGATAGAGGAGATATATGGTATGGGGTAAGCGTCTTTTTTCGTAACATCATTGAGTTGGCGGTAATCAACACAGAAACGATAGCTTCCGTCCTTTTTAGACACCAAACATACCGGAGATGACCAAGGACTTTTAGAAGGCTCTATCACGCCATCTTTCAACATTTGATCGAGATGTTCGTCAATAATCTTCTGTTTGAGGGGCGACACAGGATACCACCTCTGCTTTATAGGTCGAGTTCCTGGCACAATTTCAATCTTGTGCTCCACGAGTCGAGTACAGCCCAAATCAGAACCCATTATCGTAAATTTCTCGTCCAACAATCGATCTAGCTGCTGAATCTGTTCGGATGATAGTTTCGACTTATCTTCCACGAGACAAATATTTGACGAAGGTGCAACATCAGAAAAATGCCAAATATCCTCGTTGAGGTTAGGAACAATCTCCATCTTCAACCAAAAATCAATTCCGAGTATAAGTTCGTGGGATAATTTAGGTACAACCAGAATATCAATCCATTTCATCTTAGTTTTCAGACATACAGGAGTTTTCACGAATCTGATACTAGCACACTTCTCTCCATTAACGACAGTACAATCAATCTCATGAGGGGTCAGTTTTAAACCAAGACGTTGCAATATTAAAAAACCAGTGTTACCAACCACTGTTCTACTAGCGCCGGTGTCCAATAGTCCTATCATAGTTTTTCCCAATATAGATACTTCGAGGTAGGGGCGCTTATCTTCTGGTGCATGTGAGATAATGAAGTCCAAAATGATCTTATTTTTCTGAAAAAGTGCCGGTTTTGGTTCATCTGGAGAAACTCCACGGCAAACTAGTTTCTCCTCGATCCGTTTCCCGGAGAACAGTTTGGGCACTGCCGAACAGTCACATTCATTTTTCCACAGCGATAGCACACAGTTTTCTTAGGCTCAGGGCAAGCATTTCGAACATGTCCAGCCTTTTGACAATTCCAGCATACGACATCCGATGACCTGCTTGAACTTGCAGTTGGATGAACAACGGACACACCTTCCCCATAAGGTGCTGAAACAAAGGCAAAATCAGGATCGACAAATCCATTCTTCTTTCTTGATGGCGGTACATAACTCTCTGCTCTATACTTCTTTCGCTCCAATATAAGGCAGGCATCTTCCAAATCCTGCAGGGACGAAACACTTGGAAGCTGCGTCGAGTAAAACGGTGCTAAATTACGAACGATAATATTGAGTTTAATATCCTCTTCTACACGTCCATAACGACGAAACATAGAGTTCATGCAGGTGAGGTAGTCCACTATACTTTCCGATGGATCTTGAATGCGATTCAATATATCCTTGAAAAGACGAGCACGGTAGTCCGGAGGTTCATAGTGTTTTTTCAACAAATCTTTGAGGCTAATCCAGTCACTAAAACGTTCCCTGTTAGATCGAAACCATTGTAACGCCTTCCCTGTTAACAGATCTATAGCAGAATTGAACAGATAGGCCTCTGATGTATTTCTTGCATGGCGTAGCTCTTCCACACGTTCCAAAAAATTATGAACAGACATTTCCTTCAGATTTCCGGAAAACTGAATATTCCATTTTCGAATATCAGGACGGCACTGAGACGACTCCAAAACATTCCTTGTGCTGGTCCCCATCAAGCTTGGAAAATTTGCTGCAGCGTTTACCTCTTCATCTGAACTATCCGTTGGCTCTTCATTATCGGGATCACCAGCCAACAAACTCGCCAAATCTTCGCCCGATGGCTTGTCTTCTGTATACTTCAAAAGAGAAGATACCTTTTCTCGGAGCAAGTTAACCTTAGCTACGTCTCCATCGTTTTCAGGTTGAAGACGATCAAGTCTTGACGTTAAATGTAGAAGTCTTGAGAAAATCTGCACTCCACTAAAGTTGGGTTGCTTTGCAATAGTTGACAGCTCAGTCAGCTTATCTTCAATGATGACCAATTCTTCAGAAAGCACCAATTTCATTTCGGGATATTCCAAAGATCTTTCAGCTTCCTCAAGTTTCAGAAGAGGCTTGAGAAGAGAACGTAAATCTTTAACAGTCTGAGAATCAGTGGTCCTGAATCCTCTAGCGGAAAGTTCGTACCTGAGTTCATCCTTCCTCAAACGATTCAGCTCGTACCGACAACTTGTCATATTGAGAAAATATTAAATCTTTATCCCACAATGAGGAAAATCGAAAGAATATGATCAAAAAGCAAAAGGCAATGTAACGTGATGAGATTAAAGAACTAATTCGAAGCAGTATATGAAATGAGCAATATATAAAAAAAAATCAACCGTGCAAACTGTATTCCACTGAAGATCTTCAATCAAATGCTGTATATATAATCGAAATAAAACACAGTAAATCGTTCACCGGAAGAAAATAGAAAATATGAAAACTCTGAGAATTTTCCCTACGCCACTGGAATCAACTATTTCATATAAGAAATAGAAGTATTCATGTAAGCTGAACGAAAATCAGTAAAATAATCAAATAACAGGTAATCAAAAACAGTACGCCTATGGAATGCTGGAATGGAGTAACGCTGCGGTCTTGAAATGGACGAATGTTTATAAGGTACAAAAAAAATTGACAGTCGTTCTTATGTGCTCTCTCATAAATCAAAAACAAAGTATATGCGATTGAATCCTTTCATACGCAGAATGCGAAATTAAAAGTGAAAACAAGAAACGTAGAGATATATCGATAAATAATACTTAACATAATCGAGATAACCAATGCAAAGAAATTATATCATTAACGTTTCGAAGAAAAACAAAATTCCATCAAATCAAATTGATGATTTCTATAAGAAAAATCGTTTCTAGGCCCCACGTTGGGCGCCAATTTTATCACGGTGGTTAAGGAAATTTATCAAGTCTAATCTTAACTCCTGATAATAACTGAAAGAAAAAAAAAATGTGCCCCTCAGTCAGAGAGTAGGGGTGGGTCGAACAACAAAAGAAATTCCTTGAATTTAATGTTTAATCAGGGCGCCACGTAATTTATAATATTAACAATTTGTTTCCGCTTTGCTGGAAATTACGAAATATGCAAAGGGTATTGAGAAAGTTGAGAAGTGAAAAAAAAAATATATATGTAAAATCAGTAATGGAGAGTAGACAAAAATCAAGGTACCTTTGTGTAACGTTACACTCAGTTTTCATTAAGATTTTACAAGATAATACTTATGTCAATATAGAAATAACTGAGGAATTCGAAATTTATACAGTGTTATTGGTACTCCAAATACGAAAAAAATGAAAAGAAAATATAAAGAAATGGTGACGATCTGACCTCATGAACTCTGGGTTCTATCGTCCACGGTTGTCCCTGGATCTTACGGTCTCTGAAGAGCTCAGGAAACGTAGAATTTGATCTCGATTTCCCCGATACTTCCGAAAATCACTGTGCAGTTGTGACATACAGCAGGATCTCGTAAAAAAGGTGCAAATCGCCCGTAACAAACAGCCTCCTAAAATTTTTGATGGAATTTTGATTAGCTAATGAAATTCACTATTCTCAAATAACTCACTGGATGTTGTGCGGCTTCTTGTTGTGGTTTGTAACAGATAAATCCGACAAAGTCGATTACAAATTGTCTTTCAGGTAGGAAAAAGGTAACGATATTCGAAAAACAATCTGATTTTCTGCTATACTCCTTGTGAAAATACGCCGGTAAAAACGAATATGCTCATCTCACAGCGAAGCTTAACCATCTGATTATTATCGGGAAATTCGACATATGAACGTGAATTTAAAAACATCGCGAAATATCAGGTTACTCGATTGCAAATTCCAGCGGCGTCTTCAGAGGGTAGCAAAAGGGTGAGGTTGAAGAACCGATTAATTTTCAAACCGTGACACTTTATATGTTTTTCTGCCTCTAAATTAGGGTTTTCTGAAACTGAAACAAGTGATATTATTGAATTGTGAACATTCTGGAACCTTTCATGAATGTCCTCCTTATCGAAGTTGAAATCTGACATGGCGGCTTGTATCATCGACAGCTGCTGTCGCTAAAGGAAGAATTTCTTCAATATCGTCAATTTGTAACTGTCGAATAGCATAATTCTGTTTGAATTTATTTGCACTCATATTGAATAATTTGAAATGATTGTAAATATGAGAAATCAAATTGTAATGCAACACTCCTTATGCGAATCGAAAAAACAATACCTAATGAAGAAAGAATCGAATGTGAGATTAAGAAATGAAATAGTTTCGAAACAATCGTCGAAGAAACGGACATTAAAAAATATTTGGCTCGAATTGGACCAATGTTACGGTAGCTCAATGAATTTTGAATTACAGAAAAAAAGTGGAGAATCAAATATACGCTGGAAGCACTCGAACTTATCATTTGTTGGGATGAACGCCATAATAGGTAACCGGTACAAGCCTGGTATCTATTTGTCATCACATACTTTTACAACTGAATGGAAAATACAGAAAATTATAGAAAAATCACGAAATAAAAATACTCGAAATTTCGTTACGAACCATATATTTCGTGAATCGTGAACGTTATTAGTTCACTGAACGTCGCCGTTTTAATTATCCGTTCAGGAATTCGTTCTCTGATCAGTACTTGAGGATCTGTGAGCGAACAGTGATCAGATTTGCATCTCCTTTTTGCGCTGGACGCAGCCAATTGCACCAATATTCTCGGTGCTGTGACCGCTGCGTTGTCAGTGGCACAGGAACATTCAACAGTGAATATTTCGCTTTAAATTTTCTCAGCAAATTGTGAATAGCTTGTCTACTCGGCCGAGAATAACGAACTTAAATTGCCGTAAACGATCCTAAAGTTGCAATCACAGACACGAAATTTCCGTAATAATTTTTGATAACTCGTGAACTTTCTTTATTCATTAGTCTTTGCATGATAAAAATGTTCGAGTTTCTAAGTATTTTGACAATGGCAGCATACTGATTGATCAAGTTGTGTCATTTTTGAAAAACATTGTCAAGATCTACAATTCCCTTCCTTTCCGCCTCAAGCTCTTGAACATGAGTAATTTCAACGTGGGCGCTTCCCGATTTTTTTTCCAGTTGGGTAGCATGCCTATGCATGCGTGCATGACTTGACTCCGCCTTTTAAACAATTCAGTTATGAGTCAAATTTCATTCATATTTGTAATTATAGATACTTGTGAAAATGAAGTCAATCATTATTATTATTATTATCATCAAGTAAGGAGTCAATACAGTACAAAATAGATTTGCAAATTTTTTCTTTAATTCGCATGCTTTCAGCCTTTTAAAATTGAAAGGCATGTAGCTGTGATTATTAACGAACTCATGATCAGTACGAATAGAAAATATTTGTTTAAGACCTCGTACCTCTATGGCAGCGGTTCTTAACCGGTGGTCCCTGGAAGTATCCGAAGTTGTTCGCGAAGCCATGGTGGAAGAATACATTTTTTTACCATGAGCGACATTCCGAAAATGAGTCGGCGCAACAATAGAACCAGGACAGAGCGCTGAGCATGCGTCTCCGAAGTAGCAAGGGTCGAGGTACCTATGAGAGGTATACACAGCGCAGCCGCCAACTAGCATCTCATTACTTTATAAATTTTATTTGATTCATTCGATTTCCTTGATTGTTTTGAGCTAACTGCTTGCTAATTCACAATTGTAAATTTCGAAGGCAAAAAGGGCGAATATCGTTCCTCTATTAATTAAAATTGTAAGAGTAGTAGTTATAATAAATAAGAATATAATCGATTTCTGGAATCATAAGTAAACTGAATCCTCTGTTATTAATTTTTGCTCATGGCACACGTCACGTCATACAACTTAGTAGATTATGATAGTAGTGTTTATTCGAACTGAGGAAACTTATTTGATTCAAATGAAAGTAAGTTAGTAATCAGAACTTATTGATTCACTGAATTTCCGAAAGAATGAGATAAATTTTTTCGTCGCCATAAGAACGGTTTCGCAAGGTAATGTTTTTATGGAGAAATGGAAAACAAATTTATATTAGATTCATTAATAAACACCACTCAATACCAATTTTTATACAACACTGAGAGATGAATAGTTATTTATGATATGAGTGTTAAAAGTGACGTTTTATTTTGTGAGTGAAAAAGTTTGTGAAATTAGCGGAGCGATTTGAACAATCTCGCGAACAAAATAAAATCACTTTTAACACAAATACTATACAATGTTTTTTGTACAACTGCCCTATTTTGACAATGAAATGGGCGAATTTGCAATGACAATAAACTTCAAAATGCATTTTAATATTCAAATAATTAAAAGGTTGATGTGAATGGCAAACGTTGCCAACGTTATGATTACTAACAAATGATAAAAGAAGCTGTCATATGAATTTCGTTCCTGTCAGATTTTCGTCTTGGGTTTTTAACTGCTTAATCTGTTTGTCGAGAGTCCAATTATAATTAAAAGTGACGATTTGATTGTTCCTCTGGATATTGAAAAGTCTGCAAGGAGAGCAAATCTGGAACTCCCACCTAAAAAATCTGTTCAGCAGTACGATATTGCATATATAACAATTTCCTGGCCTGGTGTAAATTGAAAAATGTAGAAGGGAACTTCAGTGAAACTGTTTTCCTGGCATACTGGAGTTTATCAACTTTGTGGAGCAAAGGTTCAATGATAAAGTCAAGCGCCCTTGTTAAAAATGGTGTGGATGTTAGTAAATATTTTAAGGTTATAGCATATTTAAAACGGAAAAGTGAAGGATATCGTCCCAAAAAATCGAAAATTTCCACTCGTGAACAAGTAGAAAAGTTCATCAAGGAGGCACCAGATGGGAAATAATGAATTGGTTGAGGCTTTCGCGGCCATCGTTCAATGTGACATGTTCTTTCGAGCATTTAGGCCGTCGTCGTAGATTAGTTCTCGACGTTTCGCCAGTTCGAGTGTCTGGCATCTTCAGGAGTTATATTTCAGGAGATGTTCTCACTGGACTGACACACTCAGGCAGTTCAGTCCAGTGAGAACATCTCCTGAAATATAACTCCTGAAGATGCCAGACACTCGAACTGGCGAAACGTCGAGAACTAATCTACGACGACGGCCTAAATGCTCGAAAGAACATGTCACACAGATGAGAAATACTTAATGGTTAAAGTTGCAACTATTTTCGGATAATTTGGATCTTGTCGGCGTTAAAAATAGTGTAATTTATCAGTGGAAGACATCGAAATAGCAAATAAATCATTGGTTATACAACTTCCAAATACAAAAACGAAAGTCAGTCGTTCTTTCAGTATTATTGGGAAGTATGAAAACTATTTTCATGAGTACTTTGCACTGCGTCGTTCTGTCATCAAACGTCGTCGTTTTTTTCTGAAATACATGAATAATAAATGCACTGCCAATCCAGTTGGTATTAATACATTTGGGGAAATTCCATCTATTGTTGCCGAATTCCTCAAACTGCCAGAAACAAAGCAATATACAGGACACTGTTTTCAAAGATCCTCCACTTCATTGGCTAACAGAATCAGGAGCAAATATTACGGATATAAAAAATATGGAAGACTACGACGGTAGCCGAGGGCTACCTTGATCATTCCATTGCATATAGAATAGTCATTGCTAAAAAAATTCTCCTACCTCAACAGATTTTGGATCATCATCATCCAATATTGTACTTCCGGTTTCTACAAGTACTGATGGTGCTGAGGATTCTTATGCTGTGTTGCGAAGCTCCCAACGTCACAGGGCATGAATGTTAGTAATTGTTCTAGTTTTACGATTAATATTAATGTTCATAAGTAATGATTATTAAATATTGATAATAAAAATTTGAAATTGCTGAATTTTTCCCATCTGATTTCATCATAAGAAAATGGAGTGCTAAAAATATTTTTAACACTAATGTTGAAAATATTTTTAACACGCTTCCACGTAAACAATCAATTTTAACATTGTTTGCTGTCATTAAAAGTGTCACTTTTAATGCACTGAACAAAATTATTCTTAACACAGTGTATGCTGAAACTGAATGAAAATTACAAAATCACATTTGCAACCATTTGAATAACTTTTCGACTTTCGAGGAACGATATATTCGTACTGTTTACCTCTTCACGCATTCGGATTTGCATCCAAATGTTTTCCACATCAAGTACGCATTTCGGAAAAATGAGTAGTTGAATATGCGATCGTAAAACTGGTCACAAATAATAATTCATTTCTTGTCACATTTGTGACGCTCATGCGAGTTAATTTTGAGACCACTTTTCTTTATTTCCTTCCCACATCGCATAGAAATTACGATGTGATACTAGAAGATATCTTCAAATAGGAAACCATTTCTCATCGCATTTGAGACATATTTTGTTATACTCAATGCGTTGATAAATATTATACCATTTTTAATGCAGGTGATTAAATAATGGATTGCAGGAGGATACTACAAAAATTCATTCGAACAAAAAATATAATAATTAGTAACGTCAAAATAAAATACATTAGGATACAAAAAAAAAGAAAAAAAGAAACAAAAAATGTACAATATAAATGTGAGAATTAATTATGTAGTTAGTTGTTTAATCTGCCTTTCCTTCCTCTGTCTGGCATGTCGCAACTATTCCTTCACATAGATTTCGAAGTCCTTTTCCGAAATTCCACTGCTCTTCCTCACCACATCTGAAAGGAATGAAAGTATAAGTTGAAATGATTTTTGTGAGTTTTGTGAAACCGACCCATAATCTGCTAGTTCAGAAACCAAATAATTGAAGTTCACAGTTCAATATTTATATCATTTAAAATATTACCTCATTGTGTTTTACCTATTTTTTAGTTTAATTCATCAAATGTTAATTTTTACTTATTCGGAGTTTATATGTCTTGTTTTGTTTTGTAAAATACCTAGTTGTTTGAGCTTTGGCTCATTTGATGGTAAAATGAGTTTAACCAAAATGCTCCTTTGCTATACAGAAAATCTATATTATTTAGCAGACTGTATGAATGAATGAATATATTATTAGGCCCAAATATACACTCACCAATTTTTAGCAAAAGGTCTCGTAAAACAGCTTTTGTGAATTCTTCAGTTTGCTTACGCTCCTTCTTTTGTGGACAACAGGAAGACTTTGAAGGATAGGTAATGGAAAATCGGATGGTTATATTAAGAGTTCACTGCGACCTGACTGATGGAGAACAGATGATATCTCCTAGTCTTCCTCAATAATCCAATGATGCGATGTGACACCACACTTAATTATGTGAGTTCACGTAAACTAATTACACTTTGCGGAAAAATCTAGATGCGGAAAAATCTATATGCGGTAATACTATCGAACTATAGAAAAACTAATCCAGCGAAGTCGAAACTAATACTGAATTACAATTAATTTCATTCAATGATACACATGAAGAAGTCATATGTTTTTACTTCGTGTGTTTTACTGCGTCGCCCGCGATATAAACCAAAATGTTGATAGGCGGCGCAAACATTCTCCCCCAACTTTGGGAAAATTTCAATTTTTCCAAACAAAATGAATTGAAATTGAAAAAATAAAAAAAATTAAACAAAAAATTAAGAAAATAACTAAGTAAAACGAATTAGGTGAAATGCATTGATAGCAAACATTTTTAATTCATTTTATTATTGCGTGGGCAGAGGACATAATTTCACAACTGGTCTTTTATAAACTCCAGTTTCAGTCTTAACCAGAGCTACTCGAACCATACCATCGGATGCGGGAAAAACTTGATATATAATGCCAATTGGCCATCTCAGGGGTAAAGTACCTTCATCCATGAGAACTACAATTGTTCCTACCTTCAATGAAGTAGAACCAGTATTCCACTTTAACCGTGTTTGCAACTGATGGAGATATTCATTTTTCCATCTGGCCCAATAAGATTGAACAATTCTATCTAATAATTGCTTCCGATTCAATCAATTGAAATTCTCTTTCAATACATCATGCGACGGTACGTGTTGCAATGTGGTCAACGAAAAATGAGATGGAGTTAACATGAGAGGGTCGTTCGGATCGTCAGAAACGTAACTACACAAAGGTCTACTATTCAAGAGAGCTTCAATTTGACTTAGAACAGTTATAAATTCTTCATAACAAAGTATTTGGAAACCAATCGATTTGAACAAATGAGTTTTCATGCTTTTTACATTAATATCCCATAGGCCACCCATATGAGGTGCCAGTGGCGTATTGAATGTCCAACTTATCCTCTCAGATAATAAATAAGCTTTTAAGCCTTCTTCATAATCAGAAGAACGAATAAAACTATATAATTCATCCAGATACCTTTTGCTGCCCACAAAATTGGTACCATTATCCGAATAAATCTTTCGAACGTATCCGCGACGACTCAAAAATCTTTTCATAGCATCTAGAAATGTTGGGGTAGATAAATCCGAAGCTAGTTCCAAATGAATATTCTTAGTGGCTAGACAAACAAAAAGACATACATAAGCCTTTTGTGTTTTTATTCCGCGATGTCTGGTTAGTGTTATATTGAATGGTCCAGCATAATCGACGCCAGTATCAACGAATGGTTTTATCTGGCTAGTAACTCTAGGGGACAGAAGACCGGCCATGAGTGGAAATTTTGGTTCAGGTTTCATTCGGAAACACAAATTACATGCTTGAACGCGTTGTCTGACCAAATTTCTAGCCGACAATATCCAATATTTATGTTTGAGCAATGAATTCAAAAGATATGGTCCTGTATGTAAATTCCTTCTGTGGTAATGATCTACCAAAATCGTCACAAAATGAGTTTTCTTAGGTAGGAGGAAAGGATGTTTATAATCGAAGCCTACTTCGGCATTAATCAAACGACCACCTACTCTTATAGAACCGAAATCATCCATAAATGGTGATAATCTGCGGAAACTATAAGGACCAACCTTATTGGATTTCAAAGCACCGATCATTTCCTTAAAATGAATTGTGTGGACGATTTTGATTATATATTTCTCAGATATATCTAAATCACCGGGCGTTATCTCTTTTGTTTCCTTTGAAAAGGATGATAAGCGCAGAAAACGCAATACGAAACACATACTACGCAGCAATTTATTGAATGATGAAAAGCGCTGAATATAAAGATACAAAGGGTTGTCTACCGATTCAGACATTGAGGCTAATGAAACAACATGTTGTTCGGGAAGATCGGTGAATTCCATAGATTTCAACGATTGCAGAGGCCATTCACTAACATCCCTCTTCAACCAAAATGGTCCAAATAGCCAAGCGTCCTTATGTTCAAGGAATTTTGAAGGTGATGTGCCACGAGAAAGAACATCAGCGATATTTTGTACACCCGGAACAAAAAACCAATTATCAGGTGATAGGTTATTTTGAATCTTTGTAACACGATTTGCGATGAATGTTTTCCAAAGGTGCGGTGAACCCGATAACCAACCCAAAACAATCTGAGAATCAGAACATCCGATAATTCTATCGATCTTAATCCGACTAAGATAAATGGATACAATGTACTTTAATAACTTTGAAAGCAATAAAGATGCGCATAATTCCAGTCTTGGTATAGACTCCACCTTTAAAGGAGACACTTTAGATTTCGAACTAACTAAGTGAACATGAACGCTTCCCTCAAAAATGACACGTAGGTAAACTGCGGCGCCATATGCATACTGACTGGCATCGGCAAAACCTATCAAGGTAATAGAAGCACCTTGCTCAACACGCAACCACCGGGGAAAAGCTACGATTTTGAGAAGAGGCAACTCAGATTCAAACTCAAGCCACCTATTGCGAAGATTATCCGGGATTTCTTCATCCCAACCCAACCTAATAGACCAGAGGCGCCTAATAAAGAGTTTTGCATATAAAACAACTGGACCTAGAAGGCCAAGTGGATCAAATATTTTACTTATCTGGGATAATATGGTTCTCTTACTAGGAATCCGATTACTGATCATCGAATCATTTATATCAAACGAAAGAACATCGGGCCCTGATTGCCACTGAATACCTAATACTTTAATCTGATCCTTTTCAAACGAAAGAATCTTCTGACAGCGTTTTTCGTTTGGAATGAAATTCAGAAGTTCAGAATCATTCGTATGCCACTTTGTGATCTCGATTCCGCCAGACTCGAATAAACTATTTAACTATAGATCTACTGACTTATTTCTAGAATCTACACTTGTAACCAGATCATCCACGTACATATCTTCGAGTACTGTTTTCGAGGCTAATGGATAATTATTTGCTTCATCTAAAGCTAATTGTCTCAAGGTCCTCAATGCAAGATATGGAGAAGTTTTGACCCCAAACGTAACTGTCGTGAGCTCATAAACACCGGTTGAATCATTCGATGAAAATCGCCACAAGATGCGATGGAATGTTTGATCCTTCGAACTGATGTTTATCTGTCGATACATTTGACATATATCGGCGATCAATGCTACTCTAAATAATCGAAAATACAAAAACATTTTCACGATATCTACCTGAAGCTTTGGACCAGTGAATAAGCAATCATTGAGAGACAATCCGGAAGGAACTGTCTTCAAACTCGCGTCAAATACAATGCGAATAGGAGTAGTTTTACTATCTTTTTTAAAAACGGCATGATGAGGTATGAAATAACCACCTGTCTGATCAGAAAAATCTCCTAAACTACCAACGAATCGCAAATGATCTCGATCCAAATAATCCCTTATCACTGCAGAATAATCCTTCTTCAAATCAGAACACCTATCAAGTCGATTCTCTAATGCATGAAATCTTTTGATTGACATATCAATAGAATTAGTCAGATTCTCTGGAGATATTTTAAAAGGCAAAGATACTGTATATCTGCCATCCTGGGAACTTCTCGAATAATTAGATACAAAATGATTTTCACATGCGATTTCATCAGGACTGAATTGGTGAACTTCAGGGACTTCTTCTAATTTGAAGAAGTTTCGAACAAGGGTTTCAATTTTATCCATATTATTCATGGCGCTAAAACATACAGAACCATCCAAATTTGAACTGTCCATTTTATAAGCAGTTCCACCCAAAATATATCCCAACGTCGTGTCCAACGCGGTCAATGAATCCGACGATTCTCCCATGACTTTATTTCCTCTTAAAATTGAATTGAAAAGGGTTACTCCGAGAATACCGTCAATTGCGCAAGACTGTGCAAATTTGGAATCTGCTAATGGAAGATCCTTTATATGCTCCAAATTTTTCATTGAAACATTGCTAGTTGGAAGCTTTATCATCAATTTATCAATGACGAAGGCATCCAACTGATACTTAAATTTCAAGTCGAAACGAGAACTAATTAATATATTTTGTAGAAGACCCCTTATAGGATTTTGTGTGGTTCCAATTCTAATCACCGATGAATTCTTACTAACGAGTGGCAAATTTAAACGTTGACAACATTCAAACGTCAAAAAATTATCTTGACTACCACTGTCTAACAGAACGCAAATTATTTCCGTGTGGCGGTCCGAAAGGTGAATTAAAACTTCTGCTGTAGGTAGCAGAGTAGTTAATTTTCGAGCTAAAGGTTTTTGAACACTAGAACAAGCAATAGACTTCGCTTCTGCTTGCTGTATGCAACCTTCCGTTGAAGAAGATGAAGGCTGTGCATCTGACATGACAACCGAAGAATTACTTCGATCAAAATGCAGCAAAGTATTATGTCGACTGTTACAAACACTACAATTACTTTGAGATTTACATGCAGATATACGATGTCTAGGACTCAAACAATTCAGACATAAGGATTTTTCTTTCACCAATTTATAACGCTCTGTTGCTGGTATTGTTACAAATTTCGTACATTCATTAATCAGATGCGAATTCAGGCCACAAATTGGACATGGAAACGAACTTGATTTTCCCGAGGAAGTTGCTATGACAGAATGAGTTTTAAATTTTGAAGATTTAGAATTCACTATTGAATTCGAACTACGAGTACTATGACTTGGAGGCTTCGAAGTTCTATCTAATACTTTAGCCTGTAATTTAATGAAAGTGATTAATTTATCATAAGTAGGTATCTCTTTATCTTCCAGAGACATTTCAAATATTTTTTGAGTGTTTGAATCTAACTTAGAGAGCGCAATGGAAACCAACAGAAAATCTGCTAAATTTGGTAAAGAAAGTTGTTTCAAAGCACTGACTGAAATATCGAACCTTTCCAAAAAGCTATTTAGGTTATGTGCGGATTCAACAGTCATCGATTTGAAATCAAGAATCGACCTCAAATATGTCATGGCGAGTAATCTTTCGTCCTGATATCTGTTAACTGAAATATTCCAAATTGTTTCATAATTTGCGGCGGTATAGACTGAGAGCCAGCGTTCGGCAGATTTACGGTATTTTAGCAAACTTCATATTAATGTCAGGTATACTATGACACCTACCGTAGGTGAAATGAGGATTCGCTATGCTCGGCGATGGTTCCTTGGAGCGTGGCCGGAAGTCCAAAAACGAGAAAATTGGGTTTTTCAACGTGATAGTAGCATGTCTGCCTTTTTGATATATTGTACTATACACTTTTCTATATCCAACAATTCAATGGCAGACATTTATTCCGGTTCCAAGTGTAATTTCTAGGTTCATGAAAATCGAAAATTTCATAAAAAATAACTTTATTTTAGCAAGGCTGAAAATTATGTATGTTATTCATATGTTTATCGAAAACACATATTTGACGAGGCAGACAGATAGGTCGGTTCTAACGTGCAGGCAGACCACATAATACTTTCGGTGTCGTGCTGATGAGAACGTACGATTCTTTCTGTTTTACTCCTCATTTCATTATGAACTATTGTTTGAGTAATGCTGCAATTTACACGTGGTATTCATACTATAATCATGTATAAATATTGAAATAAAACAGACAGATATATCGGTTCTAACATATAGGCAGACCACATAATACATTCGCTGTCGTGTTAATGAAATTGTTAGATTTTTACTATTTTACTCTCCATTTCATTGACAACTACTGTTTCAGCAGGTCTGCAATTCACACATGCTATTCAAACTATCATAGTCTATACACCATAAAAAAAACAGACAGACTTATCTGTTCTAACTTGTAGGCAGACAAAAGAATTCATTCGCTGTCGTGTTGATGAAAGTGTGAGATTTTTACTTTGAACCGATATATCTATCTGTTTGCTATTATTTTATATAGACTATGAAAGTATGAAGACCATGTAAGAATTGCAGAGCTGCTGAAACAGTGTTTCCCAGTGAAATGAAGAGTAAAAGAGTAAATGTAAAAATCTTACACTTTAATTAAGAAGACAGGAAATGTATTTTGTTGTCTGCCTGTATGTTAGAACCGATTTATCTGTCAGTTTTGTTTAATTGTCTATAGATTATGATAATATGAATACTATGTTTAAATTGCAGACCTGCTGAAGCAGTATTTTCCAGTCAAATGTAGAGTAAAAAAGTAAAAATCTTACACTTTCATTATCATCATTATCACGACAGCGAATATTTTTGTTGTCAGCCTGCATGTTAGAACCGATATATCTATCTGTTTTCTATTATTTTGTATAGACTATGAAAGTATGAATACTATGTATGAATTGCAGACCTGCTAAAACAGTGTTTCCCAGTGAAATGAAGAGTAAAAAAGTAAATATAAAAATCTCACACTTTCATTAAGAAGACAGGGAATGTATTTTGTTGTCTGCCGGTATGTTTGAACTGACATATCTGTCAGTTTTGTTTAACTGTGTATAGATTATGATAATATGAATACTATGCTCAAATTGCAGACCTGCTGAAGCAGTATTTTCCAGTGAATTGAAGAGTAAAAAAGTAAAAATCTTACTTTCATTATCACGACAGCGAATATATTTTGTTGTCTGCCTGCATTTTAGAACCGATATATCTGTCTGTTTTCTTTTGTTGTGTATAAACTATGATAGTATGAATACCATGTGTGAATTACAGCTTTGCTAAAACACTGGTTCTCATTGAAATGTGGAGTAAAAAAGTAAAAGTAAAAATCTCACACTTTCATTAACACGACAGCGAATGTATTTTGTTGTCTGCCTGCATGTTAGAACCGATATATCTATCTGTTTTCTATTATTTTGTATAGACTATGAAAGTATGAATACCATGTATGAATGGCAGACCTGCTGAAACAGTGTTTTCCAGTGAAATGAAGGGTAAAAATGTAAACGTAAAAATCTCACACTTTCATTTAGAAGACAGGGAATGTATTTTGTTGTCTGCCTGTATGTTAGAACCGATATATCTGTCAGTTTTGTTCAATTATGTATAGATTATGATAATAAGAATACTATGTTTAAATTGCAGACCTGCTGAATCAGTATTTTCCAGTGAAATGAAGAGTAAAAAAAAAATCTTCCACTTTCATTATCACGACAGCGAATATATTTTGTTGTCTGCCTGCATGTTAGAACCGATATATCTGTCTGTTTTCTTTTGTTGTGTATAAACTATGATAGCATGAATACTATGTGTGAATTACAGCATTGCTAAAACACTGGTTCCCATTGAAATGTGGAGTGAAAAAGTAAAAGTAAAAATCACACACTTCCATCAACACGACAGCGAATGTATTTTGTTGTCTGCCTACATGTTAGAGCCGATGTATCTGTCTGTTTTGTTCTGTTGTGTATAGAATATGATAATAGGTTTGTTCGCGGGTCCAATTCCGAACCGGTTCGTTACCAAGTCCAGAATGAATAAACTAGGCTATATTTCGGAACAGATTCTGACCTAACCTCACTGCGAACGTTCTTGGAATCAAAAAAAGGCTGTGTGTTTATTTTCATGGTACAATTCCTTAGCTATATTGGCCAGTCGAAAATGTTGAATAATTGTGCATCGTTAAAGTCTAGGAAGACCTCTTCAAAATATGCTATATTCTTGGGACTTCATCAACTCTTGATATTTCCTGAAGATCTCCGTCACTTGACGATTAATTATGAATAAAAGAAGTCTCACATTTACGAGACACAACAACAAATAAAACTCAGGTAAGAATCAATTTGGGACTACCAGTTCTTGCGTCAACCCCGGAACTTTTGGAACCGATTCGTTATCGGTGTAAGTCGATCTGCGCTTGAGCACAGTTTAGAAAGCTATTCTACACAATGTATTAAGTGGAGTTCTGGAATGGTTCGGAACTCGACCCGCGAACAAAGCTAATATAAATTTCCAGTTCAAATTGCAGACCTGCTGAAGCAGTATTTTCCATTGAAATATAGAGTAAAACAGTAAAAATCTTTCACTTTCATTAACACGACAGCGAATGTATTTTGTTTTCTGCCTGTATTTTAGAACCGATATATCTATCTGTTTTGTTTCATTATGTATAGATAATGATAATATCAATACCATTTGTGACTTACAGCATTGCTAAAAAACTGGTTCTCACTGAAATATGGAGAAAAAAAGTAAAAGTAAAAATCTCACACTTTCATTAATACGACAGCGAATGAATTCTTTTGTCTGCCTACAAGTTAGAACAGATAAGTCTGTCTGTTTTTTTTTATGGTGTATAGACTATGATAGTTTGAATAGCATGTGTGAATTGCAGACCTGCTGGAACAGTAGTTGTCAATGAAATGGAGAGTAAAATAGTAAAAATCTAACAATTTCATTAACACGACAGCGAATGTATTATGTGGTCTGCCTATAAGTTAGAACCGATATATCTGTTTGTTTTATTTCAATATTTATACATGATTATAGTATGAATACCACGTGTAAATTGCAGCATTGCTCAAACAATAGTTCATAATGAAATGAGGAGTAAAACAGAAAGAATCGTACGTTCTCATCAGCACGACACCGAAAGTATTATGTGGTCTGCCTGCACGTTAGAACCG
Organism: Hippodamia convergens; assembly: GCA_038502775.1. Lineage (NCBI taxonomy): Eukaryota > Metazoa > Arthropoda > Insecta > Coleoptera > Coccinellidae > Hippodamia > Hippodamia convergens. Next base: position 82,393,015 of record CM076607.1, on the reverse strand, counting down.
ACCACTCTGTCTGCCTCGTCATATATGTGTTTTCGATGAACATATGAATAACATACATAATTTTCAGCTTTGGTGAAATAAAGTAATTTTTTATAAAATTTTCTATTTTCATGAACCTAGAAATTACACTTGGAACCGGAATAAATGTCTGCCATTGAATTGTTGGATATAGAAAAGTGTACAGTACAATATATCAAAAAGGCAGACATGCTAGTATCACGTTGAAAACCCCAATTTTCTCGTTTTTGGACTTCCGGCCACGCTCCAAGGAACCATCGCCGAGCATAGCGAATCCCCATTTCACCTACGGTAGGTGTCATAGTATACCTGACATTAATATGAAGTTTGCTAAAATACCGTAAGTCTGCCGAACGCTGGCTCTTAGACTAGTAGGTGTTATACCAGAATACAACGTTAACGCTCGGCCGCTTAATTTGCTCATGAGATAATGGATTTTACAGGCATCACTCAACGAAGAATTATCATGGACGCAAGTTTTGAAATTTTGATAAAAGACAGGCCAGGTTTTAGGATCCCCTGTAAACTCAACTAAATCCATCTTAGGTAGCCTGGGCTGTGATTGCGCTAAGTCTCCATTAGACACCCCACTCGAAGATGTCACACTATCAAGGTTTTTTGCGGCGGCCGTGATATGGCAGTATAAATTTTCAGCTGACTCTACTACTTGATAACTAGGTGAAAAATTCGGTATTATTTCCAGCGAAAGTAAATTTATGTCCTCTACCACGTCATTGAGTTGAGATCTACTACTTTCCAAAGAATTCAGACCGATTTTGAAATGTTCAACAACTTTTGGATTATTCAAATCCTTTATATAGTCATATAATTTCTGGAATCTCAAAAATATAGCTTGCTTCTTAGATTCCGAAACTTTCAATTTAAGTTCTTGTTTTTCCGACATAATGTCAAAAAACTAATAACAATAATTCCTATCAACAGATGTTTTATAAAACTAGAATTTATATTATTGCCAAAGAAAATGTCGGCTATTCGACTGTAGCTACAACTCTGAATGAATTTTTTGACTTGAATAAAAAAATGAACTGAGAGTATATTCGGGCACAAATAAAGGAATCCGGCTCAGTAAGGATCAAAATGTTTGAGCTTTGGCTCATTTAATGGTAAAATGAGTTTAACCAAAATGCTCCTTTGCTATACAGAAAATCTATATTATTTAGCAGACTGTATGAATGAATGAAAATATTATTAAGCCCAAATATACACTCACCAATTCTTAGCAAAAGGTCTTGTAAAACAGCTACTGTGAATTCTTCAGTTTGCTTACGCTCCTTCTTTTGTGGACAACAGGAAGACTTTAAAGGATAGGTAATGGAAAATCGGATGGTTATATTAAGAGTTCACTGCGACCTGACTGATGGAGAACAGATGATAACTCCTAGTCTTCCTCAATAATCCAATGATGCGATGCGACACCACACTTAATTATGTGAGTTCACGTAAACTAATTACACTTTGCGGAAAAATCTAGATGCGGAAAAATCTATATGCGGTAATACTATCGAGCTATAGAAAAACTGATCTAGCGAAGTCGAAACTAATACTGAATTACAATTAATTTCATTCAATGATACACATGAAGAAGTCATATCGTTTTACTTCGTGTGTTTTACTGCGTCGCCCGCGATATAAATCAAAATGTTCATAGGCGGCGCAAACACCTAGTTGACTTATATTTTTACTTTATGTTCATTTTTATAATTATTGCGATAATTTTGTTAATGATTGTTATTGTACAAAATAATCTTAAAACTGAAATAAATTTTTTTGAAACAATCTAATCAATGCATTATTATTTAGTACCGCTACAAAAATTTACATATATTTATATAATTATGTTTTTCGGGAGGAAGACTTCGTTTTTAAAAAAAAAACTACTTTACTTTATTCAATACAATACAACGTTAATACTTGGTAGAGCTACTAGATCGATTAATTAACTGACTAGAAATTGTCATCAACAGATATTTATAACATTCTCTTATCTTATTCTTACTGCGAAATGACTGCAGGTGTTCACTGCTTAGTCTGCAAAATATAACATAGTAATATATGGAATCAATGGTAAACAGATAAACAATGTATCTAATTAATATGGGGCCATATTATGTAATTCCTCCCCCCTTTGGATAAAGGTATCACCTTGATTAGGTGTAGCTTTACATTTTTCAAAATATTTAAATATCAAATATAAAATAAACCAAATCATAAATATTCCTATAATAATAATAAAAGTTGATGGTGTACTTGGATTCCATCTTTGAATATCTTCTACTTTGATATCTGGAATATCTTCTTCCTGGAAATCTTCTTTCTCCTCTTCTTGGGATTGGTTTCGTGGGATTATCGCCGTCTTGGGTAGAATTATGTATTTTTCTTCATTCTTAATCGAAGTTGAGAATATCTCTTTTTGGAAGTTACTTATGATACATTTCGATTGGATTATCGCCATCGGTGAAGTGAAGTAATATTTTGTTTGCTGAGGACATTTTTCTTGAATTTTCATATTATTAATTGAAAGGATGCTTCCATCTTCTAAGGTTTTCAAATTTGATATAGGAATAACTTTTTTCCTGGGACAATTTTCTAAATGTGTCTTCAATATCGTGTTCATACATTCTGGAGGTTTTGTTAAGGAGTCTTGATCGCAAAGGAAATCTTCTTCGACTGCATGACATTCACTGGTTGACCATTTCAATTCTTCTTGTTGAGTGAGCATATAAGGATTGGTATAAGGAAGGGTTAAGTTCTTCTGAGGGATATAGTAAAACTTGTATAGATTAAAATTTTCTTCATAAACGGTCGGAATTGATATAAGAAATAATAGAACTTTCTCTTTAAACATTACTTTCGTATGACATAACTGATAATAATCTTTTAAATGATTCATTGGAATAATAGTGTCATTTTTAATTAATTCTGCGAATTTTGTATATGGCAAAATAGATTCATGTAGAATATGTAATCTAGCAAAGCTCACTGCTGTTTGGATTTCATCTAATATGCTTTTAATATCCTTAATTTCAAATGTGAGAAGATGCATGTGTTCAATGTGTCTCAATTGCGGTATTGTTCGTAATAATTTATAATTGTCTGCGAATTGTCGAAATTTATCAATATACTTATTTTTCAAATCATTAATTACAGTAGCAATCTGTCTTTGATTCCTCATAAGTGTGTCCTCGTTTCTTGCTATACTTTCAAAATAATTTTTATAAAGTTCTTCGTCGTCTGAATATAAGGTTCCAAATAAAATCTTTGAAATTTTACCTCCAATATTAATAAGTCCTCTTTTGACTCTTATTTTTTCATTAACAAGTTCTTCTAAAGTTTTAATATTAATTGTATTCGAATGTTGTAAATATTCATAATGCGGCGTTTGTGTAAATCCCAATAATTCTTTATTTTTCAAATTATCAATTTCTTTCTGATACTTTAAAATAAGATCTGTTTCAAATCAATATGTTCATAATCAATTGTTTTATAAGGGAGTAATATTTTTTTTTTGATAAATGTGTTTATTTTTCATATCTTGAATTCTATATCTATCTATCTAGCAAGCATTAAAATTTTTGTAAACTAGATCTAACTTTCTAACAACACGGTTTTTAATAAACATAGGGTTTGTTTTTAAAAGGAAGGAACATTCTTCTTTCTGCGGAACGTTTTCCGTTCAATCCGTCTGAATATCTAAGTTTAAAATCATTTAGTAAATCTTCATTAATTTCATCATAAACAATATCATCAATTTCATTATAATTTATATTATTACCTCGTCGACAATTATGTTTTTCGTTCACTTTTAAGAAGACCGGCAGTATCCCATTAAAATCTATAAATTCTTTATTTACTTCAGTATGCAGTGGCGATAAATAATAAATAATTATTTTCACTTTGCATCTTGCAAAAATATACTTTATCATATTCAATATAATAGGCCATTTTAATTCATCTAATCCGCACGCTATACGCGGTAAAGCTAAATGAGTTTCATTTCTTAACTCCATAAGTTCTTTCAAATATAAAAGGGAATTAAATACATTTTCGTATGTAGGTTTATCGTAATAGGATTTCTTGGTTATCAAATAATAAATAACACGGTTTTTATTTCGAACAATAGCTACTTCTCCTACTTTTTTATTTTGTGATTTTAATTCATCTATATTTCCAAATTTTCTCTTAAAATCTCGGGCAATGCCTCTACTCATATGGAAATCTTCTGATACGCAATGGGCTAACGAATATTTATTAGGGGCTTTAAATAAATTTCCTTGTTTTTCTTCAATATTTTGACAATCGGGAATATTATTTGTTTCATATAGTTTCGTAAAGTTTTCATACGTAATGTCATTAAAATATGCGAAGTCTTTATTTATAATCGTATTTTCATCTTTTTCCAATTTTATTCTACTTAATGCATCTGCATGATTCATTGATCCTTTTCTATATTTAATTTCATAATCAAATTCTTCCAGTTTAATACGCCATCTCATTAATCGTGAGTTAGGTTCTTTCAAAGAGAATAGCCATGTTAAAGGTTTATGATCCGTATAAATTGTGAATTTTCTCCCGTACAAATAAGAACGAAAATGCTTGCATGACCAAACGATCGCGAGTAATTCTTTTTCTATGGTGCTATATCGAGATTCTGCTTCAGTAAGCGTTTTACTACCATAAGCAATGGGAAGGTCATTCGGAGGAATGCCTTGAGATAATACAGAACCTATCGCAAATCCTGATGCGTCTGTAGTTAAAACAAAGGGTTCTTTATAATTCGGATAACGCAATATCGGCTCGTTCATTAAACTTCTTTTACATATTTCAAAAGCTTCAATGTATTTCGGATCATCAATATTAATTTTCGCATTTTTCTTCAAACATATTGTTAAAGGTTTAGTAATCTTCGCAAAATTAGGAATAAATTTTCTATAATATCCGACTAGACCAAGAAATGATTTTATTTCTTTCTGAGTTCTCGGAATTGGAAATTGTGAAATCACTTTCAATTTATTTGGATTCGGCTTAATTCCTTCTGGCGTAATAATATGTCCTAAAAATTCTATTTCTTCCTTGAAGAAATGACATTTATCTAATTGAATCTGAAATTGTTCTTTCTTTAAGACTTCAAGAACAGTATGAATATTTGCTAAGTGCTCCTCGACTGATTCTGAAAATATAATTATGTCATCCATGTAAATATAGCAAATCTTTCCAATATAATCTTTAAGTATTTCATTCATGCATCTCTGAAATGTTCTAGGGGCATTTTTTAATCCAAATGGCATTCTAAGAAATTCATAATGTCCGTTATCAACTGTAAAAGCGGTTTTTTCAATAGATTCTTCATCTAACTCAATTTGATGAAAACCAGATGCTAGATCAAGAGTAGTGAAATATTTTTTATTTCCAAGTTTATCTAAAATATTTTCGATTTGGGGTAAAGGATATTGATCATCTATAGTTTTATCGTTCAATTTTCTATAATCTATAGCCATGCGCCACTTAGTTTTTCCGGATAAATCTTGCTTCTTTGGGACCATTACAATGGGAAAAGACCACGGAGAAATGCTCGGTCTAATAATTTTCTTTTCTAATAAATCTTCAATTTGATTTTTAATTTCCTCTTTATGAGTTTCAGGATATCGATATATTTTACAGTGTACAGGTATTTCATCGCTTGTACGAATTTTATGTTTAATTTTACTTGTAAAATTCAATGGTTGTCCTGGCAACTGAATAGCTTTCGAGTTCATTTGCAGAATTTTCATTAATTGATTGCTTAACTTGGGTTCCAAATGACTAAGATCAACAGGGATTTTTACTGGATTCTGACATACTTGTTGATATTTAAAAGGAATTCTACAATAGGTATTCATTAATACTTGGTTTTGAAAGTCTAACGCTAAACCGTATTTATTAAGAAAATCGGCTCCTATAAGGCCATCGTAATTATTATGAAATTTATAAAGTACAAAAGGGTGACTATCATTCATTCGGAATTCTGAAAATAAAGGAAGTAATACCTTTTCATTTGAAGTTTCCTGCTTCATGCATGCAGTTAATGTTGTTTCTTCTTGAAAAATATTATCATAGAAATTATTATAAGCAAATTTTGGATCTATCAAACATACTGAACAGCCACTATCTATTAAAAGTTTACATCTTGGATATTTGAATTCAATAAAGGGCAATTGATTGGAATGATTAATATTATAATTTAAGTCAATTCGTCTTCTTGGGTAACTTCGCGAAAATTTCGACTATTATTGTCGTGATTTCTTGACGTTGAAGGTTTACAATAATTGAATTGATTTTCATTTCTCTGTTTCCTCGTATCTAAATGCGTTAATTCTTCAAAGTAAAAATTGGGATTATTATGTTGATTTCTGTTCTGATAATTATTATTATAAAAGTTACGTTGAGGATTTGGATTATATTGCGTTGAGTAATTTGAACGTTTCTGGGGATAATTCCTAGTCTGAATTGACATTTTCTCTGGAGGGGTAGTAATTCTTTGATTGGGATTTGGTTTAAAAACATTACTTGAATGATTAGGTTTAAAATTATTATTATGATTCGGGTATTGGTAATTAGTATTTCTCTGAGTAAATTGAACTGGCTGCGAAGGAAATCTAGGTACTTCGCCGTAATTATTAAATGCGTGATTTGATCTATTTTGTGTATAATTAAAGTTTCTTGGAATATTTTTCGAATGATTCTGAGCAAAATTTTTATTTTTTCTACTCCTATCAAGTAATTCATATTGGGCTAGATTGCACATATAGTCTTTAGTTGCGTTTACTGTGTCATCAAAAGAAAATTCATTATTTGTTATTAAATAGGTTCTAAGCTCTATAGGCGCGTTTGATATTAGAACAGTTTTACAAATTTTTAAAATATTATTCTTATAAATTGCTTTTTCTGGATCCGGCATTCTATCTGCGTCAATTCTATAATTTATTCTTATTTTCAAAGAAATTATTCGGTCTATAAATAATATTATATCCTCATTGGGCTTTTTATTCAAGAATTGTAATTGGTGTATCAAAACATCAAGGTTAATTTGATCACCAAATTTAGTGTATAAGAAATTTTTGAGAACATCCCAATTATTCGGAATGTCAGACGTTGCTACTTCTGCTAGGGCTCTATCTATTAATATCGATTTGACCACTGCGAAGCAATAATTTTTCACCATAATATTTTCGTTTACGAACATCGCTAAATAATCATCAACACTTTTTATGAACGAATGCAACTCGTTCTCAACACCAGAAAATTTAGGTAACAGCATACCAAACTTTTCAGCTAGTGACAAATCTACTACCATTTTGTTTGTTTTATTCTTACGACCTCTAAATTGTTTAATCGACGTAATATTGAATTATTTTAATATTTCAATTATATCAGTTATATCAATTATTATGTAATTATATCAATTATCAATTATATCAATTATCAATTATATCAATTATTATTTCAATCAAGTTATCGGTTTTTTCTTAAGAAACCTAGGAAAAACTATTGTAATCGGTTTTTGAAATAAGAAACCTAGGAAAAACTTTATAAATCGGTTTTTTGGAAGAAACCTAGAAAAAACTTTATACAAGTTTTACGCTCAAAACTTGGGGAAAAGGTTGACTAATTTTGGGCCAGATTAGGTAAACTGGGAGTAATTAAAGGATTGCTCACCACGTTGTCTTGTTGAAATGAAACCGTCACGGGGCGCTACTCGGGTGATCGGGCTCTTGTCTTCTTCACCTAGTTCGACTTGTGCTCAACGGTTGAAACCGACGGTGTTGTAGACTGGATGGACCTCTTCTTCTTCAGGAACTCACAGAATTTAACAAAACCGGCACAATCCCATCCTCGTCGCCAATTATGTTTTTCGGGAGGAAGACTTCGTTTTTAAAAAAAAAAAACTACTTTACTTTATTCAATACAATACAACGTTAATACTTGGTAGAGCTACTAGATCGATTAATTAACTGACTAGAAATTGTCATCAACAGATATTTATAACATTCTCTTATCTTATTCTTACTGCGAAATGACTGCAGGTGTTCACTGCTTAGTCTGCAAAATATAACATAGTAATATATGGAATCAATGGTAAACAGATAAACAATGTATCTAATTAGTATGGGGCCATATTATGTAATTATATATATACAAAGATATTACCAGCATATGGCATGGACAAATCAGGAGATAAAAAGATATTGCCAGCATATATGTAAGGGAGATTTTTATAGATGAATATGTATGGCATATGATGAGGCCCAACAAGGCCGAAACCGGTATATCTCTCATCTCAGTGACAAAATCTAATATCATTTCTCCAACCTCATGATATAAGAACTCTGAGCCTGGGAATTGAAAATGGTATTCATTTCGATGATTACTATTTTGAATTCATCTATGTTTCAAAAAATGTATGGCATATGCCATGGATATATTTTGGAAGATCATAAGATATTCCTGGCAGATGTTTCATGGTGACCTTGGATATTTCTGCTATCTGCCAAGCATATGCCCTGGGAGATATGGAATATGTTTGGAATATTTCAATATGCCAGCGGTATATTCACTGAATATGAATGGAATATTTCTGTGCCGTCTGGGTATTTGAATTTTCAAATATATCATAAAACAAAAGGATAATCTCATAGCTGAGTTAAGATCTCAGATTAAAATACTGAATGTACACCAATGTCGACAAAAACGTCAACATAAAAAACATCTGACAAACAAATGACCTCGCCAAGTGAAACTGTAAATAATGGAGGGAAATCCTCGAGAGATTATCCCACGACAAAATTTAATCATACAACGGGTCATATGGAATCGGGATTCCCGTTGATTGACACCATTTCGTCAGCTGATCGAGAACATATATCCGAAAAAGATGATGCGAAAACTGAAGAAGGATGGAGAAAGGTTCGATTTAAAAAATCCAGGAGGAGTGCCCGAAAAGCATTAGTTGTGGGTAATTATGCTGGGAATTCGACTGTGAAAGGGATCGATCGAAAGATATCATTTCATGTATCGAATCTAAAACCAGAGACAACAGTGGAGGAGTTGCAGTCATTTTTAGTTACAAATTTCCCCGAAGTGAAATGCGAATCCCTCAAATCACGGTATCCCGAAAGTTATGCTTTTTCAGAGTTGAAATCTATCAAAGTAATTATGCGAAAGCTGTGTTAGCTGAAAATTGGCCCATAAAGGCTTGTGTCCGAAATTTTCTTCGGCGAAGGGATACCACCCCACAAGTTTAGAAGATTATGAACAGTCGGTCGATACACTTAAGATCTTTCAAATTAATGCTCAGTGGATTTCTAACAAAATGAATCGTTGGAATGCTTAGTGGCTGAGGAATGCCCTGACTTTATTAGCATTGCAGAGCACTGGTGTAATGAGGAAAAAATAAAAACAATGAATCTCCCGGGATTCAGACAACTTGCATTTTTCTGTCGTAAAAATCATCGAAATGGAGGTACAGTGATTTACGGAAAAGACACTTATGAATTAAAAATATTGAAGTTGGAGCAGTTTTGTGTTGAAATGCATTTCGAGTGATGTGGTGTGAAACTTAACTTGAAAGACAGGAAAGTGTATGTTCTTAGTGTTTATCGTCCACCAAGTGGAGACTTTGAAATATTTTGTTCTGTGTTTCCTCGTCTCTTAGAATTATTGAATGGTTATGAATAATTGGAAATTTTTATTGGTGGAGACTTCAACATAAATTATTTGAATGATGGATGTTTTAAAAAACTTATACTTAATGATTTGCTTACTAGTTACAACTTATCAATTACATCTCTGACTCCCACTAGAGTGTTCACTAATGGGTTTGGACGAACGTCATCTTCAAAGATTGACTATATTTTGACAAATGTAAGTACTGAACATTGTGCTTGTCGAGTTTTTGAGGCAAATCTTTTTGACCACAAGGTTCTGTGCCTTAGTTACCGTTTTATTTTAAAGTCTAAGCCTGAGGGTATCTCTGTACCCAAAAAATTTGAATATCGTGATATCTCTGATCTCAATCTGGGACGGTTTGTGTCTAATTTGTCTGGGATTTGTTTCGATTGGATTTATTGCTCTGATGACATCGATTTGAGTTTTGAGAGATTCATGTGTATTTTTTTGTATGAATTCGAGAAATGTTGTCCCATCATCAGGTGTAACTCAAAGAAAAATTTTGCCAAAAGTAGATGGATAACAAGAGAAGTTGTTCAAGCTAGTGTGAACCTTAAAAACTTAATGAATTGGTTGAGGCTTTCGCGGCCATCGTTCAATGTGAGATGTTCTTTCGAGCATTTAGGCCGTCGTCGTAGATTAGTTCTCGACGTTTCGCCAGTTCGAGTGTCTGGCATCTTCAGGAGTTATATTTCAGGAGATGTTCTCACTGGACTGAACTGCCTGAGTGTGACGGGGACGCAGATTGTACCTCCTTATATAACCTCGGTCGGGGGGCGTGGCTGCGCTTGACCGGTCCCGTCCCAATAACGAACTTCCCTATAATAATAACCGGGTTCATGAAGTGAATGAAGATCGGGAACCGGTTGTGAACCGGTCGGACACCGGCGCGCGTTCGTTATTGGGACGGGACCGGTCAAGCGCAGACACGCCCCCCGACCGAGGTTATATAAGGAGGTACAATCTGCGTCCCCGTCACACTCAGGCAGTTCAGTCCAGTGAGAACATCTCCTGAAATATAACTCCTGAAGATGCCAGACACTCGAACTGGCGAAACGTCGAGAACTAATCTACGACGACGGCCTAAATGCTCGAAAGAACATCTCACCTTAAAAACTTACACTGGATATGCAAGAACACAAATGACATTGAATCTATTCAGGAGTATAAGAACGAGAAAACGAAATATAGAAAATTGCTTGCATCAACAAAATTGGAATTTAATAAGAAATTAATCGCTAACTCTTCAAATAAATCAAAGACGGTATGGAATCTTGTTAATCCTGAGATTGGCAGGAAGTTGAAAAATTTGGATACAAGTATAAAGTTGAGAGGTCAAAATTGTGTCGAACCATATCAGTTACCAGGAGTTTTCGAAATATTTTTCGAATAAAACTATGGAACTGCTAACAACTCACTTTGGTGGCGATATGCGCACGAGTTGCAGTGTTTCGGAGAGTGTCTGTGAAACTTTCTTTTTCTTCCCTGTCGAAATGAACGAGATAATTACTACTATACGGGAGTTAAAAAACAAAAAGAGTAGGGGGGCCGATGATGTTTCCATGAGGGTTCTGAAGGCAACAACAAAAACAATTTCTCCACATCTAGCTTATCTGGTTAATCTTTCGGTAAGTACAGGTAAGTTTCCTTTAGCTTTGAAGAAGGACACGGTGACTCCGGTATATAAGAAGAATGACCCGGAAGATATAACTAACTATCGTCCTATATCTATGCTCAGTGTGTTTGCGAAGCTATTTGAAAAGATCATCTATAAGAGAATGTTGAAGTTTTTAGACCGGTATGATATAATCACGAAAAAATAACACGGATTTAGGAAAAACAAATCAACCCAGTCAGCTGCTTACAGCCTCTTGGAGCCAGTGTACGCTGCTCCCGACGAAGGAAAGCATGTGGCAGCCATGTTTTTCGATCTATCTGCGGCTTTTGACTGCCTAAATTTTGACTTTCTTCTAAGAAAGATGAGATGTCTGGGATTCCGTGGTGTGTTTTTAGAATGGATTAGGAAGGAGCTACTTGACGGGAAGAAGGATGAGAGTGAAGATGAAAGAGTGCCTGTCTGAGATTTTTGACTGCAATGTTGGTGTTCCTCAGGGATCCATATTGGGTCCTCTTTTGTTTCTCCTCGTCGTCAACGACCTACCGGATCATGTTCGTCCAAATGGGCTGACAATGTTTGCCGATGATACGTCGACGGTTGTCTCGGCGTATAATTGTGCAGATCTCATAGCACGCTTGTAGTACCTTTTGAGGACATTTGCCAGTTGATGCAATATGAACGCCCTAATTGTTAATGTTGAAAAAACAGAGTGTGTGTACTTTAGGATTAATAATAATAATAATAATACACAAATTTTATTTCAAAGAATATCACAAATACAATATTAAATCACATAAGTAACATTAACTGAAACAATCGTCAAAAAACACCTCGAGGGTGGAATTGGAACTCAGATATGGCGATCTAGACTTATGCTCCAGCAAATCTGTGAAGTTTTGAGTTGGATCGATTAGGTGGATCACGTGTGTGGAAAAGTAAACAGCGCCTATTATGATATTTCCCGCATTAGAGATGCTTTGCCATTGTCTTCTCTTTTGAGTATTTATTACGGATTGGTTTATTGTCACCTATCATATAATGTCATCATTTTTGGTAATGCGTCTGAGAGTCGCAGAATTTTTGTCGCTCGAACGAGGATAATACGTCTGATATTCAAAATGGCATATAGGGACACCTGCAGACCCGTATTTGAAGAAAATAAGATTCTCACTTTTCCTTGCATATATCTCATGAGTTTATTGATGCATGTGAGGACGAATATGCATTCCATAGAAAAAAATTCAAACTTTCATAACTATCAAACAAGAAACGCAGGAGAACTCTGTATTCCACAACATAAAACTAGTAGATATGCTAAATCCCCCAAGTATCAAGGTCTGAAGTTCTACAATCACCTACCGTTCAAGTACAAATGTATTGCTTGTGATAAAAATTTCAAAAAAAATATAAAAACACTTCTCTTGGATAGGGCATATTATAGTATAGAAGAGTACCTGAATGATGACTTGTAATCTTTGTTTATATTTGAATGTATTTTGTTGAATTTTTATTACCTATTTTATATTTTTTTGTATTTACACGATTGACTTGTCTCATACATTGTTTTAATGTCTGAAGGGACCAATAAGGATCATTATTATTATTTCAGACACGTAAATTAAAACCTAATTTCTTGAAAAGTGAATAGTTTAAGGCTTTCACGACCGGATATACTGGTATGAAAAAGAGTCTTCCGGGCTTATTGGCCGTGGTCCATTAGGAATAATTTCACCTAACGTTTCGCCTACAACTTCGGTAGGCATCTTCAGAGGATTCTCGGTCTAAGGTTGTACCTCGAACGCTGAATTTCTGACACTGGCGCGTCCGAACCGGAAACGTAAAATATCAAAATATTTGGTTTACAACAACAACTGAAAGAATTAACTTACCAATGAATGCATTCAAATTGCAGAAAACCAAAAAAGTTAAATATAGGATGATGATGGAGATGTATCCAAAAGAAAAAACTCAAGTCTAAAAATTGTTATACGTTTAATCTGTCAGACGCAAACACACCCCCCTTTCTTCTCACCACTGCAAAGTCCATAGTCCAAACCGGGTTCTCGAGAGAAAAATATCCCGGCCGAATGTAATTAGGGGCAATAAAACCCAGATGCGGTAGTTTCTCTTCAGTTAAAGATCGAAAACATCTTTTCTCAACAGTACTCAACACTCTTTGGCTATGAGTCACAATACGAACGAATATTTGCATCGCATGGGAATCACATTTGAGATATCTTTATTCATCTTCAAAATGTTGAGAATTTTTCTTTCACATTTCGTTAACAAAGCGATATCACAAAATTACTAAATTTGCGATATCACAATGAAAATTTCATTTCATGTTGAAAATATTACTCCACAATCCACAAAAGTGTCAGGCGATGTAACGTGTATGCTGGGTCTGTAACTCTCTGTAACCGAGCCTTCTGGAAATAGCCTAGTCTGGTTACTGGCGCATTAACTGGCCACCACAATAAGATGAGACTATAACTAACTACTAAAACTATTCTTTATTAACATTGTTGACATTTTTACTCTCCAATGCCTGATGATGGCAAGTTAGCTTGCCGAAATGCATTGCATGTCCTCTTAATGTTATCGGAAAGGATTAAATAATTTTAAAGTGGAGAAGACTTTTTTTTTGTATATATCAAATATAGAACTCCACCCATGGACTTGAGTTCTTTATCAATATTGCTCACATTTTTACTCTCCAATGCCTGATGATGGCAAGTTAGCTTGCCGAAATCATTGCATGTCCCTTTAATATTATCGGAAAGGATTAAATAATTTTGAAGTGGAGAAGACTTTTTCTTTGTATATTTTATCAAAACTATATTAAAATTAATAAACAAAATCCCTTGGATGCTGGTGCTGACATGCAGTTGGCTTAAAGTTGTACGGAACCAAAAAATTCAGAAATTTCTGAAGTATTGTAAGTGAAAGGTTATCATCCATTATATTTGAATAAATACACAAAATATTGGGAAATTGGACAATTTATTAACCTTTTAGTTTTTGTTGTAAACTATGATTACTAAAGAAATTTATACATCTTCCTGGGTTATATGGTTTTATGTATGATTTGTTCAAATATGTTGAAACAAAATTAGATTTCACAACACCATTACTTAAATTCTACGTAGACGACACTATAGTACTGATTCCCAGCAATAAAATACAACACACGTTGGACGTATTCAACTCTTTTCATACCAAAATCAAATTCACCTTAGAAGTCGAAATAAATGGACGACTTCTTTTCTTGGACGTAATGATCATACGCGAAAATAGCAATTTAATTTCCGATTGGTATATAAAACCATATAACCCAGGAAGATGTATAAATTTCTTTAGTAATCATAGTTTACAACAAAAACTAAATGTCATAAAAAATCTCATTTTTAGGGCCACCACACTAAGTAATTCAAGGTTACATATACAAAATATCAATATAATAAAAGAAATTCTATATGAAAATCACTACCCCAAATATCTAGTCACCAGAATGTGTAATATATTGGATCAAATTAATCACCCAGTCACTGGGGCCAAGTCAGAGCTCAAATATTATAAGTTCCCATAAGTTCCTGGATTATCTCATTCTATTAACAAAATTTTTAAAGAATTTAATTGTTGTTGCGCTTATTATTCAACTGATAGGGGAAAAAATTCTTTACAAAACTGAAAGATAGAACACCAGAATTGATGAAGTCTAATTTAATATATCAGATCCCCTGCTTCAATTGTGAAGAATCTTATATTGGACAAACGAAACAGTATCTTAAAGACAGAATGAGACAACATAAAAATGATTGCAACAACCCATCAAATAGTGGCAAAACAGCGTTAGCCACACATACACACACGACAGGTCATAAGTTCAATTTTGATAACGTTAAAATTTTAGATTATGAAAGGAACAGATATGCGAGAAATATCAGTGAAATGATTTTCATAAAAAAGAATCAAACAGTTAATCATAGGGAGGATGTACAGGGTCTCAGTATATTATATAGTCAATTGTTATAAATGTTTTTTATATAAATTCATTAGTTCAGGTACGTTTTCCATTTTCAATGTTATTGTTTACAATTGTGTAGTTTTGATAATAGTCTGTGGTCTTGTCAAAGAAATGTTTCAATGTTAACCTATTATTTATTTGAATCTGATATTGTTTCATGAATTGTTGCTCTAGATTACCTTACTCTAAATTGATTTTATATATTTTGACAAAAACCTTTATTTACTGACTAGGTAAGAGATGCACACTTTTGTGAAGCCATATTTCTATCTTATTGTTGATTGTTTTTATTTTAGCCTTGAGAAAGAGGAAAACCAACCTCGAAACGTCGGCTTCGTGAGAAAAATAAGATTAATAAATTGTCCAATTTCCCAATATTTTGTGTATTTATTTCTGAAGTATATGCAACCACAATAATCGTATTGAAAAAGTTGCTTTAACCTCTGTATACAAATCTCTATAGAATATAAATAAAGTATTGTTTGCTCTGAATGATTTATGTCTGTTTCTGTCAAAATTTACAGCTCTAAACACGTTTCATTCATTTGAAAAAAAATTTCATTTAAGTAATATTGCTCGATATTGGGGGCGTTCCACTTGGCGATCACAACGCTCACGCTCACGGCCGCTCTTCTCCCCATTCCACTTGCTTGCTAGCACTATTATGTAACTCAAGTGGAACGGATTATTGGGCGTCTAAACTGTATTCTGAACGTCCATTTTCACTTTCACGCATCTATTGAGATAGGTCGTCACAGAACATCGAATATGTGGGTCGATTTGAGCTTGGAGTGAGCGATGATTTTGCCGCGCTCACAAAGACCGCGGTTGTTAAGTGGAACGGCTAAAGGAGCATTTTGATCGTTGTGATCGCCAAGTGGAACGGCCCCATTATGTCGGACAGTTTGTGGTCCTTCTCAAGGAAACAATTTTGTCAAATGGTCCCTGATTATAAAAAGGTTAAGGGCCAGTTTCATATTCAATTTTAAAGTCCCTTTAATTTTAAAGCTCCTTTAAGGGCCAGTTTCATAATCAGTTTTAAAGTCCCTTTAATTTTAAAGCTCCTTTAAGTTCAATATTTCGGTTTCATAACACATTTAACTTTCTTAAAGCCACTTTATATTTAAAGGCCCAAATTCGGGACTTTAGCAGCTAAAGTATCCTTTAGCCCTGAATTCCTAACCTCTCGTGTTCAAACTGTCAACTCATTTGAGGTTAGTTATGTTGTGTTTTATTTCGAAATTCAAAATCGACTTTCACAAGTGGAATGAGAATACGAAAATGAGAGTATGGAAACGTATAGATTTCCAATTTCGAAATGAGACTACAATTAGACACCATACGGCTCATGGTAAACATGCAGTTCACACAAGTGATTTCAATGACATGTTTCCTATCAATAATTTTGAAAAGGAATTAGGTGATAATTAAAATTTTTTTGCTGATTCAGTCAATGGGAAACATGTTAAAATTCAATCATAACAGGTCATTTTGCTATTTACTTTCCTACGTTCCAGAAATTAGAATTCCAAGACTGAAATCCCATAAACCTATTTGGTCGAATAACTTTCTGAATTCGAACTTCAGCTACAAGGAAATCTGGAAATCCGATCTAATATCTGATCCATCGAATAAAGTTCCTGGTTTTAACCTTCCCAGGAGAATATGGTCCCTTCTTAATCGAATAAGAACAGGTCATTGTCGTACCAACAGCATGCTTTTCAAGTGGAATTCAGTTGATAGTCCTAATTGTGAATCAGAGGAACCAGTTGAACACCTAATTAATAATTGTTCGATTTATAAATTCCAAGATGGTATTAGAGCCCTACACAATATATCGAACTCATTTTTGCAATGGGTTGAAAATTTTAGATCAATTTGATTTAGTATAAACCGATTTCAAGCGAATAACCTGGTCCTCATTGGTAATTACCAACTAGGACCAACTGCATTCAAGCGACTTCGGTCATTGTAGGTCATAATCATTTTACAAGGAATATCCCTGAAGACTATAACTGTAGATAACCGCAGGCAGGAACGTAGATAACCGCGGTCATTACTGGTTATTCGCTTGAAATCGGTTTTAATTTGAATTCTCTCGCTGTTCGGTCTTTTTTTCTTTTCAGTTTGGAGTTTATGTTTGAAAATCCTTCCTCCGAAGAGCCCTTCCGATAGTCGTGATGTCCTTCTATACAGAATATTTAGATACAACAATTTTATTTTATTTTTTTCATGGGGAGACAGGTTTTTTCAGCTGAGGTTTTTTCCCCTGGCTCTATAGTATCGTATGATACTAGTGATGATAGTATCGTATGATACTATGGTATCATACGAAGAATGTTATGGTATATATTTTGCTTTATTAAGCTGATGCAATTGGTGAAAATAAATGCTTATTCAAAGATTATGTTTATTCAATTTTTTTTCCTATTTCGATTTCTAAATCTAATGATGTTAATCTGAGGCAATGCTCCCTTTTGTCAGCCACAATCATCAATTCCATTTTTTTTTGTAATATTCAGTTTGGGATTGGTATTTTCCCCCAAATTTCTAGTTGTATATTTCAAATTTGAACCTGAACGTCATATCCACAAGACATGAAAATAACATAACCTCCTTCAATTTTAAGATGGCTGTGGTTAAATACAACTGCAACTGTCCATTTTAGGTCAAATGAAACGATTTCAGTTATGCCAACATACAACATTTCACCTAAAGTCGCCTTTACGTAAAGTCCCATTTAATTTCATTATGAAATCGGGTGGACTTTTAAAGTCGGCTTTAACTAAAGCCGACTTTTACTAAAGTGACTTTAAGGGGTTTATTATGAAACTGGCCCTAAGTTCAACATTTCGGTTTCATAACACATTTCAGGTTCTTAAAGCCACTTTATATTTAAAGGCCCAATCTCGGGACTTAAGCAGCTAAAGTATCCTTTAGCCCTGAATATATAACCTCCCGTGTCCTAACTGTCAACTCATCTGAGGTTAGTTACATGTTATTCATGTTGTGCTTTATTTCGATTACGAAATCAAATTTCACAACAAGAGATAATGCGGCGAGCACAAGAATATAGTATAATATTCGAATAATAAAAATGGAAAATTTTGAGATAACTAGTTCGGATTCATCAAAAGACGAAGATCCATGACATGAACCAATCATAAAAGCCAGAAACATTGTGGAATGAGAATACGGAGTATGGAAACGTTGATTTCCAAATTCGAAATTTGGAATGAGACTACAATTATTAGACCATAAGGCTCATAGTTGCAACTGCAGTGTTGCAATTGATATCAATGACATGTTTCCTATCAATAATTTTGAAAAGGAATTAGGTGAAAATCAACAAATTTTAAGATGCAGTTAATGGAAAACACGTTAGAAATCATAACAGGTCATTTTGCTATATTAAGCTGATGTAATCGGTGAAAATAAATGCTTATTCAAAAATTTTGTTTATTCAATTCTTTTTTCTTATTTTGATCTCTAAATTTAATGATATTAATCTAAGGCAATGCTCCCTTATTGTCTTTTTGTCAGCCGCAATCATCAATTCCGTTTTTTTTTGTAATATTCAATTTGGGATTGGTCTTTTCCCCCAAAAGTTCTTGGTGTATATTTTAAATTTAAACCTGAAAGTTATATTCACAGTATTTCACAGGACATGAAAATAACATAACCTGCTTCAATTTTGAAATGGCTGTGGTTAAATTCAGCTGTAACTGTCTATTTTAGGTCAAATGAATGATTTCAGTTTTGCCAACATATAACATTTCATTTAATTTCATCATGAAATTGGGCGGACTTTTAAAGTGAGCTTCAGCTTAATGTGCACTTTAACTAAAGTGTACTTTAGGGCTTATGGGTTTATTATGAAACTGGCCCTAATAACCACTGCTCTATGGTAAGCTTAGGGATCGGAATTTGTGAGACCTAATAATTGGTAAAACATCAAAATGCAATGGGGAATAAAAATGGTAATAATTTTTCGAACATACATTTTGGAAACACGACATCAGTTGCTACATCTGATATTATCGTGACAAATTTTCAAAAATATCCATTAAAATTACCCGTATGATTTTGGGTGAGTTAAAAAAAGTCTGGAATATGAAAAACTGTATTATTCAATTCTCAACCAAATACGAAATATCTCCACCATTGTCAACCTTCTAGAAATGTTTCGACCATTTACAATTGACTTCAAGTATCATATTTCTGAGAATCACACTAATTCCCTCAGACACATTGTATAACAAAAAATATGACTGATAATGTTAATGGGAACAGATACCAATGTTAGACATGGGAGGTTATGGGAATTGTGATTGGACAAGAATCGTTTTCTTTTCTGAATTTACGGATCATCCATATGAAACAGATATTTTTTTCTACTTTATTTGGGTAAGTATGGCTCGGATTGCTTCTAAGGTTCGAAAACATAACAGATTTTACATTGAATCAACAATGAATAATTTCATTCGTAGTGTTTTAAACTTTTTAAAATTTTTTAATCAAGACAAATGGAAAGAAAATCACGCATGATTAACAATAATTCCAGAGAAGTGCAGGTCATTCCTCGGAGCACCCTTATCATTAATTTCACTGGGATTTATTTTTTTTTCTAGGCGATTCATCATCTGAAGAGGAACTTCCCTCGGATTTTCTTTTCTTTATTGAATTTTCTATCTTCTTTTCTCCTTCATCCGTAGCATCACAATTAGATCCTAATAGTTCCTCGAATTTCGATTGGTTTTTCTTTATTTTACTTGCTTCTGGGCTGTAAGCCCATAATATCAGATGAAAATGTTCTTTCGTGGGTAGTTCTCCATCCCATAAATCGCATTTATTTGAATAGAAGTTCTCTGTAAGTTCTTTCAGCTTAGTGTTTCTCGTTATGTCCCACGTAGGTTTATTTTCTCCACTAGACACTGTTCTCAAATTCTTGTATTCTGCTCCAGCAGTTTTGTATGCTTTCAAAAATGATTCTGCCTCTTCATCTTCTATTTTATATTTATTTTTCAAGGGAAGAAGTACTTCGATGGCCTTCAACGGCAGGTAAGCTCTATTTTCCCTAGATCGGTTTTCGCGTTCGAAATTACTCAGCCAGTCCTCGAAAATTTTTAGAGCATCGTTGATATTATGTAGTTTCTCCTTGTCCTTGGTCACTGAAAAATGAAAATCAAATTTTTAAAATTAATAATTAAAGGATGAGTATTATCAACGAGAATAAATCATCAGATTATTTCTGGCGTCTGGTCAGTAATCGCGATAAATTTCTCATTTGAAATCTTTACTACTGAAATACACTTTATGATTCACACATTTTTATCCTCGTAAATTTTCACAAATCATTTGGTGGCGGAGTATAGCATAGCTATTCTTACCCAACCACCAAGTTATTTTCCAAACAATTTTGGAAAGTGAAACTTTTACGCAAGAGACTCCAGTTGAGAAGATATGGAAGAGGCACTTTTCACTTGAGTTAGGAACAATAATACTTTTCCTACTATCGTAAATGAAACACTTTCGCTATCTTGAACTATGTGAATAGGAAAAATTATTGAAATGAATGGTAGCGTACTATTACCCAGGGTGTATAACACTTATTATTGTGTTCTTAATTGCTTCTCAAGGAAAGGCAGCAATAGGAATTTCCATCGATTTACAAGGGAAGGTTGTATTACTAATGCCTTTAGTAGAGGACCAAATAAAAACGTTTTTTGCAAAAATTACGCAAAGGAAGAACATGTTACGTATAATTGAATTGAACAACAAAAAACAATGATAATGTGTGATTTAATGAAAGATGAACGGTTAGTTGTTGATGCACTGACGAACCTACAATTTGTTGTAAATAAAAATTCAGAAGAAACAAAGAACAATAAGGAGATTCAAGTAAACAAAGGTGATTTAATGTAAAATTCTCCAAAGCTCACAAAATAGGAAACAGTTGAACTCATTGACAAGAATTCCAAATTTCAGAATGCTACATGATTCTTTAGGTTAGTTTCGGAGATATACCTAGATTAAAGACAACTTAAGCTGACTAGTGAAAGGAATGAGTACTTTTTTTGTTCTATATTTGTCAGCATTTTGTTTAATTTGTTTCACTTTGTCTTTGCAATTACATCATTCCTGAGTTTTTGGTATCGATATTTCTGCCTTCTATTATAATATTATAAAGACAAATGTTGTAAGTAGAATATCAAATTTTCCAATGTAAACGAATATTCTATTCATATTCGATTGTTTTCTTCACATTGTTTGATGAAAAATTTGTACAATTTCCTTTTCAATATTGCTCGAACTCAAATAAAGACTACTAGAAATTTCAGAATCGTTTATTTATTTTCACGAATAACATGCAATAAATGATCAACTGTATATTGATTTTTCTTTGTAGGAAATGAATGCTTGTGTTTATTTTTGTTGATTCTCTGAGTGAGCTCAAATACGAGCCCTTGAATGAGCTTTCTTGAGCTCGCATCGAGAACATAGCCTGTTGTATTGTCGAATTGTGTAGAGGATAAAGTTAAGAATATATCAATCTTTTGTTTTTATTGTTCAACTACCTTTGAATAAACCCAACATATTTAATAGATATTCATTGAATCATAATAATTGTTCTTGCAAGTAATTTTAGTATCTGCAAAAACGAATTTGTTCAGCTCAAATCACTTCACTTAATGTCCATAAATACCCACCACCACTTTAAAACGCCTTTAAATCCCTCATATAAATGAAAAAATTATTCATTCACTTCACAAAATAATTAAATCATATAAATATCCAGTTGTCATTCGAAATTTTTAAACCAAATCGCCTAGCGCCACCCAGACTGGTGGCAAAAAAACGAACCTAAAAAACAAGAAATTGTTTACAACGCGGCAGTGCCCTCAACGGTAGCTGGAATCGCCAATTTTCGTATTAAAAACTGGTGTTATTGGAAATTATTTTCAGTAGTGGAATAATATTCACGGGAATTTGGACAAAACATATCAATTTAATTTCCTATTAATACATCGCCAACGTTTCGAATCTTATGTGATTCTTTTTCAAGGCACTCATTTTCATGGAATTAAATTTGTTTAGTCTTACTATCTTTAATTGCATGAAAATACGAGTCTTGAAAAAGAATCAAAAATGATTCGAAACGTTGGCGATTTATTAATAGGAAATTAAATTGATATATCTTGTCCAAATTCCTGTGAATATTATTCCACTTTTAGAAACATGGACGTTACCAGTAATCAGTATTATTTTCAGGGCTCTGAGTTCATAGAGACATTTGTGATTGGCTCCATATATGTATGAACTCCTATACCGCTAGCATTGGCCCGTTTACTTACATTCATTTGAAGCAGCGAGCACGTGGTTCAATTGTCCAGAGCTGTGCACTGCGCATTCACTTGTCAAATATATTTTCAAGATGTAAAAAACGTAAACTCACTTTTACAGATTGTTGTATGGGTCAACGGACATGGCAACTAGATTGCATCAATTTTATTTTCACTTTTGCAGTATAGGGTTTTATAGGTATATGCTTGGCTCATAGATACATGTCAATATGTACGTGGTGTGGACAAAGTGAAAAAATATTTCTCACAGTTTCAACACAGTATATCGTCTTGAAATTGAGTAAGCTATGAGAAATACGATACTTTTGATAGAAGTTGTAAAAAACATTTTTGTCAGAAATTCGTTATTGAATAGTAAACCGACTAATGCTGCATTTCAATTGACCATATTCATCAGCTATCGGTTGCAGCTTTTTTAGTGTTTTTGGGTTGGCGACTGATCATAATGACATTTATCGTAGTTATCAACTGTTATTATTTATTTACTGTTTTCAAATTTTGAATTTGAAAATTTTTCCGATCCTCTATTATAGTAAACGGACATTTTCCACAATATTTCATCAATCTAGTTAGGTTTCTCCCTAAATTTACTACAATTATTTGAAACAGATATAAATAATTTTCATTGATAAAACAAATACAAACATTTTTTAATACAATGGATTCATTATTTTTCTATTTTAGCAACCACAATGTGAGAAGTGGCTGGACATGTGTAGAGCATATCAAAGTCGTAGCTCTACTGTAGATTCCAAATTTAAATTTCATAGGTTTGTTCGAGTTTCATATGTTCCCTGAGAATAAAATACTCGCTAAGAAATGGTAACATTCTCTAGGAATAGAGCAATATTCACTTCATTAATTTCCAGTGGAAGAGAATATGTCGTTTACATTTCATATTCTAAAATGAAATGAAGAGGACTAAAGTTCCCACATTATTCCTGAGGAAACCTATGATTTGCAGAAGCACTTGATTTCTATTAACATTTTACTCATGAGTGGACGTAAACTCATTAACATTATGTTTATTAGCAGGTCAAACAGAAAGACATTTCGAAGATGATATGAATGTTTGCGATGGAATTTGAAGCGCAAGATGAGGCCAAAGTGGATATTTAAAAAAAAATCAGGCAAAATTATTCTTTTTTTTCGAAAAATTTTAGCAATTTTTTTGTATATAATGTTATTTTCATGTGGTAGTAAAATAACCTAATTATATTAATAGAGAATTTGAGTTTCTATTGATACTTATTGCGAGATAATGAATATGCTGATTTAATTTCTGGAAGGAGAATTGTGTTGCCGATCTTCACTTAAAAAAATTAATTTTTTGAAAATTCAGAATAATTACTTTTTATCCAAATTCTGTAAGTTTTTATTAACGGTATGCGTGCCTGAATAAATGACCTTCTTATTACTCAATTTTGATTCCTTTAATATCTAACAGTTTTCTTATTATAGGTCCAAGTCCTTAGGGGCTCGATATTATCCAACCCACCCCTGCTCGTTATTCATATCCTATTTTTCACTGAGAAAAGCTCTCGGGAATCTTCCCCGATTCTTTGTATTTTTGAAGGGAATGTAGGAAATTTGCAATAAATTGTCCTAAGTAAATTAATTTGACTTCTCTAACATAGTAAGAGGATATATTTCAAATAAAATAATAGTATATTCTAAAACAAGTTGCAGAATGAGCTCCTATTCCAACACGAATGCGAAATTCAAAAACGAGCGACGAAGGAGCGAGTTTTCGATAGCATGAGTGTTGGAATCGCCTTCTGCAACGAGTATTAGACGATATTTTCTATTTCAGAGCCAAAGGGTTGGTGGGTGACCGCCAGTCCATGTGCCTTACCGTCACCTACTCGTTGGTGGCAGCCGGGCAACGCTCCCTGGAGCGGCTAACGACGGTGAGCTTTCGGGATCCGGGGGTTACCAGCCTCCTCGTCTTGAATTTTGTTGGTGCAGAGATAATGTGAATGCCTCGGATGATGGATTATTTCCCGATGGGACACACCTCACGCGGCAGCACATTCTCGAGTGGAACCCTTGGCCCCTGCAGCTGATCCCCTATTCAGCTGCCGATTCCCTGGGTGCCCTAGACAATTCCAAAATATCAAGGATACGGGTGTGCATGAAAGGAGAGCACACCTCGATTTCTCCAACGGACTCATTGTTGCTGACACCGCAAGGGTGAGATCACGATGGACAGACGAGGAGAAATTGATGATTGCCAGGCGGGAAGCTCAAGTCATGTTTGACCGTGAGGGCAAGTGGTTCTTCATGAACCAAGAGCTCCTCCCACATCAGAGACTCGAGGCCATTAAAGGTCAAAGGAGGAGGGTGGAGCACAAAAGGCTGGTCTCCGAATATCTGGAGGCTCTGCGGAGGAATGCTTTATCTCCGCAGAACACGGTCGCGGTGGATGAGGTTGATAATGTCCAGAGAGCCTTCCCCGATCACCTGCGCTCCCTTCCTCCACTACATGACGACGTCTGGCAATACTCCTCGCGCCTTTACGAACTCTGCGCAGTCTGTCTGTCTAGCCCCCCTGATCGCGCTAGAGCTGATCTGGCAATTTTCATGGACGATGTTTTTCCTCCCCATGGAGGAGATCGAAGTATTCGCCCTAGAGTAAGCTGCGTCCAGCCGACGAACAAAAGACAGAAAAGGAGCGCTGAATACGCGAAAGTTCAAAATCAGTGGAGAAAAAGCCCCTCCACTTGTTCACAAAGGTTCCTTCGCGACCAGATTGAGCAGGCAGCCCCCATAGACCAAGAGGTGATGGTGCCATACTGGCGCACCATGATGACCTCGGATGCGGGTACGTCACAATCCTTCCGAGCCCTTTCCGACGTCCAGGGGGTGCCTGGGTGCCTGTCGATGTCGACGAAATTGAGAACGCTCTCCTTCCAGCTAGTACCGCCCCCGGTCCGGATGGTATGACAGCGAAGCAGCTAAGGATCGTTTCTGCCTCGGCTCTAGCTAGGCTCTTCAATGTCTTCATGTACTGCGGCTCATTTCCAGACAGGCTTTGCCTGTCGCGGACCGTTTTCATCCCTAAGAAGGCGGGGGCCACCGAACCTGGCGACTATAAGCCAATCGTTGTCGCACCCGTCCTGACGCGCTGCTTCCATAAAATACTAGCTTGAAGTCCGTAGATCTGGACGAAAGGCAGTGCACTGACGGGTGCGCCGATAATATAACTATTCTGGACCACTCCTACAACACCACCAAAAGAAAGCCAGGAACGTGTATGTGGCGGTACTGAATGTGGCAAAAGCCTTTGACTCTGTATCTTTCGCCGCTCTGGAGGGGGTCATGACATCAAGAGGCCTCCCCAGAGAAATGAAGCAATACATTGCGGCATTTAACAACAGCAGCCGTACCTTTCTCGAGCACGGTGGGTGGATTTCTGACCCCATCCGGCCAACTTGTGGCGTCGAGCAGGGTGACCCGCTTTCTCTTTTCAATCTCATTATCGACGCCCTACTTGAGGAGTTGTCAACGGAAGTGGGGATTAAACTAGGTGAAATGAAGATTAATGTGCTGGCGTTGGCTGACGATCTGGTTCTGGTCGCCTTGACGAAGCAGAGTTTTCAAACTCTGTTAGACGAGGTATCAGATTTTCTGGGCAGGTGCAATTTGAAGATCAATGCCGCCAAGAGCCGAACGCCAGCCATTACCTCAGTGCCAGGACGGAAGAAGAAGGTAGTGAACGCAGCTTGCACCTTTAAGATCAACGGTGTGGTGTGGTGCTTCCAACCTTGAAACTTCCCTGAATGGAAGTACCTGGGGGTGACCTTCATAGCCAACGGCGGACTACGAAACGTCGCTTGTGCTGATCTTACTCAACAGCTAGAAAAGATTACGAAGGCACCTCTGAAGCCACAACAGCGACTATGGGTTCTCCGCACAATTATTCTCTCGTTGCAATACCATCAGTTGACGTTGGGGAAGGTAACCTTCGGATATCTCAGGTCCACTGACCGTAAGGTGAGGGCTTACATTTGTCGGTGGCTCCGTTTGCCTTATGACGTCCCCAATGCCTATATTCACGCCGTCGTGAGGGATAGTGGTCTGGGAGTTCCAGCAATGACGGCAAGGGGCTTGGGGGGTTTGGCGAGGTCAAGGGTCAGCATGGATGGGTGTCGGCGCCTACTAGATTTCTGTCTGGTAGTGACTTTGTAAACCTAGCCAAACTGCGTATCCCACCAAGTAAAGAACATCTAGGGGGAGGGAAACTGATAGAAGCTGCCGAGCTGAAGGCCCTCAGGTCCAAACGGCCAACCACATTCTTCAGCAATGCCACCGCACCCACGACATTCGTGTCAAAGGACATGATGCCGTGATTAAATATCTAGCGCGTGGTATGGAGAACGCAGGATTTTTGGTCGAGGTGGGGCCCAGGTTTCCGACAGGAAAAGGCTTTAGAAAGCCGGACATCGTGGGAACCAAAGATGTTACTGCCGTCTTTGTTGACGCGCAGGTTCGAAGTGATGGTTCCAACCTTCGCCAATTACATCGAGAGAAGGTGGACTATTATGCTCGAAACACTGACTTGCGTGAATTGATCAGGGGAGGTTCGGTAGTGGTCGTGTGACAACCTTGGTGGCTACTCTGAACTGGAGGGGTGTCTGGGATGCTGAGTCGGTCAAGTCCAGGGACCTCAGGGTGATCAGCGCTAGGGTACTTGTTGGAGGAATGGCGTCTCGGGACATTTTCAATAAACGAACAGCATCTTATAGGGGAGTTTCAAACGCCATACAGGAAATCGGATAAATCAAGAATGCTTGGGTGATGATCACAAGGGAGTTTTTAGTGGGTAGGACTGGGGTTCCATCTTTCCCAGGATGATCTACACTACTCAGCCGAAGATCTTGCAGGGTGTGCTCAACATGCATTTTTTCAAAAAAAAAAAAAATTAAAAAAGAATTTAAAAAAAATTGTAAAATACTCTCGAATATCACATAAAAATTGTTACGTTCTCATGTTTGAATTTGTTTAGGAGGCCCTGTTGCGATATCTTTTTCGATTGCTGATTCGCTGAAGGTAATAATGGATACAACAATAAATAATACAGCGCAGTTTATTCTCACCAATTACAATTATATTTATTTTTGACATCAGTAATCTTCCATATGAAGTAATTCCGAATGTGATTGTCAGTTGATGATGAACACAAAAAAGTACGCCAATAATGGGTCCGGTCCAAAAATGGCAGAATAGCACCGCTCCTCGACGAATCGGTTCCAAGTCTCAAATATCTGGGGTTGTTCTTGAATCAATTTTGATATGAACCTCTGGAACGATCCTCCCGGTCGAGCAACCTAAATACAAAAGTTATCACAATTAACAACGCCGAGAGCGTCGCACACCATGTGTATTTCGAAATTTGTTTCCTACATCGAGTCTCAAAGAAATCTATATTAAATCCGCACAATTGCGATTAGAAAATCTTCTAAGCAAGATTTTCACGATTGAGCTTTGTATTTCACCAATTCGAATAAATCGGTCAATAAAGACATTTTCTCTCTCTCTCTCTCGATTCTAATTTTCAAATACATACGTGAATTCAAGCCAATATATATCTTTCTTTCTAGCGAGTCACTCGAAGAATGAATATTTTACGAAACAGGAAAATGTGTGCAGCGATCTCGTCCATATGTTAATTGTGTCGAATTTTCAGATCGATGCGCTTCTTCATTCAAGAAATGAAAATTTAAACAGGAGCGTAACAAAATTCAGGTTGGTGACTTTTATATTTCATCTTGGCAGTTGGTGTGACTTATGAAATTCGACAGATAACGGAATTTGACTTGATTTGATTCGAAGCTTGGTTCGATCGGAGGTCAGTACTGACAACTAGAAAACGAAAAATATAACTCCAACAATGCTGTAATGAGTTGTCCTTTTGACGAGTCAAGGATTATCCTTGGTATATAATATATACTTCTTCGCCGCGTTGTTCAACAATAAAAATTTTTGCCTATATAACTTGATACAATGAATCTTACACCATAAGTTCATAGTCCCTCTGATAATTTTAGAAACTATATATCATCATTGATTTTTCCAACATCTCTATTGAGAGGCGCTTTTCTTGCTATCTTTCATCCCTTCATAATTTCCATTGGCTGAGCTATTACCAAATACTTCATCGATAAGATTGTTGTTTGAAATGATATTCCGCGGCTATTAAATATCTTCCATATTATTTTGAGTCAGTTCGGGGTTGACTAATTTCAGTAAATGATTTGCAAACCGGCATATTATCTTCTAGTGCAAAAGTCTTGAAGTTCCTCAGTTTTTGCCCTTTAGGAATAATCACGAATAACCAACTTGAGCTTGAGGACGTAAACATTTTGACTGAATTTCGAAAACAAAGATAATGAAATCTATCTGTGAGTCGCTTTGATTATCATCGCACTTTTTGAAACGACTTTATCATTTTGAATTGATTCTCATTCATATTTTTGAGTTTTTCCTCAGACCTGAAACCTGGAACCGGTGAGAAAAGAGCGGCCAAAGATATTGGCGTCCGGTGTCCCTTCTGTTTTATCATGGAAATTCGAACTAAAGTTGTTTGAATAGAGGAATTATGAGTCAAATCCGTATTTTCATTTTGAATAGACGATTACACGAGAAAAAAAGAACATTCATATTTCTATAAACTTATCGATGCCGATATGAAAACGAGCTTCTTGTATTACCGAATTGGAAGGAAAAATTCGTCACGAAATATACTGATTGAACGGCGCAAAAAAATCTACTTGTGATGGGGCTCTGAGGTTGAATTTTCAACCCCTAACTTTTCAAGTCGTGCTTCGATCAGAACGCGGCCACCTTGCATAATCATATTCACAAGAAAAATTCTTTTGGATATCATCATTAAATAGCGCAAAAAAAATTCGACTTGCGATGGGGCTCTGGGGTTTCATTTTCAACCCTTAACATTTCGGGTCGTGTTCAGATCCGAACTCGTGATCTCTGCATAATCATATTCACAGGAAAGTTAACAAGTATATTATCATTAAAAAAGGCAAAAAAAATACGATTTGCGATGGGGCTCTAAGGTTTAAATTTAAACCCTCAACTTTTCGGGTCGTTTTTCGACCAGAACGCGTGATCCTTGCATAATCATATTCACAGGGAAAATTAACATGGATATCATCATTAAATAGCCCGAAAAAATTCGAATTGTGATGGGGCCCTGAGGTTGAATTTCCAACGCTCAACTTTTCGGGTCGTGTTTCCATCAGAACGCGGCCTCCTTGCATAATTATATTTACAGGAAAAATTCACTTGTATATCATCATTAAATAGCCCAAAAAAATCGACTTGTGATGGGGCTCTGGGGTTGAATTTTCAACGCTTAACCCTTGTGGTTCTGCTTCGATCAGAACGCATGATAATAATAATATAATAATAGCCTTTATTCAGTTCAAAATAATTACATAATATAGGACACAGAAAAAAAATTTCTTTAGATTAGAACAATGAATGAAGGAAAAAAGACCCAATTAAAACTACATACAATTAGTAGGCACAAATGCCAGAAGCCAAGAAAAGGCGAGCCTTGTGTTTTGATTCTTGCATAATAATATTCACAGGAAAAATTCACTTGGATATCATCATTAAATAGCTCAAAAAAAATTTGACTTGCGATGGGGCCCTGCGGTTGAAATTTCAACCCTAAACTTTTCGGTTCGTATTTCCATCAGAATGCGTAATTCTTGCATAATCATATTATTCACTCGGATATCATGATTAAATAGCCGAAAAAAAATCGTCTTGCGATAGGGCCCTGGGGTTGAAATTTCAACCCGTAAATTATCGGTTCGTGTTTCGATCAGAACTCGTGATCCTTGCATAATCATATACACAGAAAAAATTCACTTAGATAACATCATTAAATAGCGATAAAAAAAGCGATCTGCGATGGGGCCCTGGGCTTGGAATTACAACCTTAACTCTTCGGGTCGTGTTTCGATTAGATCGCTGGATCCAATCTTACATACATACTCACATAGACCAGGATATCATTATCAAATGAAGTGCGGCATTCTAGTATTCAGTAAAAATATAATTTTTTCTTGATCAATTCATAATAATATATGTACATGCTATTAAAGAACATAAAAATAATAGAATTGAAAATATTACACATAATTCTCTCATACATATTCATATGCATAGTAATTTTTACAGATAAATTTTGAGACTAATTTACATTTTTTTGAATTGTAATTATATACAGGTTTCATCGTATCAGAAAAATATGCCCGAATCAGAATTAGGAATTAGGATTAGGAAATCCAGTACAATGAGCACAAAGTCAGTGTTGTTCTCGTTTACAGAAAAAGCAAATTTTGTTTTCTCGATTGTAAAGGCGACATTGCCGTCTGATGAATCAAAAATCAAACTAGCGATCTGTACTGGAACCTTTTGATATTCTTTTTCTCATCGAAAATACACATACAATTTTCTATTACAAAATTTGTGAGGTATTTACCGTAATTCAAACTCAAGTAATGAGAAATTTCAATTTCAGGTATTGAACGAAAGGCATGATTATACGCGGCAACTATATAATTTCCATTTTTTATTCTTCTTCTTTTACTATCGAAGTCCCATCCAAGGGCGCACTCAGAACTATTTTTCGGGGGGTGGGGGGTGTGTTCATCAACATGCATATGTGAAGTATGATATAAAGTCTCAACTTTTTTAAACAAAAATTAATCTCGGGGGGGGGGGGCGGTGTTCTGCAGCCCTTTGGCTCCTCCCCTGGGTTCTCTACGTCCCATCGATCCGGAATGTTTTGGTAGAAATCAATATCATTTACGAAATCGTTAGAAAAAAATCGATATCTTTTCCTAGTTCGTCATTTCTTTTAGTCGAAGTTGATATTGTATTTTTCCACTTTTAGCGGTAAAAAATAGAAATAATAAAACGGCTTTAATTTAGGAAGCATATTTTCTTTCCAGAAAATTTCATCCCTATTCACTCTGATTACTCTTAAACCTTTTAATGTGAAAATAACCAAATCACACCATTCTCTTTAAGTCATGTTCAATAAAACTTGTTTGTATTTGGTAATAGTATTGATTATTATTCAATAATTCGTTCGAATCACTCGAATAGTTTCTATTGTCCAGTAGATGAGGGCAAAAATAGGGCATTAATTCCGAATTCTATCAAGATGCTTTGATTTTGATGAAGTTTTGGGAATAAGCCCTACTTGCCTCCTTATCCAAAGTCTACCCTAAACCGATATATGCTTATTATTATTAAGGGGTGAAAACAACCCCTATAGCCAAATTTAATGAAAAAACATGTAATAACGTAAATAAAAGTAATTATTGGTCTTCAGGGGCATTTTATGAAGTTTAATGAAGGTCTTCATATACTTCATTCACGTGAAATTAATACTTTTTGTGTTAAAAATTTAATCTTATTTTGAGTCGCTGTCGCCACTGTCAATTTATATTCTTTGCCAAAGATTTGCCAACTGTTTTGGCAGTTGGCACCAGCAGAATTTTTGATTGTGGCTTTGATAAATCAATGGTACCACATTGTCTCGAGGAACTTTTGTAAATTTGATATATTTAAAAAAAATTTCGGTTCGTAATTTTACGTCATATGAAATTATAGCACAATACCTCCCAAAATTTAAACAAGTTCATTCGGTTTTTTCCCAACAACTTAAAGGACTATGAATCACATCGATAAAATCAATCCAAAATTTCTAGTTTTCGAATAGTTAAGGGTTAAAGGGCGCAAGAAAGACGATACTTACGCTATCAACCAAAGTATAAAGTAGTGATTACTTGGTCATTTCCATGGTACGGGAAAAAAAAAAAAAAAAGCATTTTTGTTGAAGAAAACCATACATTTTTGTACTGAATAATCTTATTTCATTTTCGACTTACACGTAGAAAAAGGCAGATTTTCAAGAAAATTGAAAAGTGAGCTTTCTGCTTTGATCTTATTTTTTTTTTACAAACTATGCATTTTAAACCAGTCAAAGTTCTTGAGCATGTGGGCAACAAAAAAAATAAAAGGTTTCTTAGAAGGAAATTGATCCATTTCAGTTCTGGTAGATGTGGGGTCAGTTTTACTAACTATTTTTTCGTAAAAAATATGAGAAGTCAATCTTTTCTGCATTGTATTTCGCTGTGTTTATATGCAATCGAATTTAAATAGATACCGCTCTTTTCGAAGTTCTTTTGAAGCACTACAAAAAATGTTTTTCTCTTATTTCAAGCATTTACTAAAAAAATGTTGCCTTTTACTCAAGATATCTTGCCTTGTGTTGCACCTAGAATGATTCTAAGAAACACAATCTTTTTGTTTTTCTATAAGCTACAAATATCTTTCCTACAATTTATTTCGTTTAATGCATAGTTTTTGTGTTATTCGTAAATATCCGTCCCAGAAAGTGTAATTTTTCAATGAAAATATCAAGTATTGAGTTTTCGAAAAATCTTTATGAAAAATTTTTTCTAATAATTAAGTGTTTCATCGATTCATTGTGGTTTTTTGAAAAAAGAAAATTTCCACCCCCTAGAAGGGGTGGGATAGAGGGGGTGGGAACCATCCCTAAGATAAAAGCATACTTTGGCATAGGATAGTCTTTGCTTTTTGAGCTATTTCTTACATACTGTAAAAATTCCCAGTAAATTAATGCATCTTGAAAGAATTTGTGACAAATATCTTCATTGACTGGACTAATAATTAAATCGTTTGAATTCTGATTTCTAATAGAGAAATTAGGCCGTTTTCCTTAAGTCTGTCCGGAGAACAACCCAAATTTTTCATTTTCAATGCCATGGTTTGTTTCAATAGAATTGAGAATAGGTTGATCCATGATCTCCTTCACAATTTTTACACTAGCGGTTTCCCCACTCCGACGAATTTTGAAGAAAAACGATGCCGTTATCCTTTTGCTTCTCTCTTCCCTCCAGATCAAAGAATTCCTATGTGTAATTGATTGTTGCCATATTATCTCCCTGTGTACAGATGAAATCTCAATGTTTTGTAGCTTTTCCATTAAGTTTCTTTGGAGTTTTCTTCATCATCAATTATATTGATGGTTCCCAGTTCGTTTTTTTACTGAAATAACCCAATTTTTCATGTTCTTTATATACCTTCCACTAAAATGAGAATGTGCCTGTTCAGATTGTCTGCACCAGGTTTCTTTGGAGCTTGTTTCCTCGGCGTTTTTGTTGAAGTCTTTGTTTTTCATTTCAAAATCTGTGACCTCTGTGATATCAAATGCTTTGGTTCTATTATCGAAAGTATTCTTTCCTTTCTTATTTATTTGCGACCTCACCGACAAATTTGACTTCGAAACAGCCATATGAACTTCTTTACAAACTGATTTGATATCATTTTGGTGAAACCAAATGAATCTTGAACATTTCATATTTCGGTTTCCTTCCAGAATGCCGTTTTTCAAATAACCGAAATAATTTTAGATTATGGCATTACTCAATCTGCCCTCATCACTGCATAAAAGGAGTCGAGTCCATAAAGGAGCATATATGGCAGGTATTTTCTCAAAATTTGGTCGGCAAATTCCTCATTATTATATTTGTTTTCCGGAACCGTTTCTTGTTTCTTCATCATTAGGAACACAATTCTTGAGTTTTTCATGCATTTTGAGAAAAGGGCTCTTTTGATGAAGGGATTTCCAGATCATTTGAATTAAGATCACATGTATCAGGAATCTCTTTCTGGCAGGGTTAGAAAAAATCCTGGTTTTTTAAAGAAAGCCCAACCCGACAGGGTTTTTTTTTGGTTTTTTCGGGTTTGAATGGTTTTTTTCGGTTTTATTTCGCATTTTCAGTTTGGTCTTCAGATTTGATATACAGTTTCAGTAATAATGCAGAACTAGAAAAACTGCGTCGGTGCTGTGAAAAATTTTTTACTTGCTGGTTCTGGATCCCAGATTACCAAAATAACAACGAGAAGTCGTCAATCCCTCTAGTTGAAAAAAAGGAAGAGTTTGCTTCTGGAAGGTAAGGTTAGTTCTAGTTTCAGCTAGTTTCCTCTGGTTTCTTAATGGACAGTAGTTAGAAACGTTTAATCAAGTATATTTCAAACTTTTCCTGTACGAATTTGCCCGTTTTTCGTCAAAAAACGAAGAATACCGCATTTTTCTCATCAATTACTACAGTAAAAAAGTATCGGATAGAGATCATAGGTACTCAAACTGTACCAAAATGTAATTCAAATTACATTTATGCAAAATTTTCAAATAAACCATTATAGAACGATCTCGAAGAACATTCACAAATAAATATGTATGTTACGAAGGTGGTTGTGCACACCAAGAGATTGAATTGAATTAATAAATTTGAGTACTTCGGTGTGAAATGGTTTATTTGTCGAAAACCGAGCGCTTTCGGCCTAATTAAAAGGCCATCTTCAGGGTTTTCCTGGAAGGGTATATGTAAGTTGTATTGAGTAAATAATTAAATGAAGAATAGTTACCCGTCCAAGAAACCATCACAAACATACAGGCGGAAACGGTCATCACAGCATTTAACGGACAAGATTCACAAAAGGGTGAATTTAAGACACTGTAAAAATTATCGGTTCTGAATATAAAACCGTGAAAACAACAAAGGTTTACAATCTCGAGACCCCGAGAGAACAAAAAATGAATATCCCAACTATCAACACATTGTTGAATGTGACGACAGCGGGTTCAAATCGAAATGGAAAGTCATGGGCGTAGTGACATAGGGGGACCTCGAAGTCATATCACAAATTAAAATTCTTTTAGACGTCAAACAAGGAAATAAAACAAAATTAAATGAGACGCATACAAAGCAGGAACACTCAGTCAAATCAAGCTCTTAAATAACGGAGTAAAACTATTATTCAAATTTAAGTTCACCTGGGTGTTAACACAATTTTCATTTGAACGTAGTTCCCGAACTATTTCGATATCCTCCAAGAGGTTCATCTTTATATTGTATCTGTTTGTCACAATTCTATGGAGGATCTTGGAGTTGCGGTTGGGCTGAATGAGTGACCTGTAAACCTGAGGTGATGGCCGAACGCTGATGAATTAGGTCTGTTCAAATGTTCTTTTATTCTGACCTCCAACTTTCTTCTGGTCTGTCCAACGTACGAGGCCTCACAATCGTTACACTCCAACTTATATATTCCACTGCAATGTAAACTATTCACCCTATCTTTCGAATTACATAGTAAGTTGTTACTCAAGGAGGAAGAGTTGGAATAAGAGATCCTTACATCCTCACAAGAATTCTCAAGAATGCGTAAAACGGCATTAGAAAAATGACCCAAGTAAGGGAGGGAAAAATATCTGAGATTTGAGTCGAGAAGGTTCGAACAATAAGCCAAATCTCGCCTTCTTCTAGACATTATACTAGTTCTAAGCTTTTCCACTAGAATAGGGTTGTATCCGTTGTTGTGAGCAATCTGTTTTATGATATTGAGTTCTTTTTGTCGGTTATTCTCAGAAAGGGGTACATTGAGGGCTCTGTTGATGTAACAGCGTAAAGATGCTAATTTATGACTATTAGGGTGATGAGATTGTGCGGGAATTATGTGGTCTGTTTGTGTAGGCTTCCTGTATATTTCGAAGTCAAGGAATCCACTGTTAGGCCGGAAGATGGAAAGATCCAGAAAATTTATCTTTTTATCTTCTTCAAGTTCGAGGGTGAAAGTGATACTGGGGTGAATGTCATTGACAAAATTGAGCAGAGCACGGGCATCGTCTGGGGAACCGTCCAATATGACGAATATATCATCAACGTATCTATACCAGCGGACTATTTGGGTACATTTATCCAGGATAAGAATCTCAAGTTTTTCGAGAAAACGGTCAGCCAAAAGGGGGGGATAAAGGGCTGCCCATGGCTAGTCCTTCAATTTGTCGGTATATTGTTCCGTTGAAAACAAAGAAATCCTGGGATAAAGCAAACTCAAGCAGAGCAAGCATACCATCGAGATCAGACTCCGACGCTGCACTCGCGAAGAAGCTCAGCGATGAGAGGGATACATTCATTCCGTTGAAAACAAAGAAATCCTGGGATAAAGCAAACTCAAGCAGAGCAAGCATACCATCGAGATCAGACTCCGGGACGCTGCACTCGCGAAGAAGCTCAGCGATGAGAGGGATACATTCATTCCTCGGGACAGAGGTGAACAAGTTACAAACATCCAATGAAAGTAGAATATAACCATCCTTCATCTCGAGATCATGTAGTTTCTGAGCAAAGTCAACTGAGTTCAGGACAGAATATCTTGGCTTGTAATTGGTGACTCTCTTAATGAGGTCATTTAGGAAAGAAGAGAGTGCATGCGTCGGGGTGTTGGAGAAGGAAACTACTGGTCTGATCGGTATGTCAGGTTTGTGGATTTTTGGTAGTCCGTAGAGCGTTTTTAAAGACCTCAGACTTAAAATTTCAGAAAAAGACTTAATAATTTCGAAGGCAGATAAAGGTAATTGTTTAGTCATTCTCAACAGAAGTGATTATGTTGATAAGGTAGAGACTTTCCTCCAAACAAATGGTTTCGAAAAACTCAATAACAACCCATTAAATATTTTCATGAAAAGGGCAATGACACATATCCGCAGATTCGACGAATTCCTTTCTCAACATAACAAACCACACATTTTGCCTTGTAACCCGGCCATGCCAAGACTCTACGGACTACCAAAAATCCACAAACCTGACATACCGATCAGACCAGTAGTTTCCTTCTCCAACACCCCGACGCATGCACTCTCTTCTTTCCTAAATGACCTCATTAAGAGAGTCACCAATTACAAGCCAAGATATTCTGTCCTGAACTCAGTTGACTTTGCTCAGAAACTACATGATCTCGAGATGAAGGATGGTTATATTCTACTTTCATTGGATGTTTGTAACTTGTTCACCTCTGTCCCGAGGAATGAATGTATCCCTCTCATCGCTGAGCTTCTTCGCGAGTGCAGCGTCCCGGAGTCTGATCTCGATGGTATGCTTGCTCTGCTTGAGTTTGCTTTATCCCAGGATTTCTTTGTTTTCAACGGAACAATATACCGACAAATTGAAGGACTAGCCATAGGCAGCCCTTTATCCCCCCCTTTTGGCTGACCGTTTTCTCGAAAAACTTGAGATTCTTATCCTGGATAAATGTACCCAAATAGTCCGCTGGTATAGATACGTTGATGATATATTCGTCATATTGGACGGTTCCCCAGACGATGCCCGTGCTCTGCTCAATTTTGTCAATGACATTCACCCCAGTATCACTTTCACCCTCGAACTTGAAGAAGATAAAAAGATAAATTTTCTGGATCTTTCCATCTTCCGGCCTAACAGTGGATTCCTTGACTTCGAAATATACAGGAAGCCTACACAAACAGACCACATAATTCCCGCACAATCTCATCACCCTAATAGTCATAAATTAGCATCTTTACGCTGTTACATCAACAGAGCCCTCAATGTACCCCTTTCTGAGAATAACCGACAAAAAGAACTCAATATCATAAAACAGATTGCTCACAACAACGGATACAACCCTATTCTAGTGGAAAAGCTTAGAACTAGTATAATGTCTAGAAGAAGGCGAGATTTGGCTTATTGTTCGAACCTTCTCGACTCAAATCTCAGATATTTTTCCCTCCCTTACTTGGGTCATTTTTCTAATGCCGTTTTACGCATTCTTGAGAATTCTTGTGAGGATGTAAGGATCTCTTATTCCAACTCTTCCTCCTTGAGTAACAACTTACTATGTAATTCGAAAGATAGGGTGAATAGTTTACATTGCAGTGGAATATATAAGTTGGAGTGTAACGATTGTGAGGCCTCGTACGTTGGACAGACCAGAAGAAAGTTGGAGGTCAGAATAAAAGAACATTTGAACAGACCTAATTCATCAGCGTTCGGCCATCACCTCAGGTTTACAGGTCACTCATTCAGCCCCAACCGCAACTCCAAGATCCTCCATAGAATTGTGACAAACAGATACAATATAAAGATGAACCTCTTGGAGGATATCGAAATAGTTCGGGAACTACGTTCAAATGAAAATTGTGTTAACACCCAGGTGAACTTAAATTTGAATAATAGTTTTACTCCGTTATTTAAGAGCTTGATTTGACTGAGTGTTCCTGCTTTGTATGCGTCTCATTTAATTTTGTTTTATTTCCTTGTTTGACGTCTAAAAGAATTTTAATTTGTGATATGACTTCGAGGTCCCCCTATGTCACTACGCCCATGACTTTCCATTTCGATTTGAACCCGCTGTCGTCACATTCAACAATGTGTTGATAGTTGGGATATTCATTTTTTGTTCTCTCGGGGTCTCGAGATTGTAAACCTTTGTTGTTTTCACGGTTTTATATTCAGAACCGATAATTTTTACAGTGTCTTAAATTCACCCTTTTGTGAATCTTGTCCGTTAAATGCTGTGATGACCGTTTCCGCCTGTATGTTTGTGATAGTTTCTTGGACGGGTAACTATTCTTCATTTAATTATTTACTCAATACAACTTACATATACCCTTCCAGGAAAACCTGAAGATGGCCTTTTAATTAGGCCGAAAGCGCTCGGTTTTCGACAAATAAACCATTTCACACCGAAGTACTCAAATTTATTAATTTAAATATGTATGTGACATTCGTTCAACCGAAAATTTGCTATTTTGAAAAAATCAAAGTAAAACCCAATAAGGGTTGGTTTTATCAATTTGAAAAATTTACTGGGTTTTATAACGAATTCTATGCCACCCCTGATTCCCGATGTATGTGGGTATGTATCTGAGTTTTGATCAACCCTTATGATCAAAATACGGCCCGAAAATTTAATGGTTGAAATTTAAACCCCAGGGCCCCATCGCAAGTCGAAGTTTTTATTTGGTGATGATATCTTAGTTTATTTTTCCTGTGAATATGATTATGAAAGGATCCCGCGTTCTGATCGAAAAACGACCCGAAAAGTTAAGGATTGAAATTTTAGCCCCAGAGTCCCATCGCAAGTCGACTTTTTTGCGCTATTTGATTATGATATCCAAGTTAATTTTTCCTGTGAATATGATTATGCAAAGACCACGCGTCTGGATCTGAACACGACCCGAAAACTTTAGGGTTGAAAATTCAACCCCAGAGCCTCATCGCAAGTCGAATTCTTTTCCGCTATTTAATGATGATATCCGAGTGAATTTTTCCTGAGAAATTATGCAAGGATCACTCGTTCTGATCGAAACACGACCCGAAAAGGTTAGAGTTGAAATTTCAACCTTAGGGCTCCATCGCAAGTCGAATTTTTTTTGGCTTTTTAATGATGATATCCGACTTAATGTTTCCTGAGAATATGATTATGCCAGGATCACGCGTTCTGATGAAAACACGACCCAAAAAGTTAAGGGTGAAAATTCAACCCCAGAGCCCCATCGCAAGTCAAATTTTTTTGGCTTTTTAATGATGATATCCAAGTTGATTTTTCCTGTGAATATGATTATGCAAGGATCACGCGTTCTGATCAAAATACGTCCAAAAATTTGAGGGTTGCAATTTCAACCCCAGGGTCCCATCGCAAGTCGAATTTTTATCGCTATTTAATGATGATATTCAAGTGAATTTTTCCTGTGTATATGATCATGCAAGGATCACGCGTTCTGATCGAAAAACGACCCGATAAATTACGGTTGAAATTTCAACCCCAGGGCCCTATCGAAAGTCGTTTTTTTTTGGCTATTTAATCATGATATCCGAGTGAATTTTTCCTGTGAATATGATTATGCAAAGATCACGCGTTTGGATCTGAACACGACAGGAAAAGTTAAGGGTTGAAAATTCAATCGCAAGTCGAATTTTTTTGATATCCAAGTGAATCTTTTCGGTGAATATGATTATGCAAGGAGGCCGCGTTCTGATCGAAATACGACTCGAAATTTAAGGGTTGAAAATTCAACCTAGAGCCCCATCGCATGTCGAAATTTTTTTGCGCTCTTTGATGATGATATCTGAGTGAATTTTTCTGGTGAATATGATTATGAAAGGATTCCACAATCTGATCGAAACTCGATCCGAAAAGTTAAGAGTTGAAAATTCAACCCCAGGGCCCCATCACAAGTGAAATTTTTTTTTGTGATGTTCAATTAGTACGTGATGAATTTTTGCATCCGATTTGATAATGCAAGGAGCTCGTTTTCTTATCTGCATCAATGAGTTCACGAGTCCGGTGCGAAATGTTAATGTTTTTTATTGCGTGAAATCATCTATTTAAAACAAAAAATTTAGGTTTTACTCATAATTCCCCTATTGAATCAACCCTAACTTCGAATTTCCATGATAACACAGAAAGGACACCAGGCGCTACTGGTTTGGGCGGTCGGGTGTTTCCGTAAATGCCGCCTGTTATCTTTGGCCCCTTTCACCCCGGTAAACCTTGATAAATCGATTCCTTGAACCGAAAAACCGCTAAATTGTAATTTTCGTGAAAATCGTTGAAACTGTTTTCGAGATCCTGATTATATATAAATACAGGGTGTTTGAAAAAAAAGGGACCATCTCTCTAGGATAGATAGAAAACCAAAAAATAATAGGGTTTGTTCAGTAAAAAATGTTCGTAACGCCATCCGTATTCAAGATACAGGGCGTTGAAAAAGAAAAAAATTTACACATTTTTTTTAAGATTTTGTCGAAACTACTGGCAACAATGTAATGAAATTTCATACGAATATGGTGTGAACCTACCAGACCAAATCCAGCAGACCGTTTGTTGGAAACGCCCGAACGCGGTGTCCAGTGGCGTACGGATCTGCAGTAAGATGAATAGTGTAACAAGGCTGATTCGCATAAATAATGAACAAGCGATGTCAAATTTTATTGAATTTCTTTTAAAAGAGAGGTCTACCGGAAACGAGGGTTGATTTTAACGGAGCTATTTCGGAAAATTATGAAATATCAGTGATCCACTATATCGGGAATATTTCGTTGGATCATTACATTGTAGTGCATCTAATGTTGAAATATAAAATAGACGATTACTAATATTGCGGATGCAGCACCTTTCCCAATGTTCATAAATATATCGTAACAGGTGACACAGATACAGAAGTACAACGTACTCTATTGTGAATTGACATAGTTAGTAGTGAGTAGATGTAGACTAATAAATAGTTAAGAGGAAGGTATTCTTATTGGGAACCCTTACCAATGACCCAAGTTACTACATGGCGATCCTGATGGCGAAGCCTGGGAAATTTTCGAACAATTGGTGTGAGTGTGAATAGGAAGAAAAGTGAAAATGGGGTCAAGCAATCAAGGAAAGAAAAAATTTCTACGCGAGAGTATGTGCAGAAAGAGATTGAAAAGGAAAATTAGGAGAGAGGTGACGAGAAGCCGGATGTTGGCCCAAATCAGCAGCGCCCAGGTGTAGTGTAGTGGTAAGCGGACTACAAAGCGATACTAATGACTTTAATTGAATCTTTGGTTTTCGGGAATAATAGTTTTACCTAATTTTTTTAACTAGATGTAAGGCAGTTAATAATTTAAATGAAATTTTGGAATCCCTGAAATCTATAAAAGTATATCTGAGGAAAATTGGCCCTGAAAGGCGAAAAAAGAAGATTCTCGATATTAAAATTAAAGAAGCCAAAATTATCTATGAACAATTTGAGGATGATTTTAAGGAAATTCAGAAACATTTTGCAGACGTTCCTACCGATATATTGAGCGCAATTCAGCAATTTTCCTCCGAAATACGGGATACATATAGTTCAATATTAAATGTACAGATCAAGGAGAGCCCAAGTTTGATAGAAATGGAGTCTTTCGATTTGAAAACTGCTTCATCTTTGCTACCTATGCTCAATGATAGCGAAGATACGACTAAACAATTGATAGATGCTACGGAATTCTATGATTCAATGCTTAAAACAGATCAAAAGCAGCATCTTATAAAATTTGTATTGAAAACTAGATTATCTCCAAGTGCTAAACTTCGTTTAAATAAGGAATATGCTTCAACATCTTCGTTAGTGGATGATATGAAAAAACATCTCCTCACGATTAAATCGGATACTACTCTCCAAACTAAATTAATAAATTCACGTCAAGGAAATAGGTCGATTGAATCCTTCGGTAAATCTCTAGAAGAACTTTTTGTTGATTTGACAATTTCACAGGCCAAAGGTGATGACAATGCATATTCGGTTTTGAAACCTATTAATGAGCGGAATGCTATAAAGCAATTTGCGGACGGATTGAATAATAGACGATTAAGTACAATTATTTCAGCACGAGATTTTTCGTCTCTTAAAGATGCCATCCGTGCTGCACTAGACGAAGCTTCTGCTTCTACATCGGAAAATATTCAATCGATAAATCATTTTCAAGTACAGAGAGGTAGAAAATGGCAATATAGAGGCAGTGGCAGATCCAGAGGCCCATCACCTAGATTTTGTGGTAATAATTTGAGATATAACAACAATCATAAACCAGATAAATTTGTCGGTCATGCGCCATCGAATGATAGTACTCGAAATTTGCAGGACGCTCTCGTGGTCAAACACAGAGAACATTCAATACTCGAGGGAGACAATCGAGTCATCATTCACAAGAAAACAGAGTCTTTTATTTGAATGGCAAAGATAACGAAATCGCACAGAAAAATTCAAACAATCTGAAGTTTTTTCTTGACTCCGATAACTGATTCTATATTCGCTTGTTTGGGTTTGAATAATGTAGAGTTTTCAGTGGAATCAGAAAAATTTAAATTTTTAATAGACAGCGGAGCTTCACTCTGTGCAATCAAATTGGATTCTATTAGAGACAAATCCTTGATACGCAAAGATAATCTTACCGTGAACGGTATTTGTGGAAATATAACAGCTATCGGGAATATCTCATTAGAATTGCATACCAACGGTGTTACTTTCGAACAATTATTTTATGTATTTCGAGATATCCCTTGTAATTACAATGGTATTATAGGTCAAAATTTTTTGCAAAAATATAAAGGTATAATAAATTTTGAAGAGAACACGTTAATTCTAAATAATCGCCGTAAGATGGTGGAGGTTTCTCTAAACTCTAAAAATGATTCGGTGCTGACAATTCCATCTAGATGCGAAATCATTGAGTACTTATCAATAAATACAGAAAAAGAATGTGTTGTAA
Organism: Hippodamia convergens; assembly: GCA_038502775.1. Classification (NCBI taxonomy): domain Eukaryota; kingdom Metazoa; phylum Arthropoda; class Insecta; order Coleoptera; family Coccinellidae; genus Hippodamia; species Hippodamia convergens. Next base: position 82,349,107 of record CM076607.1, on the reverse strand, counting down.
TCCCTCAGGAAATATGTGAAGGCGTTTTCCTAGCAGGAACCGTGGTGAAACCAAAGCATAATATCATACCTGTCAAAATCCTTAATACAAGAGAAACCGAAGTAACTCTCAAGAATTGTGTACCAGAAATTCATAATCTCGACAAATATCAAATATGTTCATTTAGCAAAATTACTGGAATTTCACCAACTAGAGTCAAAGAATTATTTTCATTGATAAACGTGAACGGTTTGAATAAGGAAGAACAATTGTCTATCGAAGAGCTATGTGCTAAATTCAGTGATATTTTCCATCTTCCAAACGATAAATTAACCACAACTACAGTTTTCAAACAAACTATCACCTTGAAACCGAATGAAGCACCAGTATATAGAAAACCGTACCGTATTCCTCATTCGCAAAAACAGGAGGTAGATAAGCAAATTGAAGATATGATAAAAAATGATGTTATAGAGGAGGCCCAGAGTGAATGGTCCTCTCCAATTTTATTAGTCCCAAAGAAAGCTGATAAAAATGGCAATAAGAAATGGAGGCTTGTAATCGACTTCAGATCATTAAACGAAAAAATTCAAGATGACAAATTCCCCCTTCCTAACATAGTAGACATTTTCGATTCGCTTACCGGAGCCGTATACTTTTCTCACTTAGACTTAAGTCAAGGTTATTACCAGGTAGAGCTAGCAGCTGACAGCAGACCGTACACAGCATTCTCTACTCATAAAAATCAGTATCAAATGAAAAGACTACCTATGGGATTGAAAATATCCTGCAGTGCGTTTTCACGGCTAATTTCAGTTGCAATGACAGGATTAAATTACGAAAAATGTTTTTGTTATCTCGACGACTTGATTGTTTTTGGTAGAAATTTAGAACAACATAATCAGAATTTGCTGAAAGTGTTTTCCAGACTCAGAGAGGTTAATCTGAAATTAAACCCTTCTAAATGCGAATTCCTCAAAAAACAAATTTTATATTTAGGTCATATTATATCTTCTGAAGGTCTATCACCCGATCCTGATAAAACCAAAGTTCTTAAGTTATACCCAGTCCCAAAAAACACTGACGAAGTCAAAAGATTCATTGCCTTTGCTAATTATTACAGAAAATTCATTAGAAATTTTGCAGAAATAGCTAATCCTCTGAATAAGTTATGCAGAAAATATTCTGAATTTCATTGGTCAGAAGAATGTCAAAGTGCTTTCGAAAAATTGAAAATCGCTCTTTCTACGGCGCCAGTGCTGGATTACCCCGATTTCACAGATGACAACGAATTTATTTTGCAAACTGATGCAAGTGGAACATGCGCTGGTGCAGTCCTTTCTAACAAAAATAATAAGCCAGTGGCATTTGCCAGTCGACCCTTCAATAAATCCGAAACCAACTACTCTACTACTACTATAGAAAAAGAATTAGCGGCAGTAGTATGGGCAGTAAAATATTTTCGTCCTTATTTATTTGGTAGACATTTTAAAATTCGTACTGATCATAGGCCTCTCGTTTATCTTTTTAACCATTCAGATCCTTCTAGTCGTCTTACAAAATTTCGTTTGTGTCTACAAGAATATCAATATCATATTGAATATGTTAAAGGTTCAATGAACGGACCAGCAGACGCGTTGTCTCGAATAACTTCAACGGAATTAAATGAAATGAATCGGAACGTACTTGCTGTTTTAACCAGGGCCCAGGCTAAAGCATCAAGAAACCTTCCTAATTTAGAAAAAACTTCAACGAATAATCGGTCTGATCAACCAAATGTCGTTGAAATTTTGAAAAAACCCAATGACGGTAACGAATTAATCGTTCTCAAAAGAAACGATGATCTAAGTAGTTTTGAAAATACGGAGAACATATTGTCGGAAACAAGATGTGTATGTTATGAACCAAATATGAAGTTAGTTTATATCCACCCAGATACTCCATCGATAATCTCGCGAGACGAATTATTGAGAGATTTGGAAGAATTATGTAGAAGAATGAATATAAACGAGTTAATCATAGCGAAAAATGAATATAATGCATTTATAGTGGAGTATTTTATGAAGACAATTGCTAAGATAAAATGGACCGGTCCACGAATTTGCATAATTACAGGTGTGAAAAGAATTTTCAATCCTGATACGAAGAAACTTATACTTAACGACTTTCATATTTTACCGACAGCAGGACATTCGGGAGTCCGCAAAATGATCAATAATATACGAAGATATTATTATTGGCCTGGATTATCGAATGATTGTGCCTCTTATGTGAAAAAATGTGCGAATTGTCAAAAACACAAGTTTAGTAAACCCATAAAGGAACCAATGGTAATAACACCAACTGCTCATTCAGCCTTCGAAAAAGTTTACTTAGACATTGTCGGCCCTTTAGAAAAAGATGACAATGGTTTTATTTATGTTCTAACTTTACAATGCGATCTAACGAAATTTGTCGAAGCATATCCTTTAAAATCAAAAGATACAGTAACAGTAGCAAGAGCTTTCGTAGATAGGTTCATCTTAAGATACGGTGTTCCCTCAGAGATTGCTACTGATCAAGGAACAGAATTCATATCCAATACAATGGCGGAGATTTGTAATTTTTTAAGAATATCTCATATAAAAGCAACTGCATACCATCATCAAAGCATTGGACCTTTAGAAAATTCACATAAAACATTAAACTCTTTTTTAAGAATACAAATGAGGAACTATGGCTCTTCGTGGTCTTCATGGATCCCATATTTTTGTTTCATGTATAATACATCGTATCATTGTAGCACACGATACTCACCTTATGAACTGGTATTCGGAAAAAAGTGTAATTTGCCTAATAATCTAGTGAATAGCGACACTGTCGAACCATTATATAACGCGGATTCGTATCCTCTAGAACTCAAATTCAGATTGCAAAAAGCACAACAGGATGCAAGGCAAAATTTAGAATCCGAAAAATTCAAAAGAAAAGTGATATACGATAGACAGATCAATCCGATAACATACGAAAAAGACGATTTAATTTTGTTGAAAAGTGAAAGTGGAAATAAACTGCAAAGTGTTTACGAAGGTCCTTTCAGTGTAATAAAAGATGATTCTCCGAACGTTCGAATCAGCAAAAACGGCAAAGAGTGCGTGGTTCATAAGAATCGAACTAAACCTTTTGTGCGCGAGGTCAAGGACAAGTAACAATTAAGAAATAAAACCTGAATGTGAGATCGGATATCCGATATCATTACAAGTCAAATGTTTGATGTATAGTTAAGCTAGGTTAGTACTATGAAGAGTAAGCAAAGTGGGTTCATTATTCTATTGTAATAAGGTTAATTAGTTATAGGAATTGGCATTGATAAAATTTTCATTTCCAAGTAATGAAAATTCTTCTTGAAATTCCGGGGAAGGTGTAGTGCATCTAATGTTGAAATATAAAATAGACGATTACTAATATTGCGGATGCAGCACCTTTCCCAATGTTCATAAATATATCGTAACAGGTGACACAGATACAGAAGTACAACGTACTCTATTGTGAATTGACATAGTTAGTAGTGAGTAGATGTAGACTAATAAATAGTTAAGAGGAAGGTATTCTTATTGGGAACCCTTACCAATGACCCAAGTTACTACAACATTATCACGGAAAATATCCGACAAGAGCATAATGACACTCGGCATGCGGAATTGTTATATTGATGTAATAACTGCCTGGAAATTTCGTTCCCTGGCAAAGGGATCCAGGGGGTGAAATTTCTTCCCTTATTTTGAAAAATTCGATATCTCAGAGAATCCTCGATGGATCACAATTAAACTCGGTACGTAGGACTGTTATATCTATTCGAACATTTGGTGAAAATGTCGTCCACTTGCAGAAGGAGCCAGGGGGTGAAATTTCATCCCCTATTTTGAAAAATTCGATATCTCGAAAATTACTCAACGGAGCACGTTTAAACTCGGTATGTAGTACTGTTATATCGATTCGAACCTTTGGTAAAAATTTCGTCCACTTGCAGAAGGAGCCAGGGGGTTAAATTTCATCCCCTATTTTGAAAAATTCGATATCTCGGAATTTACTCAACGGAGCACGATTAAACTCGGTATGTAGTACTGTTATATCGATTCGAACATTTGGTGAAAATTTCGTCCACTTGCAGAAGGAGCCAGGGGGTGAAATTTCATCCCCTATTTTGAAAAATTCGATATCTCGGAAATTACTCAACGGAGCACCATTAAACTCGGTATGTAGTACTGTTATATCGATTCGAACATTTGGTGAAAATTTCGTCCACTTGCAGAAGGAGCCAGGGGGTGAAATTTCATCCCCTATTTTGGAAAATTCGATATCTCGGAAATTACTCAACGGAGCACAATTAAACTCGGTATGTAGTACTGTTATATCGATTCGAACATTTGGTGAAAATTTCGTCCACTTGCAGAGGGAGCCAGGGGGTAAAACTTCATCCCCTATTTTGAAAAATTCGATATCTTAGAAATTACTCAACGGAGCACAATTAAACTCGGTATGTAGTGCTGTTATATCGATTCGAATATTTGGTGAGAATTTCGTCCGCTTGCAGAGGGAGCCAGGGGGTGAAATTTCATCCCCTATTTTGAAAAATTCGATATCTCGTAAATTACTCGACGGAGCACACTTAAACTTGGTATGTAGTACTGTTATATCGATTCGAACATTTGGTGAAAATTTCGTCTACTTGCAGAGGGAGCCAGAGGGTGAAATTTCATCCCCTATTTAGAAAAATTCGATATCTCGAAAATTACTCAACGGAGCACAATTAAACTCGGTATGTAGTACTGTTATATCGATTCGAACATTTGGTGAAATTTTCGTCCACTTGCAGAAGGAGCCAGGGGGTGAAATTTCATCCCCTATTTTGAAAAATTCGATTTCTCGGAAATTACACAACGGAGCACAATTAAACTCGGTATGTAGTACTGTTATATCGATTCGAACATTTGGTGAGAATTTCGTCCACTTGCAGAGGGAGCCAGGGGGTGAAACTTCATCCCCTATTTTGAAAAATTCGATATCTTGGAAATTACTCAACGGAGCACAATTAAACTCGATATGTGGTACTGTTATATCGATTCGAATATTTGGTGAAAATTTCGTCCACTTGCAGAGGGAACCAGGGGGTGAAATTTCCTCTCCTATTTTGAAAAATTTGATATCTTGAAAATTACTCGACGGAGCACAATTAAACTCGGTATGTAGTACTGTTATATCGTTTCGAACATTTAGTGAAAATTTCGTCCACTTGCATAGGGAGCCAGGGGGTGAAATTTCATCCCCGATTTTGAAAAATTCGATATCTCGGAAAATACTCAACGGAGCACAATTAAACTTGGTATGTAGTACTGTTATATCGATTCGAACATTTGGTGAAAATTTCGTCCACTTGCAGAGGGAGCCAGGTGGTGAAATTTCATCCCCTATTCTGAAAAATTCGATATCCCGGAAAATACTAAACGGAGCACAATTGATCTCGGTACGTAGGACTGTTATATCGATTCGAACATTTGGTGAAAATATCGTCCACTTGCATAGGGATCCAGAGGGTGAAATTTCATCCCCAATAAACACACACACGTAGACTAAACGTTTATTCGTGGTATCTGAAGTTGATTCAACGTTACACGTTATTATGAAATTTCAACCCCTGGCTCCCTTTGCAAGTGGACGAAATTTTCACCAAATGTTCGAATCGATATAACAGTACTACATACAGAGTTTAATTGTGCTCCGTTGAGTAATTTCCGAGATATCGAATTTTTGAAAATAGGGGATGAAATTTCACCCCTTGGCTCCTTCTGCAAGTGGACGAAATTTTCACCAAATGTTCGAATCGATATAACAGTACTTCATACCGAGTTTAATTGTGCCATGTTGTGTAATTTCCGAGATGTCGAATTTTTCAAAATAGGGGATGAAATTTCACCCCCTGGCTCTTTCTGCAAGTGGACGAAATTTTCACCAAATGTTCGAATCGATATAACAGTACTACATACCGAGTTTAATTGTGCTCCGTTGAGTAATTTTCGAGATATCGAATTTTTCTAAATAGGGGATGAAATTTCACCCTCTGGCTCCTTCTGCAAGTAGACGAAATTTTCACCAAATGTTCGAATCGATATAACAGTACTACATACCAAGTTTAATTGTGCTCCGTCGAGTAATTTACGAGATATCGAATTTTTCAAAATAGGGGATGAAATTTCACCCCCTGGCTCCCTCTGCAAGCGGACGAAATTCTCACCAAATTATCGAATCGATATAACAGCACTACATACCGAGTTTAATTGTGCTCCGTTGAGTAATTTCTAAGATATCGAATTTTTCAAAATAGGGGATGAAGTTTTACCACCTGGCTCCCTCTGCAAGTGGACCATATTTTCACCAAATGTTCGAATCGATATAACAGACAGTCCTACGTACCGAGTTTAATTGTGCTCCGTTTAGTATTTTCCGAGAGATCGAATTTTTCAAAATAGGGGATGAAATTTCACACCCTGGCTCCTTCTGCAAGTGGACGAAATTTTCACCAAATGTTCGAATCGATATAACAGTACTACATACCGAGTTTAATTGTGCTCCGTTGAGTAATTTTCGCGATATCGAATTTTTTAAAATAGGGGATGAAATTTCACCCCCTGGCTCCCTCTGCAGGTGGACGAAATTTTCACCAAATGTTCGAATCGATATAACAGAACTACATACCGAGTTTAATTGAGCTCCGTTGAGTAATTTTCGAGATATCGAATTTTTCAAAATAGGGGATGAAATTTCACCCCCTGGCTCCCTCTGCAAGTGGACGAAATTTTCACCAAATGTTTGAATCAATATAACAGTACTACATACCGAGTTTAATCGTGCTCCGTTGAGTAATTTCCGAGATATCGAATTTTTCAAAATAGGGGATGAAATTTCACCCCCTGGCTCCTTCTGCAAGTGGACGACATTTTCACCAAATGTTCGAATCAATATAACAGTCCTACGTACCGAGTTTAATTGTGATCCATTGAGGATTTTCCGAGATATCGAATTTTTCAAAATAATGGATGAAATTTCACTCCCTGGATCCCTTTACAAGGGAACGAAATTTCCAGGCAATTTTTACATCAATATAACAATTCCGCATGCCGAGTGTCATTATGCTCTCGTCGGATATTTTCCGTGATAATGTAATGATCCAACGAAATATTCCCGATATAGCGGATCACTGATATTTCATAACTCTCCGAAATAGCTCCGTTAAAATCAACCCTTGTTTCCTGTAGAACTCTTTTTTAATAGAAATTCAATAAAATTTGACATCGCTTGTTCATTATTTATGCGAATCAGCCTTGTTACACCATTCATCTTACTGCAGATCCGTACGCCACTGGACACCGCGTTCGGGCGTTTCCTACAAACGGTCTGCTGGATTTGGTCTGGTAGGTTCACACCGGTCTAATACCAAAATTTCAGGAGTGAGTCACCAACTTGACGTACCTAATAAAAAGTGACAAACTTCACCGAGAAATCCAAAAATGTAAAGTTATGTATAATGTGAATCCTGAAACGCACTACTATATTTCGTGTTATTATTTTTATTTCATGTTCCTTCTCATTTTTGTTGTGTTTCGTTCTGAAAGTTTTATGAATGAGCATATATTAATAGTGCCTGATATATTGAATATTCTCATCCTGGTATACTTGATCATAAAACAAATAGTCGAATATTAGTTTGTTGAAATGATATGTTATAATAATGATGTGTCAACGTCTTAAATGAAAATGTATAGATTTATATATTAACGTAAACATTATTTGAATTGAAGTTTGTAAGTGACGGGGTATTATTGAAGATGAAAAATATCTGGAACTTGGTTTTCTGTACCTCAACCGTATTCCTGAGAAATCATCTACTCACAGTGATAACTCGAAATACATATTTCGAAAACTGCACAGGCTCATAATTCATGACATACGGCACAAATTAATAAAAGAAAAGAAACTTTCCACATGTGAGTCAAATCAAGTTGGCACAAAAAAGCACAATTTATCGATGTAAGAAAATTTTCAAAATTTCATATGTGAGTCACAGCGTCAAGTTGTTGACTCACAGTGACAACTCGAAATATCTCGAAAACTGAATGGGCAAAAAATTCATAACATATGGCACAAATTGGCACAAAATGGGCACAAAAATCCCAAAATATTTTCATATCATAATTCCACAAGTGAGTCACCAACTTGACGCACCTTCTGATTTTTTATCAGCGAAGTTAGCGCTCTTTCAGACGAGGATACTTTATGCGGGATACTGTATGCGAGATACAGAATCACAGCCGCATACTACCCAGATACTTCTTTGGAATACTTTTGTATTACACATTTCTTAACAAGCTTCAGTGCAGTGCAGTTGATCATGAATATTGAAGAGTGCGTTATGTTATGGTTTATATCTAATAAAAAGAAAAAATTAAAAGGAGACGAACTCTGTGGGTTCATCCTATAGTTGAATTAAGGGAAGCTAAGGGAATATATAATTTACTTCATCAAGATCCATAGTTTTTATTGTTGGTACTACTCACTACACTTCTGAATAAATGGCCGCCTATGAAATCGAAGTTTTTGCGTCGCAAAAGTATGCGTGTCTGAAAAGCTCCATAAGCCACCATGATAATTCTGTATCTCGGATACTCCTTCGCCGCCGGCGGCTGAATTTTCAAGATTCAAAAATTCTGTCGCGGGATACTGTATGCGGCGTCGAATGCCGTGTGAAAGGTACAATTTAACTGCATGCTTTTTCTGTATCTGAGATACACGCGTCTGGGATACAGCGTCCTCGTCTGAAAGGGCTCTTAATGTTGAAATCGCCAACTTCGTCGCCAGCCTAGATAAGTGGAAATTTATTACCATTTGTACCAAGTATTTTCGACCCTTCTTCAGTGTACTCCAGTGAAGTGCGATGAATAAAATGCTCTACTTCGTCTAATTTTGGATTCGGAGAAATGTTAATTGCTATCATGACTATGTGTAGGCCATTCCTAAGTTTGCATAAGCATGCACAAATATCTCCAACAAATGAGCGTCTAACATTTTATTCAACCCACATCAAAAGAATTTTTAAGATCGATTGAAATTGAATTTTTCACTGTGATATCATTTTGATATTTCGTGATGATTCTATGAAAATTCCCTTTGGAAAAATCTAAAAAATGAGCACATTTTTTTTTTCATCGAGCATTCGCATTTATTCGATAAATAGAAGTATGGCCAAGCTCAACAATTCCAAACTGATATGTCTCGACAGAATAATAATTACTTTTCTAGGTTGAGTTTATGTATTTTCTGTGACGTACCCCTAGAAATTTTCAGTTACTTTCTGTAACTATGAAAAATAAATCTGCGAATGAATTTTCACGGCCTGGTTGGCCTGGTTGGATGACAATAATTCTTGAATGGGGTAGTATACATTCACTCTCCTTGTCGAGTTCGAAATTTCAACATTTGTTCATGAATACCTATGCTGAAAAATGTTCATTTGGCCTTCTTTTCGGTGTAGATGATCTCACTGAATGCATTCGTCCTTTCACACTGAATTACTGAATTTGAGATTTTAATTAAGCAAACGCCAGTTGAGAACTTGGATAGGCTTTTTTAGTTCAACTTGTGAATGAACAGAAAAGATACAGAGAAGAGATTTTCAGTATAAAATGTATACAGTATTAAGCAACTCACGAGTAAGCGTTCGTTTTGCTCTTCCAATGAGTCCCTTGATGGCTAACTTTTGATAATCAGGATCTCTTCCTTCTAGATTTTTCAGAGTTTCATGAGCTTTCTCTTTATCTTTGAATCCCAAACCAGGAACAGTATCAGGTTTTCCAGTATCCGAGGACATTATAATATTTTGAATGAAATATTTCGATCACAATAACTATGATTATTGCAGCACACACACTCAAGCACACCGGCGATATTAGAACGGTATCTGACTATGTTGATCTGCCGACAACAAACATTAGCATGTGTGAGTAAACCAACGATTATCCTCGAAAACGAATAGTGGTCGTTTCGTTTATGATGTGAACGTGGGCCTCGGAACCGTTCATCATGACACCGAGTGTCAAAGCATACCTACTCAATATGTACAGGAAAGGATTCAGGTTGGCCGCGTGAAGTTAGCGAAAAGATATTAGAACAAATTCTGATACTAAACCCAACATTCAATACCCATTTTGTCCCAATTTGTTTCGTAAAAATTTTTTCATGTACCATTATAGTTTTCAAATAAGTTATTTGCATTTCTATGATTTGGTGCAGACTTCACACTCCGCACCAATGTTTTCAGGTTTCGAAAAATTTCTGAGAAGATGTTTTTTAATTCGCATTCATATAATTCAGCACCGCAATTTTCTGGTTTCGAAAAATTTCGATATCAATATTCATCACCCATAGTTTTTTCAATTTCTTCTGTTGAAATTACTTCAATATAATTTTTAGTTTTCGAGTAATTCAGTCTTGTTTTTGATGAAGCGTGAAGTAAGCATGGGCGTCCCCAGAAGACGGCAGAGGGCAAATGCACCCCCTCCCTCTAGAGCTTCATAAGTATTCCTCAAAAACTCATAAAATAACAGCATCAAACACAAAAATCACGCTGTAGTGCTGTTAAATTATCTATCGAGGTGAAGTACAGGCAATCCTTCGTCAAAAATATACTAAGGCTCTGATTTTCTATTGTGCTTCACAAAAATTGAATCTGGTGATTAACGATATGAATGCTCTATGAGATGTTTTAATGAAGAAAAATGGCTAGAAAATGGGGGGTCGTTGAAAATAGTTTTATTCTTCAAATACACATAATACCTGGAAGAGTCCAGATAGTCGAACAAAGAACGAGATCGACTATATAATTATTAATAACAGAAATACTGTCAAAGATGTATCAGTGTTGAATAAGTTTTTCACGGGAAGCGACCATCGTATAGTAAGAGCAAAAATCGAACTGAACCTAAAGAAAGAGCGCAGAAACATGATGACTAAAACAAAAAGAAATCCTTGGCATCCTCCGGCTGATATAGAAGGTTTTCAGAGGGACATTGGTTATCTCTTGGAGCGGTCAAAGACGGAAGAAAACATCGACAAATTGAATGATGCTATAGTCAAAGCATTATCTGCGAGCGAAGAAAAGTATTGCCCAAAGACAAAAAAAAAAGAAAAAATCAGTGCATACTGGACTGTTAATAAAAGAGAGAAGAAACAGAGGAAGCCAGAAAACGACCACCGACGAAGAGATGAAAGCGATGAACAAACGAATATCCAAAGCCATAAGAAAAGACATCAGGAAATATAAGAGAGAAAAGATTGAGGAGACCATAGAGAACAACAAGAGCATGAAGGTGTTACGCAGAAAACTGAAGAATGGAAGAGGAGAAATACATAAGTTAAAAAAACAAACTAGGACATATTACAACAAATAGAAACGAGATACTGAGGACTGTGGAGGAATTCTATCAGATACTATATTTATATGGCTTTTAAGCCGTCAAGAGGTAGACATGGAATAAGAGGCAGATTTTTTAACATCAAAGAAAGGTATTGTCAACCAAGGATCAGAAGAATTACCGGATATCACAATTAGTGAGATAGAACTGGCCTTAAAAAAAACGAAGAACAACCGATCACCAGGTGAAGACAATATAATGGCGGATGCAATCAAAATAGGTGGCCAGAGTTTACTTGAAAAATTAAGAGATCTTTTTAATCTCTGCCTCTTCAATGGCTTGATCCCCAAGAGATGGCATGATTCAATCGTCATACTTCTCCATAAAAAGGGTGATTTAGAGAATTACCGACCAATAAGACTTCTGAGTCATCTTTATAAGCTCTTCTCTAAAATTAAAACTACACGACTAGAAAATAAAATTGATCTCTATCAACCTATAGAACAGGCGGGTTTTCGCCGCGGATTTGGAACAAATGACCATCTCCAAAGTATAAAAACACTTATTGAAAAAACCACTGAATATAATCGACCCTTGGTATTGGCGTTCATTGACTTCCATAAGGCTTCCGACACAGTTGAGTTGAAGTCAGTTATGCAAGCACTTCAAGAATGTAGAGTCGATTATCGATACTCCAAACTTATTAACAACATATATAGAAATGCTACTATGACGGTAAAACTATTTGAAAACACGGACCGCATACCTATTGGGCGTGGAGTGAGACAGGGCGACACAATGTCTCCAAAATTATTCATAACCGTCCTTGAGAGAGCTTTCAAGCAGATGGATTGGGACAAAAAGGGCATTAATATTGACGGCAAATATCTCAATAACTTACGCTTCGCAGATGACATAGTCCTCATTTCGGATAACCTCGGGGAAATAAAGGAGATGATAGATGACCTGTAGAAGGCGTGCGAGAAAATCGGTCTGAAAATCAATACAAAAAAATCTAAATTCATGACAAATCTTGTTCCCTGTTCTAACATCGACATTGATGGTTGTGAGGATGAAAGGGTCGAAGCCTATGTATATCTCGGCCACGAAGTTCGTATCTCGAGGGATAATCAAACAACTGAACTCAACAGAAGACTAACTCTAGCATGGGCGGCCTATGGAAGACTGAGGGATATTTTCAGGGGTGAAATTCCTATCCACCTAAACGGAAATGCATTCAATAAGTGTGTGCTTCCAGTTTTAACATACGGCGCTGAAACCCTGACATTAACAACTGCAACTGCCAGGAAGCTTAAAGTAATGCAAAGAAAGATGGAGAGGTCGATGTTAGGTGTAACTCTGAGGAATCACATTAGAAATGAAGATCTACGAAGGAGAACTGGCGTAGAAGATGTTATCACCGTTGTGGCAAATCTTAAATGGAGCTGGACAGGTCATGTCGCACGGATGAGAGGGGAACAGTGGACAAAACGATTGCTGGAGTGGAGACAAGAGAAGTAGAGGAAGACCGCCTACTCGCTGGACAGACGACATAAAAAGAATGACCAATAACTGGATTCAGACAGCACAGGACAGAAAAGAGTGGAAGAGAATAGGAGAGACCTATGTCCAACAATGGACGCAAAGGGTTGTGTGATGATGATGATGACACATAAGATATGAAGAAAATTCCGAAACATAAATGAAAATTGACGGTAGAAACTAAAGAAAGATCATTTCTGCGGATTTCAATATAACAAAGATATTTGTATAAAAACAAAATGTTATTGTGATTATATATGAAACAAAAACAAGTGTCCATTACTCTTGACAAACCCTGCCAGGCAAACTAGAACAATGAAATTTTTATATTGAACGATATCAGACGGTTTTTAGCATTCCTTTCTCTAGTGAAGTTTTGTTACCCTTTATCTATATATTCATATTCGTATATTTTACTATAATTTCTAGAATACTGTCTGATAATATGCATTTGAAACATATGGTGATCCTGATTTACTTGCATCTTCTTGAGTTTGAATCTATTATACCCTGAAAAAAAATACTTGAAAACCCAAGGGGGCTCATCTTTTCTTGTCCTTTTGTTTGGGGGTTGGGAGCGCGAGTACACGACTTTTTCATCCAGAAATACTGAAAAAATCAAACTCGATGGTACTGACGTTATCGAGCGCAATTGATCCAGGAGATTTTTGCACTCTTTTCAACTAACATCAAGGCTCTAAGGAGGTTGATATAAAATCAAGAGGCTACAGAAAGTCCCAACTCTGAGCGACAAACACCGCCGTGAAAAACTAGATAAAACCATGCACTTGATCTGACAGATTAGGTGCGCCTGTCTGAAGGTTAAGTAGACTGCATCCTGCTCAGATGAGAAACAATTCGTTGCAAAACATCACCGATACTTATGACAACTTCAGTAAATTCCACAATTCAAGTGGCGTCAAACATTAAGTGGAATTGTGACAAAAGACATGGCAGGAAAATTTTGAAAAGATGGCATTTGATGTTTCGAAAGGAACATGGGACGTTTTTGCTGGGACGGAAAAAGCTTCGAAAATTTTGACTTTGTAGGAACAAAATGGCTGAGGAATACGATGCTTGAGAGTTGACTCTACGAGTTGGCAATGATCGGTATTGTCTTAAAGCCATAATTTAAATCTTTGAAGACTTCATCAACAGAAATGTTAAATAATTTGCTAATACTCCTAGAAGATTGTTTTTTCGTCAATTTGAAATTCGGTCCTATTTTGAAATGAATTATATATGTAGTACCTTCGTTACCTGATGAAACATAAAATAAATTTCATTTCATCCTATACTACCTATCTCCAGTTCATAATTGCTCCTTCTGATTGTTCAAAAAACAACCCGGATAAGGATAAATGGAAACCACTAAATATTGAAAAAAGTCCTGATAGAGAACAATAATAATTCAAAGCCCACTTCGAGGTTAAAATTATTTATAAAGACCTATAATAATATATATGATGATTAATTATAAAATTATAGAATTCATGAATCAGCGAAACTTAGATCGATTATATTTCACGAAGAAAACATAAAAAAAAATCCTGAAAATCAATTAGTATTCAACAACATTCGTGAATAATAATAATAATAATAATAACTTTATTCATTTCCTTCGGACATATAGCAAATGTGTATGGGACAAGTCAACGTACAGAGATTAGAAAAATAAATATTAAAGAAAAAATGCAAACAAAATATCATTTCAGCCACATACAGCAATACAGACATCATCAAAATATTCTTTGAGACTGTAGTAAGCTTTTGAAGATAGTAGATTCTTTATAAATTTTTTGAAAGTAGAATATTCTAGCATTCGCGCCTCCATTGGTAGATGATTATGAAGTTTTATCTCCTGATAATATGGGGAGCACTCGTATTTGGAGGTCCTGTGCAAAGGAATAGAGAGAATACACTGTTTCCTCGTGTTATAATCTGTACAATCAGACAATTTTAGGAAAGTACTGAAGTTTTCCTTTACATAAGGAAGACAATAAATATATATAAATGAAAGGAACTGTCATAATTTTATAATGCACATACAATGGTCTACAAGAATCCAGAAAGCTCAACCGGAACATCATTCTGAGAACTCGCTTCTGGGCAATTAAAATCCTGTTTACACTCAAATGTGAGTGAAACAAACCATAATAGATATTTAGCACAGATTGCCTGGGAAGTGTATCTTTAACTCTACTGATTGCATAGTAAGCTTCGTTTAGTTTATTACTCAAGTATTCGATCTGAGTGTTCCAATTTAGCAAATCATCAACGTATATTCCTAAAAATTTTACAAATGGCTTCGAAGTGAAAATATGGTCATTATGTGTGAAAGTTGATGGGGAAATCTGAGATCTCAACTTGAAGAATATCCACTCAGTTTTGTCGAGGTTAACAATCAGGGCATTCTGACGACACCAATCAGTGAAACTTTGCATCAAGAAGGTACACTTTTTCAACAATTCCTCATGTGTTTGAGCAGATATAGCAAATGAGGTGTCATCGGCGAACATAGCAATCAAATCTGCCATTATATGATCTGGAACATCATTTACAAATAGAATGAAGATGAGTGGTCCGAGAATTGATCCCTGCGGAACACCCAAAAGTACACTGAACAGATCCAAACAGCATTCACCGATTTTCACAGTCATAGTTCTGTCCGTTAAGAATGAGCGCATCCAATCTAGGAAAACTCCTCTGAAACCTAAATTGTATACTTAGTTCATTACAAATTCAATGATGAGGCAATCGAAGGCACGGGAGAGGTCAAAGAAAAGGCCGGCAACACAAACCACTATCCAAGCATCGATAAACATAATCCACAAATGAAAGTGCAGCTGTCTGTGTTGAATGTCCTTCACGAAAACCATGTTGACTAGTTTTTATTAGTTTATGCTTATCAAGGAAGTTAACAATTCGATTATAAACTAATTTTTCAATTACCTTGGAGAAAACAAAAAGCAAAGAAATAGGTCTATAATTATTAATATCTGTGGTATCATTCTTTTTGAAAATCGGAATAACCGTGGACAACTTGAGTGAAGAAGGAAACACTCCACTGGTAACTGAATGATTTAGGATATGAGCGAGGTGGGGAGATATAGGTTCAGCTATCATCTTTAATAGTTTCGTTGGTATAAGCTCTGAATCACTACATTTACGATCTTTCAATGAAATGATGATACTTGATACCTCCTCCTTTGACACTGTGAAGAAATGAAAGCAACTTTTATTCGACCTTGATGTAGTGCACGTCTGCGATTTATTAGAACCGTAATGGTTTACAAGGCTTTTCAAGGCACAAGTCGAATAGAAATGACCGAAAAGAGATGATATTTGCCTAGGATTATCACAAATGGAACCATTCATGCTTAATGCCAGGGATGTCTTACAGTTGACTTTTTTACCGGTGTTTTTACTCACAATGTTCCAAACGGTTTTATTTACATTAGTTGATTATCTCAGTAAATTCTTATGATAATTCAGCTTTGAATCCTTCAACATTTTAGTATATTTCTTTTTTTCAACTTTATACAAATCAATTAGATTATTTGTTTGAGTGTTAGAAGCCAACCAGTGCAGTTTCCTTAATTCATTTTTTGTTTGTTTTATTTCCGGCGTTATCCACTTTACAGCATCATTTTTGAAATAGATACGTTTTGAAGGACAAAACTCCTCAACAGAAAAACTTAGAATATTGTGAAAATGATAAAAGCCTTTGTCTACATCAGATGTATTATATATTTCGCTGAAACATTCACTAGTAATTGAATCACGAAGTGAAATCATATTTGATATAGAGAAATCTCGTAAAATCCTGGATTGAACCTGTTTATAGTTCTTATCTTCTACATTGTGTATTAAATAATCTACACAAATAGCCCTATGATCACTAATACATCAGTATTGCAGAGATTAGAATTAACATTCGTGAGAATATAATCGACTAAGGAAGAGGAAGTGTTTCCTCTATTGTAAGTATAAACTCTAGTTGGTTCAAAAAATGTCAATTTCAATCCGAATGAAATCATAATATCATCTATAAGTCTTTTACTACAACAATTAGGACTAAGATAATCAACATTGAAATCTCCGCACACAAAGACACTTCTGCCGCGGTTAAAGCTCTAATAAGTATAGAAGATAGCTGAGTAATAAATGTTTCCAAGTTTCCAAGAGGTGATCTATATACACTAAGAACATTTTGATTCTGAAAGCTGAGCCTCACAGCACCAACTTCACAGTTCATTTCTGTGAAAAATAGAATCAACTTTTAAACATTAAACCTGATTTGATGAAAATCATAGATCCTCCATGTATACCAACAGAGCGACAGAAATATGCAGCCACCTTATAACCTGGCAAGTTGATAGATGCAATGCTGTCCCCACTTCACCAATGTTCCACAACACTGATAATGTCGGGCGCTTTTTCACTTAACAACACTTCCAATAAGTTTAATTTATTTGAAATGCTCTGCACATTCAAATGCATGATCTTTAGAATATTTCCACTAGATTGACTTAGTTTACTCTGGATTTCCTGAGGTATCTTTTGGTTGATCGTAGATTTTTCTCCTCTGAAGAAACCGGGACACAGTCGCTCCGTTTGGCCATATATCTTTTCACCACCATATGTTTTTGAGATTCTCTTGACTAATTGATACCTTCATAGACTTATATATATCAGGATGTTTGGAAACGAGTGACTCACAGATAACCTCTGGAAATTTATCTATTAGAAATTATTTCAATTCTTCAGGTTCAGTCTTCGGTGCTAGTCTAGTAACGTGCAATGATACTAATTTAGGTACACCCTGTATAACTTCGTTATCCTTGTTTTGTCCAACAACAAATTTTCGATCACGTCTGCGTTGAACTTTGATCCAACTTTGATCGGGCACATTTGAAGTTTTATGTTGGGCCATATCATAGGTTTCTGAATCCTCATTAGGTATTTCCGTTTGCAACAACAATGGATTTCGGAATATTATCACTGTTCCTTGATTTGTTTACTTTTCTCCGATTTGACACATTATTCGCAGTTCGAAATAATTGTGCAGTAGCTGGGGCATATGTTCGCTGATTCTGCGAAAATGTTTGTTTACTGACGCTGCTCGACAAGATATCTGTTACTCAATTATTGGAATCCACTTGACCTTGTTTTTCTCTATATTGACCGGAAGATTTCATACCGTTGTCCATATTTTTTTCCGCAATTGTGTCTTCTAATGATTTTATGAACTTTTTTTGTAATCCATTTGAATATTCCATCTCTTGCAACAATTTATTCAACGGCTCTTTTTCTAGTTTCAAGCACTCATTTTCTTTCTTCATCGACATTTTGCCGTTTATAGATATACTGTTCTTAAAGTTATCACAAATCCATATTATATTGGTGTTTTCACTGAAAATTTTATACCCGGTATCTTTAATAGATGCACACACTAAATGTAACTTCATTTCGCAAAGGAAACATTTGATAAACTTGGTGTTTACAATAAAATTATCGAAGCAACGCTCACATACGTGTTCATTGTTCACCATCTTGCATAAATACATACCATTTGCCTTTTTAGAAATAGCGAAACTCTTCATTAGCTTAGACGATCAGAACAAATTATATTCAAGATTTCTGCACAAATATATCAGGCCTGAGTCACACAATAACCTAAAACAGAAATCAAAAACTACTGAACTTGTGGTACAAGACCTGCCTTCTTCTCCAGACCTAATGACCCAACCCCACACAATAACTGTTCAAATATTGTAAATACGATCATGTTTGGGATATAATATTTACGTGGGACCAACAAAACAACTTCTGAATAGGACAATCAGACAGCACAAGTATGACTGTGATGATACCTAGGTTCCGAAATAGGAATAGATCTATATCTTTAGCTGCCTATAAATGTACAAAATGCCATCAAATGGACAAAAATTTTATTTTATCTGTAACATGATTCCCCAATTCCGGCATAAATTTCATCCATATGCCTTCATTGTGAAACAGCGGTTCTCGATTGATAAATTACAAGTATCAATTGTGGTTTAGCATTGATGGTGGAGGCTACGGAACCACCTCTCATTTTGAGAAGAGGCGTCCTGAGCGCGCGATTCTTATTGAAGCAACAACTTCTCAATACGGATTTGTGCAACCAAATTTATAAGCTGAGTCTCAATGATCTGGGAAACAATTATTTGAAACATAAAACATCTCCGCCATTATGTGAAGCTATGAGAAACCATAATGCCCTTATTGCTGCTATCTCTCCATTGAAGCTGAACAATTTGGAATATGAAGATGTTTACCTGACTATTCCTATCACATTTCTAAAGTTTTCAAAAATAACGACATCAATTGTAATATCCTGAGAGCCGAACTGGAACAATATGTAGAATTCATCCAAATATATACGGATGCCTCGAAAACCATGCGAGCTAATGGTGGCGCAGTCTATATCCCAACACTAAATTCTGAACGAAAACTAAAACTTGATAAAAATCAGAGCATATTCACATCCGAAGCGATAGCAATGAAGGAAGCGCTAACTTTTACTCTCGAACACCATCACCAACGTTTTGTCGTTCTTTCTGACTCAATGTCAGTTCTGAAAACTCTAACACAGGTAAGGACTTGGAATTACAAAACAAATCCGCTCTTATGGTCTATCAAGAAACTCTATTTTCAAAATACACAGACGAATAATACTGTTAATTTTATTTGGGTTAAGGCTTATACAGGATTGGAGGGAAATGAATATGTCGATATGCTCGCCAGAGACAGCTTAGATAATGGGTCAAATTATTTGTCTGATTTTAATTTCTCTTTTTGTGATGCCTCTAATGCAATAACTGCAAATATGAAAATCCAGTGGAATCAAAGATGGCAAGATTTTAGAAACAAATCGAGAACTAATTACACCCTATTTTCCCCTGATATTTCGACTAAATATTGGCATCTTGAATATAATGTCAGCAGGAAATTCATCACTACTATCATTCGCATGAAATTCGGACACTGCTGCTGTCCCGCCCATCTAAATAAAATAGGGGTTCTGCTTACCAATGAATGTGATGCATGTGGGACTGAAGGAGACCTGAATCATATTTTTTTCGACTGTGCAAAATATTCCGATGAAATAAAACAGTTATCAGAAATATTAACAGAAAAACTAAAAGTCCAAAGACCATTTAATGTTAATCATCTCCTTGCTCTAAAAAAATTTTGAAATCTACTCGGAAATTATTTCTTACCTCTGTAAAATTAATCTAAATATTTAACCCTCGGCTGCTCGCGCCAAATATCCTAACGTTGTTACTCGCGTGGCGTCTGATAGACGCACATGTGTTTTCTTTTCATCTGTTGCATTTAAACTCAGAAAACAAGTAAAAATTTTGAACATTATCTATTCATGTAAAAGAAAACGTATGAATAAATTCATCCTTATAGGGTTTTCGAGATCTGTTCACCATCGCTGGTATCATTGGTATCTGAAAGTTTGTCTTCATGTTCCCAAGCAATACGACGCAAATATTCTACATCTGCTTCCACTAATGGGTCGAATTTATTTTTGCGGTTCATCTGGAGATTAAGCGACCAATTGTCGTGATTTTTGTCCCTAAATTCGAAAAATATGAATGTATATAATAATTGTTACGCTAGCAATGGCGCGGTATCTGAGAGACTCGATACCAAAACAAACGATAAAAACAACTCTGAAACTAATCGTTATACTAATGCGCTTACTCCTTCATAATAACGATGCAGTTAACTTCAGCTATAGA
Source organism: Hippodamia convergens (assembly GCA_038502775.1). Lineage (NCBI taxonomy): Eukaryota > Metazoa > Arthropoda > Insecta > Coleoptera > Coccinellidae > Hippodamia > Hippodamia convergens. The sequence goes on along the minus strand of CM076607.1, from coordinate 82,328,343 downwards.
AAGATCATGCCAATTCTTCAACGCATTTGGAATATACAGAAGTCAACAGTTCAGGTGGAGTAAATAGACGCCACGCGAGTGACGGAGGGTTAAGCTCCAAATGTTCTGAAATTCTCCCTTTCGTTACTCTTAATCCCTTACTTCCGGGGTCCTCCCTGTTTGTTTTCACCCTGATAGACCCCAGTGGCGTGAAGAATGTGTCCCTGTTTAATTGTCGTTTACTTATTTATTTTAATCAATATCAACTTCTTTGTTTCATATTGAAATGATTTATTTACTGTTATTATTATTTACATGTTTATTTATATATACACTCTTAAATACCTTATCTATACTTATTCCTTCATTTTATTTATACAAAGCGTATAATAACTATCAAAGTAGCATTGCTCAACATTTGGAATTGTGACTGGTTGCATGACCAAAGGTCTAAAGCCAATTCATTCAATTAAAAAAAAAAAATGTGGTTTCGATTGGAAGTTTCAGATTGAAAAAGTCTTGATTTGGTTACAATTTTCCTGAATGTTAGTAGCAAAATCATTATTTTATCCTACTTCTTCTTGAAGTGAAGTGTCTAACTCAACTTTTCTCGAAGTGTTTCGTCATATTTTTGAGCCCTCATTACTTGAGGTTGGAATATAATAGATGAACAAAATTTTCATATTATGATTTCACTAGTAGGCTTATCAAATAGCAATTTCATAGCTTCCACACTTAAGATTATATGGATATCAAAAAACCCCCGATTTCATCACTGACTTACTGATTATCATAAAAACTGTTAGGAGAAACTATAGGAGAAATAAGGTGCACTTTTTACATAGAAGCTTATCAATGAAACCCTAATAACTGTGTAGACAATTTGAGCACAGATTAGTTTTCAACCTATGTGGCATCAATTGAAATATAGTTCAATGTTGATGTCAGGTGAAATCGAACTACGAGGGTTTTACCAAAATAGGGCACGAGCGCACCCCGCATACGCAGAAGCTTCGTGCATAGTGCGTGGTAGCTTCGTACATAATGAAGGTCCTCCGTACACAGTGAAAAATGAGTGCCATTGCATATAAAAGAGTATTTTTCATTGAGATAAAAGTAAATTTAATCAGACTTAGATGACGAATAGTTTGGGGGGGGGCATTCAGCAGAGACAACAATTAAGAAACTGTTCCCAAATATCTTTTTTTGTGGTCAGGAGAAGGGAAAAGCTTACAGCCTAGGCTGGCCGCACGTCAAGGACAGTCCAGCACAGTAGAGTCAAGCCAAGCAGAGAATTCCGTAACGAAATTCCCTGATAGACTCGGCTTCGCTGCGTTGTTCCGAGTCGCCCTCGATGTGCGGCAAGTCTAATTCGCTTCGACACGACCAGTGCAATGTGTCGGCGTTAGTGTGAGCCTTCCACCCACTAAAAACCCCTCCTCAGTCATAGGTCTGAAATCCCAAGGACACCGATTCCATACAAGTGACATTTCTCTTTTGTTGACCGCTGTCGCACAGGCTATGTGATTCCAGCTTATGTTCGGCTCACTCCTACCCTGGGGAGGTTTGGATTAGGGATCAGAGCTTGCGTTAGGCGGGAAGTCCTCGGCGCTCGGTTATCGTAGTAAGGAGGGACCGTGTCGCTAGGGCTGTCCAAGTTCCGTGTTTTTCCCACACCTCTGGTTACGGAACTAAGGTCCATGGGTAGATCCTCTGGTAGGTCTTGGGTATGTTCTCGTCCCTCATTCCACGAGTTCGGGAGGACAACTACGCCCCTGACTTGTTCGAGAATAGAGGCGGGAGAGATCGGTTTTAGCAGAGTGCTAAAGTACTCATCCCATCCGAAAATTCAAGGTTTCCAATAGAGCCCTAGCCCTCTGCATGGGGTGCCATCGTTAGCGCCCTTGCATGTGGTGTTCCTGGTGCACTCTGGGTCTACCCCATATCTGTAGACTTGGGGGGCCAATAGGACCGTGGAAGACCACGCCGCACCCTCCTTGCCTTGTCACTCGTAGTCTTTTGCTTGCTAGCTCGATCTCTGAGGACCTTCCAGCGACTCCTAGCCTAAAGCCTCTCAGGATCGTGCCCTGGAATGTATGGGAGAAAGGGCGGGTTTGGGTGGTGATTTGTCGCGTTTGAGGACGATTATTTTTTCTCTCGGGCTTCTTGTGAGAGTTCATGGGAGTGTGGTAATTGTTTACTGTCATTATCTTCAATTTTCTGGACGTCCTTAATAATACAAATTTTCAAATTGTTTTCTTCAATTTCCTTCCTTGCGTTAGCTAACACTTTTATTAAATTTTCGGTACCTTCGTTTTTCGTAATGAATATCTCTGTTATTCCATATTTATTCAAGATGAATTTCAAGTCTGTCAACGAAGTCCCTAAGGCAATCAGCGTTGATCCAGAATCTTGTTTCATGAATAATTTTTTGTTCTCAATGTCGTATACAAAGTCATTAAGTTTGAAATATTTATTATTGTCGCGACTTTTATTTAACTTATTGATGAAGGATTTGTCTACAATCGGTAATAATTCCAGGGATTCTAGTGGTTTTTTCAATAATTCCACAATTCCAGGGTGATCAGGCCTGTAATCGTGCGCTAGTTTACTAGAATTGTCTTCAACGTTATTCTTTGAACTGTCAGTAGCTTTTAATTTTGCTCTCGTCATAACGAGCACTTTATCATTGTTTGCTAAGTCTTTTAAATTCTGTGAGTCTAATGTTATTCTTGATAATGAATCTGCCAAGATATTATTTTTTCCTTTGATATATTCGACCGTAAAGTCGTATTCCTCTAATATTAACCGGAATTTTGTTAATCGACTAGATGGGTTTTTCATGCCAAATAAGTAAATGAGAGGGCGGTGATCTGTGAAAATTTTGAATTTTCTGCCGTAAAGGTAAGGCCTAAATTTTTTGACTGCCCAAACAATAGCTAATAACTCTTTTTCTATTGTGCTATAATTTTTCTCAGCTGGATTTAATGATCTGCTTGCATAAGAAACCGGTCTGTCATTGTCATTACACAAAATTGCCCCTAAAGCCACTCCTGAAGCATCGCATTTTAAAATGAATTGTTTGTTTTCTGAAAAATCTGGAAATTGTAAAATTGGAGGTGATATAAGGCATTGTTTCAATGTTTCGAAGGAATTTTGACATGCGGCTGTCCATTGAAAAACTACCCCTTTTCGCGTTAAGAAATTTAATGGAGAAGCAGTTGTAGCAAAATTTGGTATGAATTTCCGATAGTAATTAGCAGATGCAACAAATCTTTTAACTTCCTTACCATCTTTCGGGAGGGGATAATTTTGCATAGCCCGTATTTTTTCAGGATCTGGAGAAATTCCTTTTGAAGTAATAACGTGGCATAAATATAAAATTTCTTTTTTCAAAAATTCACACTTGATGGGATTTAATTTCAAGTTTACTTCTCGAAGTCTTTGGAATACTTTTATCAAATTTTGATTATGATCTTCCAAACTATTGCCAAATACTATCAAATCATCTAGGTAAATGAAACAGATATCATAATTGAGTCCTGACATGGCTATAGTCATAGCTCTTGAAAAGGAACTTGGGCTAGTTTTTAGACCCATCGGTGCTCTGGTCATCTGAAATTGACCCCGATCCGAGGTAAAAGAAGTATAAGGTCTAGAAGCATGATCTAATTCTAGTTGATAATAGCCTTGGTACAGATCCAAATGTGTGAAATAAGTCGCTCCTGATAGTGAATCCAAAATTTCTTCTATACATGGCAAGGGGAACTTATCATCTTCGATCCGTTTATTCAATTGCCGGTAGTCGATAACAATTCTCCATTTTTTATTTCCGTCAGGCCCAGTTTTCTTTGGCACAATTAGTAATGGAGCTGACCATTGAGAATTTGAGGGTTCAATGATATTGTCTGATAATAATTTTTCTATTTGTTTATTTATTTCCGTCTTCTGAGCGTGCGGTAACCGATACGGTTTAATGTAGGCAGGTGATGCACCTGGCTGCAATATAATCTTTTGTTTACAAACATTCGTGACCGTCAGATTATCATTTTTGAGGTGAAATATATCTGCGTATTTCGCACAAATTTTATGAATTGATGTTTTCTCTTCTTTATTCAGATTCGATACATTAATTGAATGGAGTAATTCCTCAATACGATCTACTGTCATATGTTTTTCATCGAATTCACAAATCGAATAAAAATTCAGAGGTTCGACGTATGGCTTGAAATTCCTTATTTTTATTTCTTTTTCGTTCGTATTTAAAAACCTGATAGGAATATAATTATCTACTGGTCTGCTAATGCAACCGGCTACGAAACTCCTTCGCAGATTTGGTCTGGTATAACAACACAATCTTCGGTACTATCGCATTTTAAATATTTTATTATTTCACATCTAGCTGGAATTGCAGTAGTTACATCATAATCTGATTCAAGTTGTAAACAGATTCTTTCACCACGAACTTTTAAACTCATTTTGAAATCTTCATAATCAATTGCAGCTGAAAATTTTGTGAAAAAATCTGATCCCAACACTCCATCTACATTTTCTATGAAATGCTTCATTACAATAAATTCATGAAATAGATTTACGCCATTTATTTCAAGACTGACACCAACGTTACCCAAGGAAAATACGTATCCTGCGACACCTTGTACTTTAATTTTCTCTCTTCCATCTACTCTAAAATTGCCATCCAAGCTTGACTCAAAAATCACACTAGCAGTCGCACCTGTGTCTAATAAGAATTTCAAAACATTCGCTCCATTTCTCATACATACGTAATTTAAACCATTCATACTCAAAATAGTTACATGTTTTTTATTAATTTTGTCTGTTTTCACGAAAAAACAAATCGTTATTTTCTTGGGTTGCGGTTGATGCGTTCGGAGTTTCTGAATGTCCTTGAGTTTCTAGGAAAAAGGACCTTTGATTATAATTATTTCTGAAATATCTAGATCCTCTATTAGAACCACGACCCCTATTGACTCTACCGCGAGAGTTTTGGTGATAAGAATTGGTTGGGTTGTTTCTGTTATTGGATGAATTATTATTAATTGCTCGAGGGGGATAATTTCCACGTTGATTGAATTGCCTGGAACCGCGAAAGTTTCTAGTACTGCGTTTGTTTCTAGTTGAATATTGAAATACTTGTTCAGAAGCACCGGCTCTATTAGAAATCTCTTCGTCTTTAGCTCCGCTAATAGCATCTTTTAACGAGGAATAGTTACGTGCTTTAATAATGGTTCTTAGATTCGGATCTCGTAATCCGTTTGCGAAAGCCGTTATTGCTAATTTCTCATTAATTTGGGGAAGACATTTCAGAGCATTTTTATCACCGTCAGCTTGTGATATTGTAAGATTCAACATCATTTCTTCAATTTCTTGACCGAATTCATTTATGGATTTATGTTTCTGTCGTGCCGAGTGTAATGATGCAGAAAGTGCTGATGCAGATTTTTTTGATAATAAATGTTTAGAAATGTCGTTCAGAAGTCCTTGAACACTCTGATAATCAGGATTTAATCGAATTTTGGCTGCTTCGGTTAGTTTAGTTTTTAAAACAAACCTTATGAGGAGTTGCTTACCTGCATCGTTTAATAGAGATTCGTACAATTCGATTGCGTCTATCAATCGGCGAGTGCCATTTTCCGAACCATCCATGCTTGGAATTAAACTAGTTGCAGTTTTTAAATCAAAATTCTCACTCATTGTTGATATTTCTGTTGGAATACCTGTAATTTGACTTGAATTATTGCTACTAGAGCCGTTGGAATGATGTACCAAATTAGCCAATTTCAACCTATTTTCTAAAGTAACAAATATATCAGTTTGAAGTCGTTCTATTTTAACAATCAAAAGCTGAAATTTTTCTTTAGCCTCTGGTTCTAAATATTTTTCATTGACCTCTTTACGAATTTCCTCAATACTTGTTTTTAAATCCTCTAACTTACTTAAATATCTTTCTGTTGTTCTAGAATCTTTTCTCCTATCGTTATTATCTTTTCCTAAATTGGTATGAAATTGGAAAATTCGTCATATAAAATTTTTAGACTTTCGAATTTGCTCATTCAAAGAACCTTAGTTATACGAGTTTGGGATGTAGTAGGTACATAAATGGATTTAAATTAGAATTAGGTAAAATATAGCTAGCTTACATAACACTTGAACACTTTGTACTCACGCACTTTTTCTTTGTTTTTTACCACACCTTTTTTTTTTTTTTTCAGATCAGTTCCTGGCTGCGTCTAATTTCTGTTCTAATCTTCTTCTGAATGCGTTTCATTATCCATTGAACCATCAGGTAAATGAATACTCCCAGTGAAAGAACTATTGCGATGATGGAACAAACTTCACCCATTGAAAAATTTCCGCTGCCTACCTTCGTAGATTCTCCTCCAGAGTTGCCTGCTTGAGCTATTATTACTTCTTCTTTCGATTGTGATTTTCCCATTTTGGACTTTTATTTCTCTTCTTAATTTCCCTTGATTCGAAATGGCAGGATCGCCATGTAATAAACTGTGTTGTTTGATTAATTTTGACTTTTTGCTCTTATTGGGCATAGATGGAGAACCATCTCAGGAAAATAAAATTAGCCGTGTTACTTGTACTACGTCTATTTCTCGATTCATTGTTCTACAAGTAAAATCATTCACCTATGCTTTCGACCTACTTATTGACAATTTGTTGTATCATCAGTATGTGGATACACGGAAGACAATGGTGTGAAAAGGGGATTGGACTCTAAGGAATTTCAATATTTTTGTTTGAACAATAACTAAGATTACGAGTCCATCACAGAGTGCCCTTCTTCGGGCTAGCCGTTTTCGTGGGTGAGACTGTTTGGAGGACGTAGTTCCAGAGAAACTAGACTTGAAGAGAAATGGTAAGAGTTACAGAGAAGTTTGAGAGTGATGAAGCCCGTTGAATCGTACGGAAGATAGCGACAGTAATCACCCACCTCTAAGGTGCTAGAGGAGGTACTAGATGAGGGTGGAGTGAATGTGGGGCTAATGGTATCTCATATGGAGGAGAGATGAGCTGGGACTAAGTGTGCCCGCTGCTAGATGTCGGGGAACAGACTTGTCGTGTGCAGCGGACTAAATACTAGAAGGAAGATGCATAAACTGCAACGAGGGGGGCATCTGGAAAAGGGCTGTCAGATTCCACCCTGTTGCTTTATATGTGAAGTATGTGAAGTCGAGAGGTATTGAGTACGTAGGTAGGTTGAATATTCGAATCAGAGGCCAGAGGTACGTCTCATCTCTCGGAGTCTTTTGCTTAGTAGCTCGGTCTCCGGCAATTCTCTAGCGCCCTACTAGGCCAAACACTAGGGCCTTAGTGTTTGGAAATTACGAGGGAAAATTGTGGGTGAAAAGGAGAGCTTCAGTTGTCCGGAGTGAATCCGTTCATAGTTGATCTGGTGTTGGATTCAAGTGTTGTGAAAGCTGGTATGAGTACAAAAATGGGATTGATGAGGACAATGAGTTTGAGCTATAACAAAATGAAATTTAATTATGTTAAATCGATATGTCAAGGGAGCGGCTCCAATACCTTAGAATATATAGAAGTGAATTCAATTAAGGCGTACGGAAGGTAGCGATGGTAATCGTCCGCCTCTACGGTGCTAGTGGAAAGACTAGATGCGGGTTTAGAAAGATGTTTGTAGGTATAGACCGGAATTGTGATGCTTTTCTGGGTGGGAGGTTCTTGAAAAGTATTCGGGGAGACGTAGAGGAGATAGATGGTCCTGCCCTGAGGCTTTTATATTGGTGGGTAGAAGATATGGAAGCTTATTGGAGGCTTAGATTTCTAAGCGGTCTGTACTCAACTGCTGGTTTAGGAGTTTTAAAGAAGATGCTCAGGCATGTGTAGTTCTGGAAAAAATGTATGTTACCTTTCAGTATTCCTTGGCAGTTAACTTGGTGCGTAGTTCTTCTGGTCCAGGTAACTGTCTTCCTGTCTTTCAGTCGAGTGTATCGTTTTCCTTTCTTTCTCTCTCTTCTTGGGCTTTCTCTTTCATCACTATAACAATCCATTCCGTTATCTTGTTCCATTTTTCTTCGTTCTCTAGCATCTTGTCTACTATGTTATGTTTGGTGTATTGGAAGTTTGGGTTGCCTTCTGTTTCTTCTGCTAGTTTTTCCCTTGACTCTTTCCATTTTATACACCACAGGATGTGGTCTGGTTTGTCTAATGCGTCGCAGTTCCAACATTTGGCCTTTTCGCTCTTTCCGATTTTTTTCCTGTACGTACCAAAGCAGCCGTTTCCACTGAAAAATTGGACCGTGTCATATTCCAGGTTGCCGTGTTTTCGGTCCATCTATATTAGGGGATCTTTAATGAGCTGTTTCGTCCATTTTGCTCCTGTGTGTCTTCTTATCTCTTCCATCCATTTTCTTTTTGTTTTTTCTCTGGCTTCTTTTTTGCTTATTTCGTCTCGGCAGATCTCCATCTTTTCTTCAGCTAATAGGTCTGCGGGGATCATTCCTGCGATGATGAGTGCTGCTATCCCCGAGATGTTTCTGTATGCTCTTATTAAGCTGACTACTATCCCTCTCTGCGCTCTCCTAAGCTTTTCTCTGGCGTAGTCAATGTGTTTCATAAAGTTTAAATATTTGTCTAGTATTACTCCTAGATACTTTGTTTGCTCTTGTATTTTTATCTCGACCCCCTCGATTTTGATTGTGGTACGTTTCCGTGGTCTTCTGCCTGTGGCTGCTAGGGCTTCTGTCTTGTTTGGTGCAAGTTCCAGTCCTCTACTTCTAAGCCATCGTTCGATTTTTGTGACCGTTTACTCTGTTTTCTTCCATACTTTTTTTTCTGTTTTTAATGTAACAATCAAGAGTAAATCATCTGCGTATGCTACCATTTTTATACTTCTCTCTTCCTGTGTCAGCTCTAGTACTCTGTTGTACTGGATGTTCCAAAGTGTTGGGCCTAAAACAGAGCCTTGTGGGACTCCACATGTTAGCTTCTTCTTCTCGTATGTCGTTCTAAGGGTTCTTTCCTGGAAGTAACTTTTTATTACTTTCTGCATATGTTCTGTTATTCCCATATTCTTCATTTCTTCTAGTATTTTTTTCCAGCCTGCTGTATTAAAGGCATTTTTAATGTCGAATGCTGTGATTAGAACTCTTTGTTGGGTTCTGTGTGCTCCCTTTTTTGCCCATCTCACAAATTTGACCATATCTTCTATGGCTATTATTGTCGACCTTCTTTCTCTAAATCCGTGCTGGTCATCTGAGAGGCAATTTCTTTCATCTATTTCTGTGTGTAGGCGCCCTAGGATCAGCTGTTCGTATAGTTTACCAGCTGTGTTCAGCAGGCAGATGGGTTGTAAGGTTATTGAGCAACTCTTTAAACATATGCTCGGAGTTGCTCAGTAGCTGAAATCCCTCCTCCCATAGAGGAGAGTGGGATTGACTCGAGTGGGCCCAGCACCACGGGAAACAACCGTATGAGATATCGACAAGTTAACCTGTATGTTGTTTATGAATGAGATAAATTATAAAAGGCAAAGCGTAGTTTCAATTAATAAGAAATATCGTTGGGAACCGATCCAAAAAGAAGGTAGAAAACGTTACAGGGTCTGAGGCTTCCTGCTTCCATGTTCGTTTTTCCTGGCTTTCTTATAAGTATTAGTTCTGCCTCTTTGCAGATATCGGGGAACTCTGCCCTCTTCCATATTCCGTTGTACATTTCCAGTACTTTTTCTACATGGTCTTCCATGACTGCTTTTAGTATTTCGACCGTTATCCCATCTGGCGCTTTCTTTTTCTTCATTCTTTTTATTGCTACCTGTAGTTCCTCCTTGCTGAAGGTCTCTGTTTCGGTATCTGAGATTCTAATTGCTATACCTGTGGCATCTTTGGTTGGGAAGAATGCGTTTACTATTTTATTCTCGGTTTCTACGTCCAGGGTTTCTCTCGTTTGAAGTCCCAGCTTCTTTATCAGTATCTTATATCCCTGACCCCATATGTCATTATCGAGATCTTCGATGAGCTCTTTCCATTTTTCTTGTTTGCTCTTTTTAATCGCCTTCTTTAGGTTTCTTTTTGCCTCTTTATATTCATTGTCGTTTGTGCCGTGTTTCGCGTTTATTCTCTTTTCGACGTTGCATATTCTGCATAATTCCTTAATTTCGTTATTTCACCAGTATGCTGGTTTTCTTATAATGCCCTTTTTGTTCCTGGAAACGAGTTCGTTACATTTTTCACTTATCAATTCTGTAAAGCTGGCTGCACTTAGCTCTGGTTCGCTAATTCTCATCTTTGGGCTGTCTTTGAGTTTTATTTTTAAGGCGTTTATCATGGCTTCGTCCATTTTCCATGTCTCTCGGTATTCTGTTGCCTTCTTGGCTCCTTTGGTTCGATAGTGCATCTTATGGCAGCATGGTCTGATAGTAGTTCCTGGCCGCATACTCTCCATTTTTCAATTTTGTCTGCCAGGTGTTCAGTTGATAATGTTATGTCGATTCTGCTTTTCTGGGTAACCCTAATGAAGGTTGGCTCGTTGCCCACGTTATGTATGATCAGACCTAGTCTTTCTATCCATTCCATTACTTTTGTTCCTCTCTTGTCGGTGTGATCTGACCCCCATTGTTCTGATTTGGCGTTGAAGTCTCCAGCTATCACGGTGGCTTCTCCGTCTTTGATAGTATTTTCGATGTCTTCTAGCCATTTCATGAGGACTCTTTCGCTGTCTTCATTAGGGGAGAGATAGCAGCTCATCTCTCTTATTCCTTCAACATCCAGCCAGCAGAATCCTTTAGCTCTTCCGTTTTTTCCCTTTTTCAACCCCCCTTCTGCTACTATGGCGCATTTTTATTCTTCGTCTGTCTGCATTTTCTATTCTTGGGCTATTTTCTTATTCCTGCAAGAGAGCTAGATTTATGTTTTTGGTGGTGAACTTACCCCTTATACGGGTAAGGGGGGGAGGGGTAGGGAGTGACTTGAATTCAGACTTCAAAGTTCGCCCCAACCGGGGAACTCAAAAATCCGGGAATTAAAATTATCACGGTCATGTATGGAAAAAAGGGTAGGAGACTGCCTTAATGTGATGTGGGGGTTGTAGAAATTCGGATCAGATATACGTTGTGTGGGGGTGGGGGGGAGTCGTGACTCTAAGCGAACTTCAGAGTTCATTGAACCTGATCTTTCTGCTGAACGTTGAGTTATTGGCGATTCTAAATAACTAGACGCCACCTGGCGGATAAATATCGAATCTAGAAAACAAGTAATAAAAACAAATAATACACATAGATTTTTAGAGAATCTAGAAAATTTTTGCTTCTTTTGAGATATTTGTCATGATTTCTTTTCCGAATTTCAGAATTGCCTCTGGAAAATAATGGTAAAGGTATTTATATCAGTGATATTCATTTTAAGTGATATTTTAGAGTTTTTCACGTTTTAGGTTGAGAGCTGCATTGGATTATGTGTATAGAAAAAAATATTGAAATGAGAGGTAAAAGTACTATTACCAAGAGTGTGCCACACTTATTGTTGTGTTCTTAATTGCTCCTCAATGAAAGGCAGCAATAGGAATATACATTTTCATCAATTATCAAAGGAAAGTTATATTACTAATGCCTTCGGAAGAGGGCCGCAAAAAACGGATTTTGCATAATTACGCAAAGGAGGAACATGTAACGTTTAATAAGGTAGTTTGTTTGCTTCATTCTGATTATCTTGCCACAGGTGAATAATTTTTTTATATTATCAATGATTCTTTCATCTTCTCAGATGAACATAACAGTCCCGATTACAGTGTGAAATTTAGTGTAAAATGAATGGTCTGTTGTTGATGCACTGACGAACCTACAATTTGCTGTAAGGGAAATTTCAGAGGAATCATTGAACAATAAGGAGATTTAAGTGAACAATGGTGATTTAAAGTTAAATTTTAGAAAAGCCTACATAATGAGAAATAGTTGAACTCATTGACAAGAATTCCAAATTTAAGAATGCTACATGATTTTGTTAGATTAGTTTTGTAGATATACCTGGATAACAGACTACTAGTAAGGAATGGGTACTTTTTTTGTCCTATACTTGTCAGCATTTTGTTCAAGTTGTTTCACTTTGGCTTTGCAATTACATCTTCCATGAGTTTTTAGTATCGATATTTCTGCCCTCAATTATAAAGACAAATCCGTGCTGTCGGGTAAAAAAGAGATAAGTCTATTTTTGAGCAAAACGAGAAATGTCTTGATTCTGGACGATTTGTAATTTGTTATCAGTGATTCTGTGATACCGAGGATAAAGGAGATGAGTCCATTATTGATCAAAACGAGATGTCTTGATTCTGGACGATTTGTAATGTGCAATCAAACAATGAAGTGATTATCCTGAACATTTTCAATAATGGACTTATCTCCTTTTTCCCTGACACCACAGAGATGTTATGAGTAGAATATGAAATTTTCGAATGTAAACGAATATTCTATTCAAATTCGATTGTTATTTTCATATTGCGTGATGAGAAATTTGTACAATTTCCCTTTCAATATTGCTAGAGCCGAAATAAAGACTACTAGAAATATCAGAATTTTTTATTTTATTTTCACAAATAACACGCAATAAGTGATCATATATATATATATATATATATATATATATATATATATATATATATATATATTGATTTTATCTTGTAGTAATAGGATGTCTGTGGTTATTTTTGTGGATTCTCTGAGTTAGCTCAAACAAAAGTCCTTGAGCTCCCATTGAGAACGTAGCCTCTTGTATTGTCGAATTGTAGAGAGAATAATGTTAATAATGCTACGCCTGAGTTTCGCGATCGGAGGAGTGGAATATGGAGTTACGGCTTCTTACAGACCTCCGTCGATTGAGGTGGAGAAATACGTTGACGATTCAGATGCGTACCTCTTAGGACTTGATTATAAAGATATTGCAATATTTGTAGGTGATATAAATATCAATATAAGTGATGCAACTTGTCAAGGTGGCCTGCGATATCAGACTAATTTTGGGTTGCATGCCTTTGAAGCGAAAATAACCGAAACAACTAGGGAAACTGCCAATACTAAGTCTGTAATTGACCATATTTACACACGAGTCAATGGAAGAATACGAAAACAAATATCCATGAGATCTGCAATCGTGCATACTTCGTTGACCGATCACTAAAGGGTTTTGGAAAAAACAGTTCCTTTTGTCAGAAAACAGGTAGATTACGCAGAACTCTCTTTATATCTAGCAATCGAAAACTGGCACGATATTTTGTTTTCTTGTGATCCTCAGGAAGCTTATACAAGCTTCGTTTCAGAGCAGAATGAAACCATACACATATCGACTCACAATAAAATTATAGTACCCTCAAAGATGATCGAAAAGAAAATTCAGTCTTGGATCACGAATGGTTTGATAACTTCAATAAAACGAAGAGACAAATTGAAAAAAGAATTGATCAAGAAATCCTCAATAGAGAAAAAACGCGAATTCGATCTTTATAGGTATCAATCGAATAAGCTCTTGAGAACTACAAAGAAAAGTACTGTAAAAAAAATCGAATACGCAGGTAGAAACCAGAAAAGGCTTTGGACAACAATAAATGAAATGAATGGAAAAACTAAGACAAGACCAAATAATATAGAAAAAATTAATAACAATATTGTACTTAGAGATCAAACGGATATTGCCATTGCTATCAACAATTTTTTTGTGAATATAGGACGGAAAATATCACAGTACAATGCGGATAGTAGTGCAAATTCTCAGCATGAGCTACCATCTAAAGTCCTTCCAGCTGATGGGTCTATGTTTTTAACACTCGTTAACAACGAAGAAATAATTAGTATGATAGCATCCAATAAGAGCAACTTGACACCAAGACTTGACGGTTTTACTGCGTCGCTTATAAAAAGTATTCATACATATAAACTGCTCGTCACTCGAAAGGTTAATAGTGAAATTTGGCATCAAATTTCACTTCTCGTAATTTCTAAAATACTGAACGCATTTCAAATTGCAGCCCAGATTTTGAAAGCTCTTTTCATCGACTATCGAATCATTTCTTTCAACTCCTTCAAGATTGATCAGGATCAAAGATACAGGGTGAAACAAAATCTTGTGCATGTTTAACAAAAATTCTGCACCCCGCCATTTTCTCCGAAGACCACGTTGCTCTTATTTCATGCGGTCATTTTATAAATAGCAACCATACTTCGGGACGTTTTTGAGTTTTTGCCAATAACTACAGGGGTTTCGGAAAAAAATATTTTTTTTTTGAATTTTTGTTTTGAACTCACTAATTTGGATGACGAACTACCGAACACGCCATCTGGGAGTTGAGCAAAAGAATTCAGTGTACGTTAGATGACAATAAGAAAATTTTAACAGTATTTTCAGACTAAGCTAAGGAATTCGACACGGTCTGTCATGCATTACTACTCAGTCGACTCGAGCAGTGTGGTGTGAGAGAAGTATCCCTGAGTTTGTTCAAAAGCTACCTACCCAACAGGGTACAGTATGTGAGGGTTGGTGGGCAACAAAGTTTACCGCAGATTGTGCATACTGGTTTTCCCCAGGGCACGGTTCTTGGACCAGTATTGTTCCTGATCTTCGTAAACAGCTTATTGAGTATTCCAAATTTAAATATCCTTTCTTATGCGGACGACTCGGTGATTGTATTTTCAGGAGATACATGGGATGATGTGTATGCGGCGCCATTGGGGGAAATGTCTCTTGTCAGGGATTGGCTAACACATAATTATCTGGCCATGAATATTGCAAAAACGAAGTTCATGGCGTATTCTCTAAGATCCGATGGACCGCCTGTTTTTACTTCCATTCCTATTCACTCGAGAAATTATGACCATTTAAATGATTGCGGCTCTTCGTCTATATCAAAGGTTGACCGCTTTAAATATCTGGGTATATAATTTGACCAACATTTGAGATGGGAGGAACAGATTGATTTTCTTAACGTTAGGCTGAAAAGACTTTTTCATATATTCTATAATTTGTGTGGTATTCTCAGTCGTATGGAAATATTACGTATATATGAATCTCTTGTGGTTTCGAGATATTGAGACATGGAATTGTTACTTGGGGAGGTGTTTATAATGTGTATTTACAAAACACCATATTAAATATTATCATGAATTTAAATTCATACATTTCATGAACAGGTTGATGTTTTCTAAACGTTGGGACGCACGACTGATTTTTACCTTTTTTTCTATCTCAACACATGAGGAATTCTCGTCACCGTCCGATTGTTGACATATTTTCAGTCGTGATCGATGCTCCCAAGTTGCTGGTATATTCAACTCCATTGTACTGTATGTTCTCCAAATTTATATGTGATTACGTGGAGAGCCAGAAAATAATGTAAGTCGAAAAATTTGTTCTTGTGTATGCTGGAAAAAAATTTGTATTGTTCATTTCCAGAACCCTGAAGATGGTCTAACTATACACCGAAACTGTCGGCATTTTATTAATGTTGGTTTTCTTTAAATTCCTCGAGAACTCCAAATCCATCGATCATTCAACCGATTAACTCAGGTCGTTAGCTGAATACTTATTCAATACATTGGGTAATAGTATCAAGACTCGAGAATGGGCAGTACAGAAGGTTTCTTTAAATACATCGAAGAGGCCTTCGGGGGAGAAATACTAGCACACATGAACACCTGGAAAAATCGAAATAAAAAGTCTCGATACGACAACCATAAAAATTATTTGTTAAATTGTAAAAACCTGGGCATATTTCCCCACCACATCCAGCAATCATGTAGGTCAAAATACCCTATACTTTTAGACAGAAAAAATCCGTTTTTAAATAAATGTAACAACACTATTATGAAATTAAAAAAAAATATCTTGAAGCTTGAAATCGACTACATAATGTATTTTTTACTTTGAAAAAACAACTTGTGATAGCACGTACGAGAGTATCGCTCACTATTCCCAGTGACGTTTATGACTCTTTTAATACCATTCAGCATAATCACTATAAACATCAGTATTCTAATATAAGAAAAAAACAAACAAAAACGGTTGCTTCCCTCAGAAACAATCAACAGGCAGTGGACAATTTGACCCCACCCATTGTATAAGACAGATGGTGCATCAACCTCACCTCGATTAATTTTCCTCCAAACGTTAAGGCCCTTCTATGCTTGGGACCAAAATTTAACTTACGTTACCCGCATGGGCATTTGCCCTTGCTCCAACTCATCGTAGATACAGAGTCCATATTATCTTCGATTAACGAAAATGACGATTCGATTATACAGAAGCGCAATAAAATAGTCAATATAATAACTAACTTTCTTAATAAAAATGAAAAAAGCTTCAACAGTACCGATAAAATGCTGTTAAAGTGGGTAAGAGAGAACAAAAACTTTTTAAAAGAAAGAGAAGATATTCTGATTGTTCGGGCAGATGAGGGTAGCTCTACCGTGGTCTTATACGAGTCCGACTACACGTCGAGGGCTTATGCAATGTTGAATGACTCCGACACAAATGAAAGATTATCGTCCGATCCGACTATAAAAGTTCAAAACAAATTGAATAAACTATTACTAAAACTCCACAAAGAAAACCAGATTGATGAGGTAACAGTAAAGCATTCAAAATGTAATAACGGCACTTGCCCAAAAATATATTTCCTTCCAAAAATACATAAAGAAAACTTTCCGTTAAGACCGATTATCAGCTTCATTGGGAGTCCTTTATACAACACCACAAAATTCATATCTCAGCTTTCGGAAAATGTTTTCACGAAGGACGAAAGGTATGTCAAAAACTCGTTTGAACAGAGCCGCCGCCAGGGCCGGCAAATCGGGCAGTCTGCCGGGCGGCAAATTCTAGGGGCGGCAAAATCAGTTTCGTATTACTAGAATTTTTTTCCTTTGAAATCGAAAATCCGCCTGTTATTGAAAGAGAAAGCGAAAACACGACCAGACTCTGGGGCGGCTTTTTGAGCCTGGTCAACCAAATATATCACACATGTACACAAATTGTTAATGCAGATGCCTAGTTGTACAATTTTGTTTACTTGTATACAGAGGGCACTGCAGATACGACACCGTCATGTTCAGTAGTTCAATATGCAAGTAGTTAAGTTAGTGAATTTATATTAGGGTCTATGACAGGAAGTGTTCTGTGTCTTAGAGGTAGAAAGAATATGTTCAAGACGACAGTGTGTATTGTGTATGTTTAAAATAAAGAGAATCTTCTAGAATTTCCTTTCATGGTAGCAGAGCGTAGTTCATCAAATTTATTAGAGGTGTTATAAAAATATACAGTATATAAATGGCCAAGGAGAATACACTTGTAATTCCATTCGACAAGAATATTAGCTACGAGGATTGGAGAAATAAATTTATGTATTTACTACGATTCAAGAAATGTCTGCCGGTTGTCCAACATGGAGAACGTCCTGACTCAATAAAAGAAGCCGATTGGAAGGATCAGGAAGACAAAGTAATGTACTATTTTTCATTAGCCTTGAGTGCATCAATTATGGCTGATATGCAAAAGCCAAAGGAAATTATGGATAAACTAGATTTCATATATCTGAAAAAAAGTGAAGCCAAACAATTACTCATAGAGCGACAACTAAACTTGATGAAACTGAAAGAAAATGCCAGCAAAAATGAAATAGAAATATTCTTCCAAGAATTTAACAAGAAAATTAATGAGTTAAGACTAGCTGGTGGTGATGTTTCCAGAAAAAGAAAGCTGAGCTTCTTGATAATGGCTTTACCAAAGAACTGTCGACATTTGGTTGATGATCTCGATTCCCTGCCTGAACAAAATCGAACGGTTGAATACATTCAAGAGAAACTAATGAGTTGGAATGAAATATGTGAAACTACAGAAGAGCAAGCTGAATCAACGAGGGAAATCAAAAATACAAACTCACACGCTTTCAATACAAGATTAACCAATGCAAGGAAATCTAACCGGACATATAATGAGGAACCGAAGACATGTTGGAGCTGTGGAAAGATCGGTCACATAAGCCAAAATTGTTATCAGAATGGGCAAGGATCCAGAAAACTCGGTCGTGGAGGTTACCAGAACAAAGGACATCAAGAATTTCATCGAGGTCGTGGATTTCATGGAACAAGAGGTAGAAATGGTTATGGTAGAGGTCGTGGAGCATACAGAAGTGGATTTGCTGGAAATTCAGAAATTCAAGATGGACAAGAAACTGCTAGAAGATTGGAACTGTTCAATGTTGATATAAATGTTGGTAATGTAGAACAAGGTGAGAACTCAAATGTTTTGGAATGGTTAATTGATAGTGGATGTACTGATCACATTGTGAAAACTGACAAATATTTTTACACATCTAGAGTTTTAAAGAATAAAGTAGAAGTCAAGTTGGGAAATTCGAATATAATTAAAGCCTCAATGATAGGAAATATAATGTGCTAATTTAAATTTGGTAATCGTAACGTTCTGGTGGATGTTAGAAACGTTTATTATGTCCCTGATATAGGAAGAAACTTATTAAGCGTGAGTGCCATAACATTAGCTGGTAACTCGGTAATCTTTAAAAATGTATATGTAGAATTTTATAACAGTCAAAATAGGTTTCTCTTTTCGGCAAAAGAAAAAAATAAATTATTTCCTCTTTTGTGTGAAGTTCAAAAGAATAGTAATGAGATTTCAGCAAATTATATAAATAAGAATATGACAACAAAAGAAAAAATACATCGTGCTCTAGGTCATGTCAATTTCAAAGATGTGCATATAATGTGTCGTGATAAATATATGAATGATTTACCAGACTTTCTAGAAAATGAGTTTATGAAATGTGAAGTTTGTCTTGAGAGCAAATTGTCAAATAAAGAATATGCAACTGAACGAAGAAGAGCTAGATATTGTGGCGAGATAGTACATTCTAAATACTTAGACGAAGAAGGTTTTAACGGAGAAAGATATTTTGTAACATTCATTGAAGATTACTCAAGAATCGCTAGAGTTTATCCGATTAAAAACAAATCTGAAGTATTTGAAAAATTTGTTGAATACTTCAATATATTGAAGAACTATGCTGAAGGTCCTTTATGCGAATTTAAATGTGATAACGGAAAAGAATATTTAAATAAAGAATTCTATAACTTGGCTTAAAATGAAGGTTTCAGAATTTTTCCGTGTATTCCATATAACCATCAGTTAAATGGAGTAGCGGAACGCTATAATAGGACTATAATGGATAGGGTTAGATGTCTTAGAAAAGAATCAAATCTAAATCGAAAATATTGGACAGAATTTGTTTTAGCAGCATGCTACATAGGAAATAGATTAAGAAACAGTTCAACTTTTGAAGGAAAAACCCCTTTTGAAATATTTTTTCAAAGAAAACCTAGCGCGAAAAATTTCAAAATTTATGGAAGCAAAGTCTATGTTAGAATTCCAGACGAAAAAAGAACAACATCAGATGACAAAGCAAAGAAAGGCATTTTAGTGGGATATTTTGATTTAGGTTATAGAGTTTTAGTTGATGGAAAGGTAGAATTAGCTAGAAATGTTGAAATTATCGAGCCAGGGACTGACTGCATTCAGATAAGTGAAGACGAAGATAATACTGATGATTTGGTTGAAACAACTAGTTTTGGACAAAACCCTGTTGAAAGACCTGTGAGACAAAGAAAAATCCCGAGTAGATATGACGATTTTGTAATTTCCGTTAATTTAGCCGACCTAGATAGTCCAAAATCTTTTGATGAAGCAATGAGCTCTGTAGATCAAGAAAATTGGAAAAATGCCATGATGAAAGAGTTTAATTCGTTAAATGAATCAAATACCTGGGAGCTGGTTCCGGAACCGAAAAACAAGAAAATACTTACGGTGAAATGGGTTTATAAAAAGAAGTCTGAAAATAATTTTAAAGCTCGATTGGTGGTGAGAGGTTATGAACAAAACGAGGAAATTGACGAATTCTATGCGCCGGTAACAAAAATGTCCACCTTACGAATATTTTTGAGTGTAGCAGTTGAGAGAGAAATGTATGTTCATCATATGGATGTAGAAACTGCATTCTTAAATAGCGAAGTCAAATCAGAGGTTTATATTCATCAACCAGAGGGTTTTGTTGAAAAGAAAAACATGGTCTATTATCTAAAAAAATCTTTATACGGCTTGCGCGAGTCACCTAGAAACTGGTATGACCTGTTTAATAAGTTTATACTCAAATTAGGATTTGCGAGAAGTAATTACGATTTATGTCTTTACTATAACAAGATAAAAGGAATATATTGTATCCTATTTGTCGATGATTTACTTGTTTGTGGTGGAAATCTAGAAGATATAGAAAAAATTAAAACAAAATTTAAAACTGAATTCAAAATGAAAGATTTAGGAAAAGTTGAAAAATATTTGGGAATTAACATTGACTATGATAAAAATTCAAATGAAATGAAGCTTTCACAACTGAATCATATCGAGGCTTCAGCTGATAAATTTGGAGTTGTAGATTCAAGGATAAAATATACACCTATGGAAATTAGTTTGAAATTGCTAGAAGGTAAAGTGAATGAAAGTCTTAAGTATAGAAATTTGATAGGAGCTTTGTCTTATATTGCTCAAGCAACAAGACCAGATATAACTTACGCAGTAAATTACCTAAGCAGATTTCAGAATTTTTGTAGCGATACACACTAGAAACATGCTTTACGAATTTTAATATACCTATACCATTCCAGACATTTTAGTTTGTACTTTGTCAGAGGAGATAAAACATTAGTATATGCTTATTCAGATTCAGACTGGGCTGGTGATCCAGTTGATTCAAAATCGACAACGGGGTCATTAAATAAAAGTTTTTGGAAATCCAATATTTTGGAAAACGAAAAAACAAAAATCAGTTTGCAGATCATCCACCGAGGCTGAATATGTTGCTTTAGTTTTTACAGTTGAGGAATTGTTACATGTAAGGAATATTTTAAATGATTTTGATTTTTCGGCTGATGTGTTGAAAAACATAAAAATATATTGTGACAATACAAGCTGCATAATGTTAGCAAGAAACGGTAATTTCACAAAAAGGGCAAAACACATAAATGTAGCTTTACATTTCGTGCATGATTTATCCAATGAAAATTCAATTGATGTAGTTAAAGTGGAAGGTAACGCAAATGTGGCTGATTCATTCACCAAGTCCCTTAGCCGTAGCAAGTTCGAGGAATTCAGATATAAATTGAATATATATTGAGTTGGTGTGTTTTATATTAAGTATTATTTTATGTAACCAAAATTGTAAGGGGGGGTGTTAATGCAGATACCTAGTTGTACAATTTTGTTTACTTGTATACAGAGGGCACTGCAGATACGACACCGTCATGTTCAGTAGTTCAATATGCAAGTAGTTAAGTTAGTGAATTTATATTAGAATTTCCTTTCACAAATAACCAGATAAAAATGCAAATAAACTAAGAGTAATACTGGCAGAAGGAAAACTATCGAAGATCCAGCATTCTACTCATAAATAAATATCCCTATCAGGTTGTAAATTTCGCCAACGCCTCAGCGGCCTCTCATCCTAGTTACACTCCTCTGTTTACGAGTTTATTATCAAGACGATCGGTCCCTTTGATGAACATCTGGGACTGTTAAGTTTTTGGAAGGGTTTCTAGGATAATTCAGCAATGATTCTTATTTTTAGTTTGCCAATCGGAAATCTAGATTTTGATATTCAGGAGGGGTTTAAAATACTGAAGAAATAAGGGTATTTTCAACTCGTTAGTCCTCAGTGTCGTCACAATATTCAATATTTTTGCAACACTATACAGTGACACATAATAGAAATCTTTTATGTATCTTCCGAGTTGTGATTTTCGAACTGAATTACTCTACAAAATTGAAGGTGAGTTCTATAATTCCGTATTTTTCTTACCGTCGATTTAACGATAATGAGCATAAGGCGCTCTCGTTTATTAACATTGATGTAGGTGATTTTTTGGGTCTTTCATCGATCGCCTCAGGTACGCATATGAGTATAAAGCGCCGTCGTTTCAATAATTCGTAAAGGCGCCTTTGACTGAGTTGAAAATATGCATCGCTGAAATTTGAGGCAGATTAGTGTTCCTAATTTACTGGGTAATGGTCATAGAAGAATATATCAATATTATTATTATTAGATACAGGTGAATACTTAAGATTTATATTGACCTCTTTTCATTTACCTAATCATATGTCAGAATTTAAGAGCATGGCAACAGGTAATAAATATAATAAGGTCAAATCGCAGAACGAAAACAGTAGGAATAACACCTACTAATTATGATCCGGATATCATTGTCTTGAATTTTTCTTACATACGAGAGCTGTGTTGCCTTGGAATTAAGAATTAGCAATCATCAAAAACCAAGACGCGCATTTTTTTTTCCTTCAACATGAGTTCATTCAGCTTCGTATACTCAAAGCAGAGATCGTTTTCATTGTTTCAATATTTTGTATGTGAATGCATTTCAGAATTCTGAATTTTTATTGGACATATCCTACAGAAATGTATTTATACTTGAATTGATAAATTTATTTTATTGTCATTATGATACCATTCCGTCCGATTGAGAATTTTTACATACGCATTTATATTTACCGGTTCCGTGTATCGTAGAAACTGCCATATAATGTTCATAAGGCACCCTGAGTTTTCGAAAGCGACGAGTCATTTTATTAAATATGGAAAATACTTTTGGGAGCTGTGCTCAAAGACGTCAGTTGATTTCGATTTTCTTTTTTACGTAGGATGTAATATATTTTTTGTATAATACATATTTACAGTTATATTTTCTATTTACACTTTTGTAGTTCCTGAAATGATATTATGTTAATTTTTATTTTAGTTCATTGTTATGTTTGATTATTCTTGTGATAATAAACCTGTTTTTAGAGACAGACATCGAATTATAGTTATTATCTTCAATTCATACTGAGAAAGAAAAACCATCTTATATATGTATATCCTTCGTTTCTGAACTTTTCCCCCTTGATTAAATTTTGAAAGAGTGTGTTATGAGTCCCAAACTCAATACATCACAGCCAGGTGGCAAAATATAATTTTCCCGGGGCGGCGAAATTTCATTTTGCCGGGGCGGCAAAATGTCTGGCGGCGGCCCTGCGTTTGAATTCGTTAGGACATTAGAAATGTAGAAGTTGTTTCTTTAGATGTCAATTCTTTGTACACAAACATTCCATTAGAATTAGCGATACAACTAATAAACAGACGTTGGGAAAGTATTCAACCACATACCAAAATGAAGAAAAATGATTTTATAGAGCTTTTCAAATTTTGCGTCGATAATAGTTACTTTGTTTTTAAAAATGAGTTCTTCCAACAGATCTTTGTGTTGGGTATGGGCAACTGTCTAGCTTCAATAGTAGCTGAAATCGTTATGTCTGAATTAAAAGAGCAATCACTAAGAAAATCACAATTTTGTGTCCCCCTTTTCAAAAGATATGTCGACGATATATTCACAATATTACCCATTGACAAAATTAATGAAACCGTAAGATTGTTCAATGATTTTCATCCAAGATTGCAATTCACAGTGGAAGTTGTATCTAATAACAGCTCAGCCTTTTTAGACGTAGAAATAATAAGGAATAGAATTTCTCTTATAACCCGATGGTACAACAAACTGACCTTCTCCGAAAGAGTACTTAATTTTTATTCCCATCACCCTTTTTCTCACAAGGTCAATATTATAAGTAACATGAAAAGAAGGGCTCTTTAACTATCCAATGAAAAGTTTCACAGCACTATGCTAGAAAAGATCAATAATATCCTCATGGAAAACAACTACCCAAAGTCGATGATTAAGAGAATCTCGGAAAAAAAAACGAACAACCGAAAATAACTCTACCAGTGAAGAAAAACAATTCTACAACATCCCTTACATCAGTTCTCTCTCCGAAACAGTGAGCCAAGTCTCAATGCGCCCAGAGTATACGAACAATACGTTTTTTTCTAAGCTAAAATCGCCTACCCCTAGAGAGCAATTGTCCAACGTAGTTTACAGCATATCATGCCAAAATTGTGATATTGTGTACATCGGCCAAACAGGGAGATATGTAAAAACCGAACACGTGAGAGATGCTAAAAATATTTTAAACCCCCTAAAACAGAAGGAAAACAACACAGCGCTATCTGAGCAAGTTCTCGAAAAACTCCACCAGTTCGATTTCGAAAACTATAAAATTACTGAACGATTACTACACGAAATGATACGAATCAAAGAAAATAAAAACTCGATTAACAAAAGGTCTGACATAGAGAACCTGAAATCATGCTATTTCGACCTCATCGACAGAATGCGGAAAGACTGATATTAAAATTTAAAATCATACATTTCATGAAGAGGTTGATGTTATCTAAACGTTGGGACGCACGACTGATTTTTACCTTTTTTCCTATCTCAACACATGAGGAATCCCCGTCACCGTCCGATTGTTGACATATTTTCAGTCGTGATCGATGCTCTCTAATTGCTGGTTTATTCAACTCCACTGTTCTGTATGTTCTCCAAATTTATATGTGATTACGTGGAAAGCCAGAAAATAATGTAAGTCGAAAAATTTGATCTTGTGTATGTTAGAAAAAAAAATTGTATTGTTTTGTATTTCCAGAGCCCTGAAGATGGTCTAAATATAGACCGAAACTGTCGGCATTTTATCAAAATTGGTTTTCTTCAAAATCCTCGAGACCTCCAAACCCATCAACCATTCAACCGATTAACTCAGGTCGTTAGCTAAATACTTATTATCATGAAGGTGCCGAAAAGATATAAAAGAACTATATCTACAGACTTAGCAGCTTAACCTACGACAATTATATATTTATGAAAACCTCGTTAGCCAGTTTAAAACAAATAAATATTAAGTTAATCACCCATTTAGCATGAGGCATATACTTGATCAGGCGGTAGTGTTACCTAGGTTAGGTTTAACAGAGCTCATATTCAGCATAGTTGGCAGTATTTTCGACCCAAGCTCTTTAAAATTCTTCCATCGGATCTTACAAGGAATTATAATGTCAGGAATAAGAAGCTTGAGCACGAGCTAAAATGTTATATTGTACACAATTCTGGGAAATTTCATTCTGTGATGAAAAGGTCAAGCTACAGGTGTTGGGATTTTCAGAGCACTAGCTGAATTCTCCAGATTGGCTTTTGGAAGTTTCTGTTTTTTTTCATTATTTTTATTTTACTCTTTGGTTGCTGGTGGTTGGTGCTGTCTCGTTGCTGCAACTATGTTTTGAACATCTATATATTATTTTCTTGTTCATATTCATCTCGAGTAAAGATGAACATGTGACTTATGAGCATATGTTCACGGGTTCATCATGACCTTTGTGAAATATTGTATTTTTTGTCAGTTTCTGATGAATAAATAATTTGAATTTAAATTTGAATTTGAATAATATATCATTCTTTTGTTTTTTTGTTCTACTACCTTCGAATAAACCCATCATATGTGATACATATTCATTTGATCATAATATTTCCTGCAAGTAATTTTAATATCTGTGCATCATTCATTAAAAAAACGAATGTGTTCAACTCAATTCACTTCACTCAATGTCCATAAAGACACATCAACACGTTGAAAAACCGTTAAATCACTCCTTTACATGAAAATCCATTAATTTCATTCACAAAATAATTAAATCATATAAATATCCAGTTGTGATTCGAAAATTTTAAACCAAATCGCCTAGCGCCACCCATACTGGTGGCAAAATAACGAACCTAGAAAGCAAGTATTTGTTTACAATTCGTAGCGCCAATCTAGGTAACATGTTGAATAACGGTCGCCTTTTCTACTAGCGGACTCTAATTATGCCCTCTTCGGTAACTTGTTGTGTAACTGACAGTTTGTTACAGCCCTTTCTGCTGAATGTGCTCCATGTCAACAGATTTTCGCTACCGGTACCAATAGGCGAATCAAAATAAGCGCTACGCACCCTGGTGACAATCTCAGTAACTACAAATGTTGACATAGTTCTTGTTCTCGTACTTCAATTTGTACGATTAATGTGAATATTGTGTTCCCCAGTGTTCTTCCTGAGAAATAAATTGTTTAAATATCGAAGATCCATGCTTTTCCCCAAGCTGGTGAGCTTGAAATATCCTATTTGGTTAGAAGGTGAAATTTGAGAGTTATGTGTTGATGGATCGAAAAAAACCTTAGCAACTTAAACACAAAAAATCCAATTGAACAAATATGAAATTCTGTTCTCTACATTATATCGATGATGATTATTTTTATCGAGGTAAGCACGTATACATGAGAAATTTCAGGTAAGATTTAGCGGGAGAAACTACTTGAGACGTGCTGCTGCAAGAGATCAAGTACTATTCTTGTTACAATGAAATTAGTTGTGGACTTATACCTCATTAAAAGATGTTCGGGCACTAAAACAAAACAACAGGTGAATCTAAATGAGCCGAAACAATTACACAATTGTTAAGAGAAACCTCTTTTATAGAACAATTGAAAAATTGAATAGTTTAAGGCTTTCACGACCGGATATACTGGTATGAAAAGAGTCTTGCGGGCTTATTGGCCGTGGTCCATTAGGAATAATTTCACCTAACGTTTCGCCTACAACTTCGGTAGGCATCTTCAGAGGATTCTCGGTCTAAGGTTGTACCTCGAACGCTGAATTTCTGACACTGACTCTGACTCTGCGCGCCGGTTTATGGCGGAAAAAAGTGGCGCGTCTACGTGCGCGATGCTGATTGACCCATCGCTCCCGCTTCGTGTTGGCTTGATCTTTGTTTTTTCTAAGGTCGGTAACCAGGCGCTATTCAAGAAAGGGGTCTCTTCTTTTCTGTTCATGTTTTTTTTGTGTTTATGAATTTCAATGGCTTTCATGTTCAGCCTGGGATAGTTACTTTTAATATTGAAAATAATCTCCGCTTTTGAAAAATCTATGTTGTGTCCATCTATTAGCGCATGTTCTGCTAGTGCGGATTTTTCTGTCTGATTCAGTCGACAGCATCGTTCATGCTCCTTAATTCTGGTATTAATACTTCGCTTTGTTGTGTCAATATAGACTTTGCCGCTGACCCAAGGTATCCTGTAAATACTCGCTTGTGAAAGTGGGTCGACTTTGTCTTTGGTTGTTTTGATCATTTGCTCAAGTTTTTGTGTCGGCTTATAAACGGTCTCGATGTTGTGCCTTTTCAGTATTTTACCAATTATATCTGTGACCTTGGGGATGTATGGTGAGATGGCTCTTCCGTTAGGTGTGATTTGTGATGCGTTATCATTACGGGTGGAAGTTTTTGTTCTTATTGCCCTCCGAATTTCTTTGGTATTATAGCCATTGGCGATGAATGCATTCTGTAAATGTTCAAGTTCATCCTCCAGAAATTCCGGCTCGCATAATCGTCGGGCTCTTTCTACTAGTGTTTTGATAACTCCTCGTTTCTGTTTGGGGTGATGATTGGACTCCTTATGTAGTCAGTGTGGGTTTGTTCAAAATCGGGGTTGTTCTGATTTTGGAAAATACTGTTTAGGACTGTATCCAGATAATTGAGTTAGAGATGGTATTGTAAAAACATTTATTGACATCATTCACAATCATAAAATGAATAAGTCACCCGCATGAAATTAATACAGTAAATAATACAATATTAAAGTCATCTATAAACTCAGAGTGATTATTCAACTAAAAACAGAGGTAATCTAGAGAAGTTCAAAATGAGAGGTCACATGAAGTCAGACTTAAACTTTGAGAGATCCATTAATTCAAAATTAAACACAGAGTTTACAGTGATGATGCAAATGAAATTTATTGCGAGAGCCTCTTTATTTCATCAGAAACACAAAAGGTTGAATAATGAATTGTTAGAGTAGACTGAGTTGTAATAAAAGTGCGATCAGGCCTTAGAGGAGTACGTGTGTTGAAAGCTTAGTAGTCTGAGTCTGGTCTTCATTGAGATCATCACAATGTGAGAATGTCATGATTGAGAAATCAATAATTATGATCTATAACGTGGTTCTGTAAAGAGAAGGCTAATTAATCAATTGAGATAACATTAACAGTGACAAACTACTTTTAGTAAGCAGGGTTAGTGTTCATCAGAAAAATAAAAGCTACAATTGATAATTCTGAGAATTACGATATGAGAGTACGTTGTATGAGTGCAAGAATCACTAACTATATTGATTCGTTTGAAGCTGAAGGCTTGAGATCTTACTTGCTAAGTGCTTCCGATGAATGAACTTGAGAAGTTTTTAGTTATAATGAGAAGATCATACCAGTTCAATCATTTGATCAATATTTGAGGAGACCGCTCAAGGTGAAGCAGGGATTGAGACTGTCAATCAGGTTCAATATTTGAGTTACTTGATCGTTCAAATACTTCAGAGAAGTTCACTTGATTTTATTGAGAGAGAAGACTGAATCCATGATTCACCTTTACGTTTGAGAACTTTCATTCATCTGAAACTCGAGAACAATAATTAGCAAGTGTTATGAGAAGTGAATAATTGAGAAATGAGATTAATACATTGAGATAATGAGGTGCACATGAGAATATAATAAATCAGGATTCATTACCACAAATAATGTTCATTTTCTGAAGCAACCAATAATCACTTCCAATGTGAGAAGTCTAGAGAAATCTGAAAAAATCTATGAGAACTGCAAAAATATATCAAAATATATATCTTAGAGGAGTCAAATACATTGGCTTAATGCAATAAAGATTTAAGGAGAAAAAAGTGAGAGAGGATTACCATTATTTTTATAGATTTTCATGATCTGAAACGTGGACACATTTTCAAACTTTATAAAAAGCAGGAAAATAACTTGAAACATGCAATAATGAGGGATTTTGAGCTGTACTCACCTATTTAATTGATTGCTTCAAAAAATAAACGATATTATCAATTAATTTGCGAGGTGACTTTTAGAAAATTCTAATTTCACAAGAGAAGCACAAGAGAAGATCGTCTTTCAGTCAGAGCTGAATACAGAAAGAGGTTGATTAATTGATACAATTAACGAGCATGAGTTAATCTGTCAACTGATTAGCACATAGAACTAGGTTAACTTGACTGCCCATAGAGTTGAAAGATCGACTTGACGTTTCGGTGCGTTCGAACCATAGGCGTAGTTGAGGATGACGTTTGAAGGGGCTCAATTTTTAACAGGGTTGGTTTTCTATAAACTATGTGTCCTAGTTTCCATTAGACTTTCTAGTTACCAATACATCTAGAAATGGTAGTGCACCATCCTTTTCAACTTCCATTGTGAATTGAATATTTGGGTGCCTACTGTTGAGATGAGTTAAGAAGGCTTGCAATTCTTCATCTCCGTGACCCCAAATGACGAAAGTATCTTCTACATAACGTAGCCACGTAGATGGTTTCTTCGATGTCGATTCAATGGCACTTCGTTTGAATTTTTTCATGAAGAAATTCGCAATTGCAGGACTTAGAGGGTTTCCCATGGCAACACCGTCTATTTGTTCATGAAACTCGCCTTTCCACTGAAAGTAGCTGGATGTTAGGCAAAGTTCAAAGAGCTTTGCTATGTCATTCGGGAATTTCCTCGAAACGTAGTTTAGCGATTCTCTGATGGGAACTAATGTGAACAACATTAAAACTAACGAGTCGGTCATTTGGTCCCAACTGGATGTTCTGCAGCTTTTCTACTAAGTGAGTATTTCCCACATAAGGTCTCAACATCGTCGTTAAGACTTTGGCTAAATCGTATGTTGGCGAGTCGATGGTACTAACAATTGGTCTCAATGGGATATTATCCTTGTGAATTATCGTATATGCGCGGTGCCTTTGCTTCACGCTGACAGATTCTCTTTTAAGTTTCTACATCGAGAGAAGAAACTTTTATGAGAGCCTTTGTTTGTTTGATTTTGGATGAGGTAGGATCTCTTTTGAGTTTAGTGTAGTTTGAAGGCTCTAACAACTCCCTCATTTTGAAATCATAGTCTGAGGAATCCATTACTACCGTCGCGTTTCCTTTATCAGCTGGGAGGATCACAATGGATGTGTCCTCATTGAGATTCTTTATGGCTTTGTATTCCTTGAAATTTATATTACTTTTTGATGGTTAAGGGTCGGTTTCATAAAACTTTAATTGTGCGATTAAAAAACCTTACGTAAATTCGAACCAATCGAATCACTCGTTTTGACATTTCAACGAATCACGGTAGCTCCAATTAATTTAACGGTACAAACAAAGTTTTATGAAACCGACCCTTAGCCTCCCTGATAATTTTGGAGGCTTCATTCCTCACTTCCTCAGCTTTAGCCTCAGGTAAAGACCGAATTGCTGCCTCAACATTAGCTACTATATTCTCCACCGGAATTTGTTTTGTTCGAATGGAGAAATTGTTTCCTTTTTCAAGGACATATTTCTCCTCCTGTGTTAATGTCCTCTTGGACAAGTTAACCACAGTTTCTTTTCTGTTCGGAACTGAAGGAACAGATGATTCCTGCAAGCGCGAGAATTTATTTTTGAGGCGTTTAGTATTACTGAATATTCGACCCTCAATAGATTTCTGGGTTATGTTACTGATAAAGGCCCAGTCTGCTGGTGTTAAGGTCATTATTAGATTTTTTTCTAAAAGCCTGATATTCTCGTCGATATTGACAAGTTTTTGACGAGAATAACGAATCCTCTCCCTGAGTAAGGCGCACTCGGCGCGATTATATATTCTATGTGCATGAGCACTGACAAAAAGCCGTCTAAAGCGTACGAATTTCGGAATGACATTTGTATCTCGACAACGTTTCAGAAACGTGAGGGTGCAAAGTTGGTCTGCTTTCCTCTTCTTCAACAAGTCCAATCGTCGAATGGAATTGTATGTAACCTCCCCGTAGAGGCGTTTAATGAATAGTTTAAGGCTTTAACGACCGGATATACTGGTATGAAAAGAGTCTTCCGTGGTCCATTAGGAATAATTTCACCTAACGTTTCGCCTACAACTTCGGTAGGCATCTTCAGAGGATTCTCGGTCTAAGGTTGTACCTCGAACGCTGTACCGAAGTTGTAGGCGAAACGTTAGGTGAAATTATTCCTAATGGACCACGGCCAATAAGCCCGGAAGACTCTTTTCATACCAATTGAAAAATTAATAAATAAATACTTACGGTACCGTAAGTAACTTTCCGAACATCTTTTAATGAGGTTCACAACTAATTTCATTGTAACAAGAACAGTACTTGATTTCTTGCAACAAGTCTCAAGTAGTTTCTCCCCCTTTTGTTTTTGTCGCCATTTCAAGAAAAGGAAAAAGATGAAAAAGAAAAATTTTCATGTATTATAAATTGTATGTTTATTGATTGTTTCTGTATCAATCTTTATTAATTTTTCAATTGTTCCATAACAATTGTGTAATCGTTTGGGTTCATTTAGATTCACCTGTTGTTTTGTTTCAGTGTCCTGATGATGTTTATATAATAAACGAAAAGTCGGCTTTGTACACAAGTAGTTTTTCTTGTTTGAGACCTTCAAACCTATCCAAACTAATTCATTAATCATCGATTAGGTCGTCAACGCTACTTCTGTCCTATCAGTTTTCTGCTACACTTCAACACTACTTATGGCCACGGCCCACGACATTAATTATCTCATTTATGTCAAAAATTTCTCTATTGATAAAAATAAGGCTAGATATGATGTCTTGGCCTAGACTAAGACAACTCCTAATTATTCTTAGCTTAGAAAACAACTTTTTACATATACATATATCGTCGGTTGAATGCAGAACTATACTAACTTCAGAAATCGAACTTTTCAGGAGACACATTTTTTTGAATAAGTCAAGAGCTATTGAATATTTTTCAAAAATTCTTTCATTTTGTACTTCCATTTGAACATCACAATTGATTTTTGAGTCTCAAAATTCGCCAAGGAAAAACTTTGTGAAAAATTAGGACATAGTATAAATTTTAAATTCTTGAAAAATAATTTATTGAGTTAATAATTCTCCTTAATCGGTACTACAAACTGAAAGGAACATTTTCTGAGATCAAGTGAATCGGTGCTACAAACTAAAAGGAACATTTTCTGAGATCAAGAGCTTGATTCACAATGGACGAAACGTAACTCATACTTAAAATGAAAAAATTTAATCAACAGAAATCATAGCAGATAAGAATAGAAGTGTTCTTATTAGGTTGCGTTCTAATTTCTACGTTTACATTCGACTTATTGATTTCAAAGGCAAAGTTGAAGCTATTCTGAACATTTCCAAATGAATTTTATGATCTTTACTTTGTGTCATGTCCATTGTGAATCAAGCAATACAAATCAAATTTCGTTCCAGATATGACAGAATTGAAACTGAATCTTTCGACTGAATAATGAAATGCAAAAAAAGGGAGATCATTGGAAATAATGACTAAATTATTCATAAATAACACAGTCCTCTACTCAATATCTTCTTCATCTATATCTTGCTGAGTTGTTAATGTTAGTTTTTTGTAATAATCATGGTAAGTTGAAGTTATAACACCTTTGTTACAAAGAAACTGTAAATGATCATATTTTTTTTTGTCAGCGGTTAATTTGTCGCATCAAGAGGTACGAGAACAATATTGTTAATAATATCTATTGATAAAGATTTTCGACCTCGTTTCGTTAGATTTAGCTTCTTGAACTGTTCATCCTCGTATTCTGTCTTGAAAAACAGAAACCATGGACATTCGGAGTCGAATTCAATAATTTTGAATTTACTAACGACAGAGTGCTGTTGTTATCTTCGTCTTTGTCGAAGTTTATGGCAATTTTGAATTGAAGATTCTTCAAATCAAACACATCTTCTTGAGATATTTCGTGTACTGCATAAAAAGGACTTTTTTTCTTAGCAGTTCGTACTATGGAGTACCACTGCTCTGGTGTGAAAATGGGAATATTTCGTGCCGTTCTTTCGATCACACTATGGACACTATCTCCTTCACTTTGTGTGTGACCTGATTTCAAATAGGTAGGTTCTATTTCAATTTTGAATTTCATAGATGCAGAGCTATACAATGCAAACAAGAATTTGTTCCGGTTCTGACCAGAGAAATTGTCAGAGAAAAATGAAAACTCTGCGATAGAATTTCAGTAGGCAGCTACCTATTTCAGAAGAGCCTCTTCGGGCAATACATCCCTGCCACATGAAACAGTCACATTCCTTTGTGGATATATTGTACACAGTGAAGTTATAGGTCGATGACTTGAGTTTATAATATGTCAAACCTACATTAGATTTTGGTACAGGGAGCACCTGCTGCAAATCAAAAACCGCAGAACAGAAATGTGGGTAGTTTTGAGCAAATTCTCTGGCGTCATTTTTCAATTTTCGTGACAATTCTTTGTTCTCAGATGTTGTTGGTATCCTTTTTCCAACTCAGCCTTATTTTCTGCATTTTCAAAATTGTGGCAAGGATCACATAAATCTTTTTTTGGAAGTATACCAAGTCCGCTATCTACAAAATTATGTCCTGATTATATAGGTCAGAACTATGCTATGTCCGCTAATTCGCTTGAGAGAATCTTGCATATGTACTCATCATAGTTCTGCACTCAACTGAAACGCGACGAAACTAGCACATGAATTTGAATGAAATGGAAAAAGTGGGGTAAGGGAATCATTTGGACTTGTGATACTTCTGCATGAGGTAGAGGGGAGTATCATGTACCTTTATGTATGATAAACCGATTTTCGGGAAAAATGGACATAGACTAGTTCTGCATCCAACCGACGATATATGTATGTTAAATACAGGGTGTACCAAGTTCGACGGCCTATTAGGCGTTTCTGGAGAACTGGACCTATTTGAAATCTGAAAATTGGGATTATATCATTGTTCGACATTATCTACCGATCTAAAATATTCTTGGAGCCTAACAAGGAATGAAAAAAAAAAATTTCAAAAAATCCCAATTTTTGAAACAACATTTGGAACACCCTGTGACGGGTTATTCAAAATTCTGGAATTGTACAATATTTCCACAGTCTTCGCCTTCAAATATGTGAAAACAGTTTGTGCTCACCATATCTAGGTTAGGAATAAGAAACATGATACCGAATACACTTATCTTCTTTTTTTCTTCAGTTTTTTCTCGATATTTTGGAAAGTATTTCGACGAATGCAACAATTTGAGTACGAATGTATTCACAATAGAATACTCTATCAAATTCTAAAACAAAAAAACAGAAAAAAAAATGTTTGAAAATTTATTTTTCACTCCTTGTATAACTGAAAGTGGTCAGGCTCCAAGAAGATTTTAGATCGGTAGATAATGTCAAACAATAATATGATCCCAATTTTCAGATTTCAAATAGGTCTAGTTCTCCAGAAATGCCCAATAGGCCGTCGAACTTGGTACACCCTGTATAGTGAATAAACCCGATCAAAGAGAGTTCACCAAGAACTGAAAAGTTCACTTTCATTGTAGAAATTATGAAAATTTTGTTGCTCGGATTCACGTGTCAAATCGAATCCACAATTTTCCAAATCCTCTTCTGATTTTTCAACTGGAATTGGCTCAACTTCATCAGTATTCTCAAATTTTCAAACCCTTGAACTGATGCGAAAATTGTTTAACTTCTAGTAATAATAGACCTGACATCTTATATTCAGATAATGTGTTTATATGATTTTTTTTGGGGGCTCCCTTAGCTGGGGACCTCGGCGATCGCCGATCAGCCGCCCTGTTTGGCCGAGCCTGTTGGCCGTGTTATATTAGGCATTTTCGGAGAATAGTAACTCGACCGCTGAATTTCTGTCAGTGGGCGAAAGAAAAAGAAGTTTGATGAGAGATCACTGGATGAAAATATTCTTTGATCGAAACTGGTCACTAACCTAACATTGCAATTTTCAGTCTTTTTTTTCTCGTTTCTCTTTTTATTCTGTCTTGAAGTCGACGTCTCGTTTCGATTTAAAAATTTAAAATTTGAGTATTTCTATTCTATTTATATTATTTATACAGTGGAGTGAATGAATAGGCTCGTTCGTACTGTACGTAAATTTTATCATCTAGTTTCAACTTCATAGGTGATTGAGAATCCAATCTTTCCTGAAATGCTTCCGGAAAGAGAAGTTTGGGAACATTTCTATAAATTAAGGCACAAACTGTGCCAATTATTCACATTGTGCAGTTCTAATAAAAACATCTAGGAATACTATAAATTTGAAAATCACCTCGACATCCCAGAAGGAAAGTCCTGGGGAGACATAGGACACGTAGGCCGTAAAAGCAAAAGGTCCGAAAACCATCAACTGCATCAACTAGTTCTTCATGAACTGATGTGAGAAAACCATTGATAAAGTACATACAGCAGTGGAAAATTCAGCGGCTCACAAAATGGGAGGAAACGTTTATCATGAAAACACGGGAAGTATTATATATACAGGGTGTACCAAGTTCGACGGCCTATTAGGCGTTTCTGGAGAACTGGACCTATTTGAAATCTGAAAATTAGGATTATAATATTGTTTGACATTATCAACCGAGCCAAAATATTTTCGGAGCTTGACCACTTTCAGTTATACAGGGAGTAACAAAAAAATTTTTAAAAATTTTTATTTCTGTTTTTTTGTTTTCGAAATTGATAGAGTATTCAATTCTGAATACATTCTCACACAAATCGATGCATTTGTCATAATACCTTCCAAAATATCGAAAAAAAAACTGAAGAAAAATGGGAGATAAGAGTATTCAGTATTATGTTTGTTATTCCTAATCTAGATATCTTAAGCACAAACCGTTTTCACATTTTTTTGAAGTTGAAGACTGTGGAAATATTTTACAATTTCAGAATTTTGAAAAACTCATCACAGGGTGTTCCAAATGTTGCGTCAAAAATTGGAATCAAGATTTGCCCATAACTTTCGTTTTTTAAATTAGAACCCTATTTTTTTATGATTGCGTTGGATTCTGCGAAGAAAAAATGATGATAATGTATCAAAATGTTGACCCTCCTAAAATTTATAATTCTTGAGTTATTAAGGATTTTCTGATTTCATGTCGTACGTTGCGAAAAATCATGAAATATGTTCCATATCAACAATGGTAAATTCAGAAAAGAGTTATTGGAATAATTTATCTTCTATGACCAAGGTCGTTGTTGATATGAAGCAGATTCTATGAATTTGACGCTACATACGACATGAAATCAGAAAATCCTAAATAACTAAAGAATTATTAATTTTAGGAGCATAAACATGTTGAAACATAATCATCATTTTTCTTCGCACAATTCAACGCAATCATAAAACGCTTAAATTGATAATTCTTGAGTTATTCAGGATTTCTTGATTTCATGTCGTACGTAGCGTCAAATTCATTGAATCTGTTTCATATCAACAATGACCTTGGTCTTGGAAGATGAATTATACCAATAACTCACAAGTGACATACCTTTTTTCTGAATTCATTCATCATTGTTGATATAGAACAGATTTACGACATAAAATCAGAAAATCCTGAATAAAACAAGAATTATTGATTTTAGGAGCATCAACATGTTGTAGCATTATCATCATTTTCTTCGCATAATCCAACGCAATCATAAAAAAATAGGGTTCTGATTTGAAAAACGAAAGTTATGAGCCAATCTTGATCCTTATTTTTGACCCAACATTTGGAACACCCTGTGACGAATTTTTCAAATACCAAAATGTACAATATTCCCACAATCTTTGACTTCAAAAATGTGAAAACGGTTTGTGCTTAATATATTTAGAATAGGAACAACAAACATGATACCGAATACTCTTATCTCCCATTTTTCTTCAGTTTTTTCTCGATATTTTGGAAAGTATTTTAACGAATGCAACGATGTGAGTACGAATGTATTCAGAATTGTATAATAATAATAATTATAAACTTCATTCTCCAGAAATCACTACATATTTTATATAATGAAATAGGGAAAAGTCAAAAACAGAAACAGAAGCAATTCAAGAACTCATGGCAGAAATAAACTCTGATATATTGTAAGGCTCTTGGTGTATCAATATCTTGTATATCTCTTTGGGGAATTGCTTGAAATTTTGTATTTCCCTAATGTATCTCGGAAGCGAGTTGAACAGTTTCATGCACTCATATGTAGAAGATCTCTCAGTCGAAGCCAGATGGTGTCGTGGATAGATGTAAAAGTTGTGCCCTGTATTGTGTGAACCAGTCTTCTTGAAATCATAGAAATAATGAGAATTTTTGAAAATGAACTGTAAACTTTTATAGATGTATAACGCTGGTAATGTAAGAATGTTATTTCTCCTAAAAACTGTATGACAAGTTTGACGTAATTTTATGTTGAACATACATCTTACAGCAAGTTTTTGTACTCTGAATACAGAAATTGATTCCTGACTACTGCCCCAGATCAATAATCCATAACTCATGCGTGCTTGAAAGTTTGAGTAATAAATAGTTTGTAAGAATTTTAAACTGAATTCCGATTTGAGGACTCGCAAGGTATATACAACTGTATTCAGACGTTTACACAATTGATGAACATGTTCATACCAGTTGAGGTGTTGGTCCACAGTAACTCCCAGAAAGCTGGTACTGTACTTCAGTTGTATTTCTTTGCCCAAAAATAGGAAGCTATCAGATACCACTGTTTTGCGTAACTTGTGAGGAAAATGAACAAATTCTGTCTTTTCAGAGTTCAGTTTTAAATTATTTGATACACACCAAGAATTAATAGATGTAGCCGCAGTATTAAGAATGTCCTGAAGATTTTCGTTAGTTTTTGCTCGAAAAAGGAGGTTTGTATCATCGGAGTAATTTATAAAAAAATCAGAGAGCTCCGGCAGAATATTTGGCATTCCATTAATATATATCAAGAACAATATCGGTCCTAGATGGCTACCTTGAGGAACTCCTTCAACAATCTCGGATATTGCTGATATGTACTCTTTATCATGAACAGTCATACACACATACTGCGTACGTTCTTGTAAATAGCTTCTCATAAGTTGTAACTGGGTGCCACTTATACCATACATTTCTAATTTTTCAGTGAGAATATTATGATCAACTGTGTCGAACGCTTTAGAGAGGTCCAAGAAAAAACCAAGAAGCAGGTCATCCTCCTCCAGGCCCTCAGTAATTATCTCTGTTAGCTTATACAGAGCCTGTAAAACCATGCTGCTGTTTATTGAATATATTAAACTTGTTGAAGAAACTCAGAAGTCGATTACAAATAATCTTCTCAAATATCTTTGCAAAGTTGTTCAAAAGACCAATCGGACAGTAGTTATTTATATCAGATGGATCATTTTTCTTGTGGACTTGTTTTATTACAGCGATCTTCAACGATTTTGAAAATATCCCATATTTAAAGCTGATATTTAATATGTATACTAATGGTTGAATTATAATATGAATTGTTTTTTTAATAATCTGAATTGGAATACCGTCTTGACCGTAACACTTTTTGTTAGGTAATTTTGCAACAACCTCGATGATCTCGTCTTCCGTTACTTCAAACATGAAAAAGGACCTCTCGTTGCATACTATTTTGTTGTTATTATGTGGTGGAGCAATAGACTGAGTTCTTCGTGAGCCTTTGAAGTGAACATGGAAATGATCTACCACCGTCTGAGGGTCACGAAGCATACCAATTCCAGATATTTTGAGTTTTTTTTCCAGTTCTCTCATTTATTATATTCCATATTTCTTTGGATTTGTTATCGGAATTGGTATATTTTGCAAAATAGTAATTTTGCCTGGATTTCGTCAGAACAAAATCATATCTCGAATCGAGTTTTCTATATGATTCCTGGAAAGCTTGATTGGTATTGGAAACGATATAGGCGATGTCAAGGAGTTTTTTGAGGTTTTTTAATTCTTCATATCGACAAGGTATATATTTACTTTTGTCGGAAATAGTTATTTTTGTTGTTGGGAAAAATTGTTCGAATTCCCTTTTATATAAATGAATGAATTTTTCCCATTGTGAGTCAACATTTTCAATAGAAATACTTACGGTAAAATTCCTCCCAAGTCAGCAGAGAAAATCGGTCGCTAAATTGGGACAAATTATTATCATGTATTGGACGAATACCAAGTGTTTCGTCTGGTAGAGAAGAGTTTTATTGAAATGTAACAATTTGTGCGAGTTGATCAGATATATGAGGTCTAAAAATCTTATCTTATAAATTTGATTTATAACGAATTTTTTAAAGTATATATCGGTTCAAATCAATGCAGTTCGTTTTTTGGATATTATAATGCACTACTGAAAGAAATTAAAAGATCAAAATGAAATCGAAATTTTGTTTGTAGCGTCAGTAGTTTTTGTGTGATATTAGAAAAACCAACAACAAGAAAATTTCAAACAATTTCAAGTTTCGTTTTTCTGTCTTCGGGTGTGAGAACATTTTGTTTTGCTTAACCGCTATAATATTCATGCAGCTTTAATTTCTGTTCTTTAGATCTTCATACCTCCTTCTGTCATTGATTTTTGATATCTCAGCAATCATCAATGGACGTAACAGTTATGCAACTGTTGCGGAATCGTCCGGTGCCACATTCGGTACAAACTCAACACGCTTTCAATTTATGCTAGGTAGCGGTAACGGAATCTTCGTCCAGTGAATGAGGCCAATGATCACAGAGAAAGTTTTCGGTTAGTTTCGAGAACCAGAATGAACTCCCTTCAACGGCTTTTTATTGTTTTTCCGAGAATATTTTTTTTCTCTTTTTCACAAGAATTTGTAAATGCAACGAAAAGAAGGCTTCTTGTGTTTTTTTTAGAAAACCATGCGCTGGATCAAACATAGTGAGAAAACCAATAATGTAAAGTGTGCTTTCTAGAGTTCAATATGTTGACAAGAACCCTACGAAGAGCCAAATCAATCCATCCAGTCAATTTTTCGTTTCACTCGATCGAATTTTCGAAAAACTTAAAGGATCATCATTTTTGCTCTGAAAAGCTAATTTTCGAGCTTTCACAATTTCATCGCAGATAGTGCTTTGAGTTCCAAAAAACGAAAATCTCAAGAAAAGAGTTACAGCCGGCATTAGCATTATACAAAGCGTACCTACCATGTGTGCAGTTTGGGCGGTCGGATTTCCGCTTCTGTGTTTGTGTGTTTTTGTTTGAAGCGTTGAGGTTTCGAAAAAAAACCCTTTAATGTATTAATGAAAAGTAAAGAAAAACAATATACGAAAAGCGTGAGAAACAGGACGTATTAACTTTTTGCATAAAAATCAATTATAATATAATAATGAAATGCAACGACATAAATGAGTTGAAAATTATTAGTTCTTCATCTATGCGAAAGTTCTTCCGAAAAACAAAGAAAAAATTGGCTTTTTGATAGGGATGAGGCCCGTAGCAATCGTTGGGGGGGGGCCTGGCTGGGAAACGCCACTGATTCGTTATTATATGATCAATACAGGAATTTTTACGAGTTGGACTATTTATCACCAATGCAGGTTGCAGAAGCTTTAGTATGAATATTAAAAGTACATTCATATCGGTGAGTTTTTGTTGAAGAGTTATCAATTTCTCGAAGAATACATGGATATTGCTGCTCCCTGTAGGCGATCTGTAAATTGATACGACAATGATATTAGCTTTATTCGGGTTACAATTTTCAGGACAGTCCCAGGATCGTTCCAAAACTGCGCCGAACAGATGCGCACTAGTTTCGATACCTAGGACCGTTCTACGACTGGTTCAAGTTTTGAAAAACTCGAATGCATCAAACGATCCGAATATGAAAAAAAGGAAATAAAATCATTTCAGTTTTCATCACGAGAAATATATCTTGTCTACGATATCTTCAGTGAAGATCATCGATGGCATCAAAATTCTGGCCAACAACCTAAAAAGCATGCACCCAGAATAATCCTAAAACAGTACCTGCCCAAGAGCGGGGACAGCTTTCGGACTGTTCTCGGACTATCCCAGGATTATTCTTAAAAACTCGAACGTAAAACAAGTCAGTCCTGAAACAGTCCCCAAAAAAACCCGAACGCTAGGGTGCCTCTTGGATTTCTATAGTTGCTATTTTCAAGGGCACACAATAAGAATTATATTTCGGGGGAGGGGCTTCTTCATCACTATGCAACATTGACGGATAATAGAAAATATTTTATATTCGATTATTGAGCAATATCAAACGGGTTTTCATCAGTTGTTTTTGCGTGTTCAGATATAAGTAGCTGAGGAGCTCGTGATTCAGAGACGGTTTCAAATGCGTTTAAAAGGTTGAATCGAAAGTCTCATTTTTTAAATTGAAATGTATCTCGGGGGTGGGAGTTGGGGTTTGGGGGTGTGGGTAGCTGTATCACTATGGTTCCCCCCGTGGGTGCGCCACTGGGTATCGTCATTGTGTGAATAAAATTGTTGATTTCACGTCATACCTATATTTTCCGTATTAGTTATAAATATAAATTTTGGATAATTCAGTACTAGCAAGAATTTTTCTGAAATGGGTTCTCAGAACCGGACCCCCTTACAACCATCATCAGAATTTTTTTCTCTTGCATGGCGCACCTCATTTTACTTCGAGATAACCTTAAAAGCCAATATCGAAGTAACGTTCGAATTCGAGGTTTTTACTGAAAAATGGTGGCCGTTTTTTTTCATTCTCCTACATACTCGTTTGAACTTGATGGGACATCAAAAGGAAATAAAGAGTACTCTATAGTTCATTTCTGGATTCATTTCTGAAAGAATTTCCCAGATAAAATTCAGCAATTCTTCCGACACTAACCTTGCAGATGCTACATCGTTGAAACAGAAAGATAACGGGAAGTCATTATTAATTTTCCATTTGATCATTTGTGATATTCATTAATCATTTAATTATTTAAAATTGTGGGGGGTCAAACCGACA
The DNA here is from genome assembly GCA_038502775.1 of Hippodamia convergens. NCBI lineage: Eukaryota > Metazoa > Arthropoda > Insecta > Coleoptera > Coccinellidae > Hippodamia > Hippodamia convergens. Next base: position 82,286,539 of record CM076607.1, on the reverse strand, counting down.
GAATCATTTGTATGTAATATTTCTTATGTTATATGTCATCATGAATGCATGAGAATTTCACTCTCATGGATGAAAATCTCAGGATTTCTTGAATGTTGCAGTTGTGTTTTGTGGAATCAATGATCACAGCAGATTGTCCCTCTTTTATTCACCAAAAGAAACGATAGAAGGTACAGGATATCAATTTGACAACTTGCTAGGCCAGTTGTATCACGTCAGGGATGTTTCGAAAGAAATTGCTGGAATTGATCAAATTTTATTGGGAGAGGGACAGATTTTGAACACAACTATAAGCTAAAATTTCCCCAACCCTAGAGGTTGGAGACCAGTTTAAAATTTTTAGTGACTCTTTTAAGTATTTACATAGCCTTCGTACTTACTGTAGGTACCTGTGTCCCAAATTGGTTAAGATTGCACTGTATCTCAGCTATGATTGAAGATAGGGACATGCGGTTATGGCGACCCTGTGTCACTTTTTTGTAAAACTTTCAAATCCACGAATAGAAATATTTCAACAACTTTTGTTTCTGAAATACCAGGCAAAAATGAAAAATGTGCTTTTTTGTAGATGTTATAATTATTCGGGCCCTGTATGAAATAGAAAAAAAAATTGAGAATTATCATAGATACTTTACGTGGAAGTCAGTGGGGTAGTTGAATAATTCATTCAGAGCATTGTATTTAAGATTGAACACAAACTTGCTATTTTTCAAATGGAACCCCTGTATATTCCAACGTCAAATTTTTCTGAATACATTGATGTTTCACAACCGAACATTGAATAGAATAAAAAAAATCAGAAAAATTCATATTTGTGTTAGAGAACATAATGTTGAGAACATTTTCAAGTTTATGTTGAGGAGTGATATTTCGTTTATTTGTGAATATAATCAAATGAAAAGGTTCAAGTGACATGGTGTTTCGACTAACAATTAAATGCATGTGTGAAAGAATTCATGACGTATCATTAAAAAAACAAACTCAAATATGGATTCTTCTGATTTTTTAAGCTGAAATTTAGGTAAGGTTGTGATACATCAATGTATTAGAAGGAGTTTCCATTGGAGATGCAGGCGTTTTCTATGAATTAGAGCGAACGGCGTTGAGAAGGCATAAGTTTTTCACGTATATACTACAAATTGTGCAAGAGTTAGGTGATACCTATCCTGATAGACACATCAAATTTTGCGAATTCATGACTAATACGAGTATGATTACGGCTGAAGCTGTTTCCATAAAAATTTTTGTTGTTAGTTTTTTCCAAACGATCAAATCAATCAAGATATGGAAACAATTGAAAAAAAAAAGACCATTCAATCGTGGTGTAGCTGGAAAATCAAAGGGAAGTTGCTGAAAATCACAATCTACGTTATCCATCGAGTGTCGATCGCGGTCTCCGGATTTGATCTTTCTAAATTTTTTTTTGGGGGGTATCTCAAATCCGTATTCTTTAACACTGAATCCGCTCCCATCGAGGAACTTAAAGATCGAATTACTAAAGAATTCCGCAATATTTCTCGTAACACTTTTAGCAATATAGGACAAACACCTGAGAAAGGACAGTTATACTGTCTGGCAATGAATGCAAATCATACAGCATTTCAATTGATTAGTACAGTATAATTATGAACTTCTGTTACCTTCTTCAAGAATTCAATGAAAATTTTCACATTCATAAGAATTTTCAGGGACAGATGTCTTCCAATTAAAAAATTGACAATCTTTTCCCCTGGGGAATATCGGGTCAGGCAATTAACTTGGGATAGTTAATTATCCCAAAACCTATGTTCCTCAGAAAAAAACGATTCAAATAAATATTGTTAGTTATGAGGAGAGAGAGGGAATGAACTTGGGCAACTTCCACGCGAATAGCCCTTTTCAATTCGTCCAGAGTTCGGGGCTTGGTCTCGTATACTCTAGCCTTGAGGTGTCCCCATAACGAATTGAAAAGGGCTATTCGCGTGGAAGTTGCCCAAGTTGAGAGAGCGATGTTGGAGAGTGTCTACGCGAACTTCCAAGAGCGCCTCCAGCACTGCATCACCGATTTCGGCTACCACATGCCTGATGTGATTTTCCACACTTGACTGTCTCAAATGCTATTTCCTTGAGAATCTGATTCCGTCAATAAATGTGTTTTTGAGTAAAAATTAACGCTTTTATTATTTTTTTAAAACCATCCATCCTCCGTGCCGCACCCTGTATATTCATAAACTATTCTCACATCAAAGCATCACTGAAAAAAAATTTTCTCCTCTCCTTTTGTATCAGAAACCACGTTGGAACTTCAATAAAGCTGATTGGGTTCAATTCTCGAAAAAAATTGATAGTGATATAAGATGGATTCGACCCTCTCACGAAAATTACAGTAGATTCGTAGGTGTAGTTAAGGCCGCCGCGAAAAAGTTTATCCCGAGAGGTTTCCGCAAAGATTATGTACCTGGTTGGTCAGAAGAAACCGAAAACTTATACAACGATTATCAAAATTCCCCATCCCCGGAAAATTGTGAAAAACTGATGAATTCAGTTAATGCCAGTCGTAAAGAAAAATGGAACAGTGTAGTTTCGAGCATGAATTTCACGCATTCTACTAGAAGTTCATGGGATATTTTGAGAAAACTAGGTGAGGCTACACCTCAAGTGATAACATCCACTAAAATTGATCCAAAAGTAATAGCACGTCGTCTCGTTGATGTTTCTAATTCAGTTGAAACCTCAAAATTAAAAGTCAAGGATATAAAGAAAAAATTACACAGATTAAGGAAATCAGCTCAAGCTGTAGAAAGTATATCGGAACCGTTCAATCTTGATGAACTGAAAGCAGCTATTAAACGCACGAAATCACGTTAAGCTGCGGGTTTCGACGGAATTTATCCTGAGTTTATTAAACATTTAGGAAAAAGAGCATTGAAGTGGTGGTTATCCTTTTACAATAACATTTTGTGTACTGGCAATTTTCCAGTTGAGTTTCGCAAAGCGAAAGTAATAGGCATTTTCAAACGTGGAAAGAATCCTTCCGAAGCTAGTAGTTATAGGCCAATTAGTTTATTGAGTGTTCCTTTGAAAATTTTACAAAGGTTGATTTTCATCAGGATTGAACCTACTATAGAGGATGTTCTTCAAAATTGTCAGGGCGGTTTCAGGAAAAATAGAAATTGCAATGATCAGGTTCTCAGTTTGACCACATTCATCGAATCAGGTTTCGATAATAAATTAAAAACAGGTCCAGCTTTCATAGATTTATCGTCTGCCTACGACACGGTATGGAAGGATGGTTTGATCTATAAACTTTATACACATCTTAAATGTGGAAAGATGATTCGTTTATTAGAGAATATGTTGTCGGATAGAAGATTTCGTGTTTTTGTTGATGATAATAGTAGTAAATTCAAAATATTGAACAATGGTCTTCCACAAGAATCGGTTTTAGCAATTTATATTTATGCGATATTCCTTGTACTTCATCTGAAAAATTCATTTACGCCGACGATATTGCACTCGCTTTCTGTCATTCTGATTTTAGAAGTATTGAGGAAAATTTAACTTCTGATCTGAAAATTTTGAAAAATTATCTTTTCGAATGGTGTTTGTGTCCAAATCCAAATAAAACCGAGGTTTCGTTATTTCATTTGAATAACCATCAAAAATTTAGAAAACTAAATGTCCTTTTCAGGAACTTTTCTTTGAAACATAATTTTACTCCCAAATACTTAGGTGTTAAATTAGATTCCTCTCTGAATTACAAAGCACATTTGGATGACTTACGAATGAAGCTGAAATCGAGAAATAACATTCTACAGAAACTTGCTGGTACGTCATGGGGTGCTGACCCGACTACACTTCGCACAGCAGCCCTTGCCCTGGTTTTTTCCACCGCTGAATATTGTTGCCCTGTTTGGCTCAATAGTGTTCATGTTCAGAAAATCGATGCACAGCTCAATTTTTCAATGAGAATAATTACTGGAACCATCCGATCTACACCTATCCAATGGCTACCAGTGCTATCGAATATAGTTCCTCCCCATATTCGAAGACAGTCTGCAACTTTGAATTCTTGGAATAAGTTCAATTCATTTCCGGATTCTTTTCCGATACTTTCCTACGTTCCAGAAAATAGAATTCCAAGACTGAAATCTCGTAAACCTATTTGGTCGAATAACTTTCTGAATTCGAACTTCAGCTACAACGAAATCTGGAAATCCGAATGGGATGTATGTTCTTTATCTAATAAAGATCTAATATCTGATCCATCGAATAAAGTTCCTGGTTTTAACCTTCCCAGGAGAATATGGTCCCTTCTTAATCGAATAAGAACAGGTCATGGTCGTACCAACAGCATGCTTTTCAAGTGGAATTCGGTTGATAGTCCTAATTGCGAATGTGGTGAATCAGAGGAAACAGTTGAACACCTAATTCATAATTGTTCGATTTATAAATTCCAAGACGGCATTAGAGCCATACACAATATATCAAACTCATTTTTGCAATGGGTCGAAAATTTCAGATCAATTTGATGAAGTATAAATTGAATTCTCTTGCTGTTCTGGCTTTTTTTATTTTCAGGTTGGAGTTTGTGTTTGGAAATCCTTCCTCCGAAGAGCCGTCCCGCTGATCGTGATGTCCTTCTATATAGAATATTCAGATACAACAATTTTGTTTTATTTTTTTAACGGGGAGACAGGTTTTTTCGGCTGAGGTTTTTTCCCCTGGCTCTATAGTATCGTATGATACTGGTGATGATAGTATCGTATGATACTATAGTATCATACGAAGAATGTTGTGGTACCCCGTTCCTTTTTTTACCTCAGCTTAGGTTCTTTTTGTTTCAACATTTATTGTATTATTTTAGCTCTCTTATTCAAAAGAATATATATATATATATATATATATATATATATATATTATATATATATATATATAATTATGTTTTTCGGGAGGAAGACTTCGTTTTTAAAAAAAAAAAACTACTTTACTTTATTCAATACAATACAACGTTAATACTTGGTAGAGCTACTAGATCGATTAATTAACTGACTAGAAATTGTCATTCACAGATATTTATAACATTCTCTTATCTTATTCTTACTGCGTATTCACTGCAGGTGTTCATTGCTTAGTCTGCAAAATACAACATAGTAATATATGGAATCAATGGTAAACAGATAAACAATGTATCTAATTAGTATGGGGCCATATTATGTAATTCCTCCCCCTTTGGATAAAGGTATCACCTTGATTAGGTGTAGCTTTACATATTTCAAAATATTTGTATAAAAAGTATAAAATAATTAAAAACATAAATATTCCTATAATAAAAATAAAAGTTGATGATGTACTTGGATTCCATCTTTGGATATCTTCTAACTTGACATCTGGAATATCTTCTTCCTGGAATTCTTCTTTCTCCTCTTCTCGGGATTGGTTTCGTGGGACTATCGCCGTCTTGGGTAGAATTATGTATTTTTCTTCATTTTTAATCGAAGTTGGGAATATCTCTTTTTGAAAGTTACTTATGATACATTTCGATTGGATTATCGCCATCGGTGAAGTGAAGTAATATTTTGTTTGCTGAGGACATTTTTCTTGAATCTCTATATTATTTATCGAAAGGATGCTTCCATCTTCCAAAGTTTTCAAATTTGATATAGGAATAACTTTTTTCCTGGGACAATTTTCTAAATGTGTCTTCAATACAGTATTCATACATTCTGGAGGTTTTGTTAAAGAGTCTTGATCGCAAAGGAAATCTTCTTCGACTGCATGACATTCACTGGTTGACCATTTCAATTCTTCTTGTTGAGTGAGCATATAAGGATTGGTATAAGGAAGGGTTAAGTTTTTCTGAGGGATGTAGTAAAACTTGTATAGATTAAAATTTTCTTCATAAACGGTCGGAATTGATATAAGAAATAATATAACTTTCTCTTTAAATATGACTTTTGTATGACATAACTGACAATAATCTTTTAAATGATGCATTGGAATAATAGTGTCATTTTTAATTAATTCTTCGAATTTCGTATATGGTAAAATAGATTCATGTAGGATATGTAATCTAGCAAAGCTCACTGCTGTTTGGATTTCATCTAATATACTTTTAATATCCTTAATTTCAAATGTGAGAAGATGCATGTGTTCAATGTGTCTCAATTGCGGTATTGTTCGTAATAATTTATAATTATCTGCAAATTGTCGAAATTTATCAATATACTTATTTTTCAAATCATTAATTACAGTAGCAATCTGTCTTTGATTCCTCATAAGTGTGTCCTCATTTCTTGCTATACTTTCAAAATAATTTTTATAAAGTTCTTCGTCATCTGAATCTAACGTTCCAAATAAAATCTTTGAAATTTTACCTCCAATATTAATAAGTCCTCTTTTAACTCTTATTTTTCCATTAACAAGTTCTTCTAAAGTTTTAATATTAATTGTATTCGAATGTTGTAAATATTCATAATGCGGCGTTTGTGTAAATCCCAATAATTGTTTATTTTTCAAGCTATCAATTTCTTTCTGATACTTTAAAATAAGATCCTCGACTTGTTTCAAATCAATATGTTTATAATCAATTGTTTTATAAGGGAGTAATATTTTCATGATAAATGTGTTTATTTTTCATATCTTGAATTCTATGTCTATCTATCTAACAAGCATTAATATTTTCGTAAACTAGATCTAACTTTCTAACAACACGGTTTTTAATGTAAATAGGGTTTGTATTTAAAAGGAAGGAACATTCTTTTTTCTGCGGAACGTTTTCCGTTCAATCCGTCTGAATATCTAAGTTTAAAATCATTTAGTAAATCTTCATTAATTTCATCATAAACAATATCATCAATTTCATTATAATTTATATTATTACCTCGTAGACAATTATGTTTTTCGTTCACTTTTAAGAAGAGCGGCAGTATCCCATTAAAATCTATAAATTCTTTATTTACTTCAGTATGCAGTGGCGATAAATAATAAATAATTATTTTCACTTTGCACCTTGCAAAAATATACTTTATCATATTCAAAATAATAGGCCATTTTAATTCATCTAATCCGCACGCTATACGCGGTAAAGCTAAATGAGTTTCATTTCTTGACTCCATAAGTTTTTTCAAATATAAAAGGGAATTAAATACATCTTCGTATGTAGGTTTATCGTAATAGGATTTCTTGGTTATCAAATAATAAATAACACGGTTTTTATTTTGAATAATAGCTACTTCTCCTACTTTTTTATATTGCGATTTTAATTCATCTATATTTCCAAATTTTCTCTTAAAATCTCGGGCAATGCCTCTACTCATATGAAAATCTTCTGATACGCAATGGGCTAACGAATATTTATTAGGGGCTTTAAATAAATTTCCTTGTTTTTCTTCAATATTATGAGAATCGGGAATATTATTTGTTTCATATAGTTTCGTAAAGTTTTCATACGTAATGTCATTAAAATATGCGAAGTCTTTATTTATAATCGTATTTTCACCATTCTCCAATATTATTCTACTTAATGCATCTGCATGATTCATTGATCCTTTTCTATATTTAATTTCATAATCAAATTCTTCCAGTTTAATACGCCATCTCATTAATCGTGAATTAGGTTCTTTCAAAGAGAATAACCATGTTAAAGGTTTATGATCCGTATAAATTGTGAATTTTCTCCCGTACAAATAAGGACGAAAATGCTTGCATGACCAAACGATCGCGAGTAATTCTTTTTCTATGGTGCTATATCGAGATTCTGCTTCAGTAAGCGTTTTACTAGCATAAGCCATGGGAAGGTCATTCGGAGGAATGCCTTGAGATAATACAGAACCTATCGCAAATCCTGATGCGTCTGTAGTTAAAACAAAGGGTTCTTTATAATTCGGATAACGCAATATCGGCTCGTTCATTAAACTTCTTTCACATATTTCAAAGGCTTCTATGTATTTGCGATCATCAATATTAATTTTCGCATTTTTCTTCAAACATAAAGTTAAGGGTTTAGTAATCTTTGCAAAATTTGGGATAAACTTTCTATAATATCCTACTAGACCAAGAAATGATTTTATTTCTTTCTGAGTTCTCGGAATTGGAAATTGTGAAATCACTTTCAATTTATTTGGATTCGGCTTAATTCCTTCTGGCGTAATAATATGTCCTAAAAATTCTATTTCTTCCTTGAAGAAATGACATTTATCTAATTGAATCTGAAATTGTTCTTTCTTTAATACTTCAAGAACAGTATGAATATTTGCTAAGTGTTCCTCGACTGATTCTGAAAATATAATTATATCATCCATGTAGATATAGCAAATTTTTCCAATATAATCTTTAAGTATTTCGTTCATGCATCTCTGAAATGTTCTAGGGGCATTTTTTAATCCAAATGGCATTCTAAGAAATTCATAATGTCCGTTATCAACTGTAAAAGCGGTTTTTTCAATAGATTCTTCATCTAACTCAATTTGATGAAAACCCGATGCTAGATCAAGGGTAGTAAAATATTTTTTATTTCCAAGTTTATCTAAAATATTTTCGATTTGGGGTAAAGGATATTGATCATCTATAGTTTTATCGTTCAATTTTCTATAATCTATAGCCATGCGCCATTTAGTTTTTCCGGATAAATCTTGCTTCTTTGGGACCATTACAATGGGAAAAGACCACGGAGAAATGCTCGGTCTAATAATTTTCTTTTCCAATAAATCTTCAATTTGATTTTTAATTTCCTCTTTATGAGTTTCAGGATATCGATATATTTTACAGTGTACAGGTATTTCATCGCTTGTACGAATTTTATGTTTAATTTTACTTGTAAAATTTAATGGTTGTCCTGGCAACTGACTAGCTTTTGAGTTCATTTGGAGAATTTTCATTAATTGATTGCTTAACTTGGGTTCCAAATGACTAAGATCAACAGGGATTTTTACTGGATTTTGACATACTTGTTGATATTTAAAATGAATTCTACAATAGGTATTCATTAATACTTGGTTTTGAAAGTTTAACGCTAAACCGTATTTATTTAGAAAATCGGCTCCTATAAGGCCATCGTAATTATTATGAAATTTATAAAGTACAAAAGGGTGACTATCATTCATACGGAATTCTGAAAATAAAGGAAGTAATACCTTTTCATTTGAAGTTTCCTGCTTCATGCATGCAGTTAATGTTGTTTCTTCTTGAAAAATATTATCATAGAAATTATTATAAGCAAATTTTGGATCTATCAAACATACTGAACAGCCACTATCTATTAAAAGTTTACATCTTGGATATTCAAATTCAATAAAGGGCAATTGGTTGGAATGATTAATATTATAATTTAAGTCAATGCGTCTTCTTGGGTAAGTTCGCGAAAATTTCGACTATTATTGTCGTGTTTTTTTGACGTTGAAGGTTTACAGTAATTAAATTGATTTTCATTTCTCTGTTTCCTCGTATCTAAATGCGTTAATTCTTCAAAGTAAAAATTGGGATTATTATGTTGATTTCCATTCTGGTAATTATTATGATAAAAGTTACGTTGGGGATTTGGATTATATTGTGTAGAATAATTTGAACGTTTCTGGGGATAATTTCTTGTCTGAATTGACATTTTCTCTGGAGGGGTAGTAATTCTTTGATTGGGATTTGGTTTAAAAACATTACTTGAATGATTAGGTTTAAAATTATTATTATGATTTCGATATTGGTAATTAGTATTTCTCTGAGTAAATTGAACTGGCTGCGAAGGTACTTCGCCGTAATTATTAAATGCGTGATTTGATCTATTTTGTGAAGTATAATTAAAGTTTCTTGACACATTTTTCGAATGATTCTGAGGGAAATTTTTATTTTTTCTACTTCTATCGAGTAATTCATATTGGGCTAGATTGCACATATAGTCTTTCGTTGCATTTACTGTGTCATCAAAAGAAAATTCATTATTTGTTATTAAATATGTTCTTAGTTCCATAGGCGCGTTTGATATTAGAACAGTTTTACAAATTTTCAAAATATTATTCTTATAAATTGCTTTTTCTGGATCTGGCATTCTATCTGCGTCAATTCTATAATTTATTCTTATTTTCAAAGAAATTATTCGGTCTATAAATGAAATTATATCTTCATTGGGCTTTTTGTTCAAGAATTGCAATTGGTGTATCAAAACATCAAGGTTAATTTGATCACCAAATTTTATATACAAGAAATTTTTGAGAACATCCCAATTATTCGGAATGTCAGACGTTGCTACTTCTGCTAGGGCTCTATCTATGAGTTTTGATTTGACCACTGCGAAGCAATAATTTTTCACCATAATATTTTCGTTTACGACCATCGCTAAATAATCATCAACACATTTTATGAACGAATGCAACTCGTTCTCAACACCAGAAAATTTGGGTAACAGCATACCAAACTTTTCAGCTAGCGACAAATCTACTGCCATTTTCTTTGTTTTATTCTTACGACCTCTAAATTGTTTAATCGACGTAATATTGAATTATTTTAATATTTCACTTATTCAATCAATTATATCAGTTATATCAATTATTATGTAATTATATCAATTATAAATTATATCAATTATTATTTCAATCAAGTTGTCGGTTTTTTCTTAAGAAACCTAGGAAAAACTATTGTAATCGGTTTTTGAAATAAGAAACCTAGGAAAAACTTTATAAATCGGTTTTTGGAAGAAACCTAGAGAAAACTTTATACAAGTTTTACGCTCAAAACTTGGGGAAAAGGTTGACTAATTTTGGGCCAGATTAGGTAAACTGGGAGTAATTAAAGCATTGCTCACCACGTTGTCTTGTTGAAATGAAACCGTCACGGGGCGCTACTCGGGTGATCGGGCTCCTGTCTTCTTCACCTAGTTCTTCTTGTGCTGAACGGTTGAAACCGACGGTGTTGTAGACTGGATGGACCTCTTCTTCTTCAGGAACTCACAGAATTTAACAAAACCGGCACAATCCCATCCTCGTCGCCAATTATGTTTTTCGGGAGGAAGACTTCGTTTTTAAAAAAAAAAAACTACTTTACTTTATTCAATACAATACAACGTTAATACTTGGTAGAGCTACTAGATCGATTAATTAACTGACTAGAAATTGTCATTCACAGATATTTATAACATTCTCTTATCTTATTCTTACTGCGTATTCACTGCAGGTGTTCATTGCTTAGTCTGCAAAATACAACATAGTAATATATGGAATCAATGGTAAACAGATAAACAATGTATCTAATTAGTATGGGGCCATATTATGTAATTATATATATATATATATATATATATATATATATATACATATATATATATATATATATATATGTATATATATATATATATATTCTTTTGAATAAGAGAGCTAATATAATACAATAAATGTTGAAACAAACAGAACCTAAGCTGAGGTAAAAAAAGGAACGGGGTACCACAACATTCTTCGTATGAAGAAGATATATATATATATATATATATATATATATATATATATATATATATATATCAGAAATATTTCAGATTGTGAAGTAAAGGTACTGAAATCATATGTTGTCAATTGAATCATGATCATTCCTAAAAAAATCGTTCAACTGTTTTAATCTTTTCAGTTCGAGAAAAATCAAGTTCACTTCGAAATAACCTTGAAAACAGTAGGTACCAATATTGAGACAAGTCCCCCTTTCTACCTAGAAATTTTCATCCGTGACGTTTTTTTCCAAAGTACCGTTTTTGAGCTAATTTTTCACTCACCGTCATTATTTGAACAAAAAGATTTCCGCTTTTTATTAAACGTATGAAAATTATAAGGATTCAATCGAACAATTCCAGTCGACTTTGAAAGTGTCGTGAGCATGTGAATCACAATATCGAATTATTTGCATGTATTTTCTTCAATATATTTCTTCAAATTGATCGTTTAAATAAATCCCCATGGAAAACAACTGAAAGTCAATCGCTCCCATCGCTTTTCCATTTTTTGGTTGATTTGACAGTTGAAAGAATGAAATTTTTCAGTTTTGTGGAATTAACTTTCAGAGCAGATTGACTCATCTTTTTCACCAATTAACACGAAACTAAAAACATATTGTTCCTTATGAGCTGAGCCTGAATTTTCAACATACTTTTCAGTTTTGGTGGTTTCACTTGACTGAAATAATAATAATAATAATAAAGACATCTATTCTGCGAACAAAATATATACATAGATTCAATAAAAGAGTATGTATGCGATGCCTTTTCCTCAATGATATTCCAAAGCCCTGAATTATTGAAAGGGTACATGAGTATTTTCATTAAAAATTGTCGTGATAAATTGGCAGTTTACATTGAGTTCCAATTATTCACATTCAAAGTCAACTAGACAATGTCAGTTCTTTTGTTAAGAATACGAACATTACTTGGATGCAAATCAAAGCCTGTATATACATAATATAGATTCAATAAAAAAGTATGGGTGCAATGCCTTCATCTCGATGATGTTTGAGAGCCCTGAATTATTTAAAGCGTATGATCAACTTTAGGATGATGTGAAAAACATAAGAGATGCCACGAAGAGGACAGTGTAGTAAGTAAAAATGTGATAAAAGAGTATTAACAAATACAAGTGACTCTGCCGCCTACCTGTACATGCTTGCGTTATTTGCTTTCTGTTGAATTCCAACCAGTGGTAATATAAATTATCGCAATGTGATGGCAATCTTTCGGTTTTAGAAAAAAAATTAAAAATTACATAGAAGTCATCAGATAAGACTAATCGATCGGAATAATCATTCAAATTTAGTCATAGGTACTGAAAATACGAAAATATTGTTAAAAAAACTGATCAAAGTATCAATTCGATTATTGTCAAAACGCAAGATATTCCCGTCCGTACGATAACATTATGTCACGCAACGACTATTGGGAGCCGAGATTCCGGAGAACGAATTCGATGAAGATGAACAAATTTAATATTATCAGAATGTAGCTGCCTCTTCAGTACCAAATCCACCTAAACAGTGTTGCCGTTTTTACGGAAGACCTATGAACGATGAAATGTAAAATTCTGTATATCGAGGAGGACCGATCCTCTGTAGAATGGTGAAAAATATACATAATAATACACGCGTGAGAGCGCCCTCCTGTTTCGCGGTGAAAACTGTCGGAACTAAAGTATTCAAATTCGATAAAAACCGGTCCTAAGTCCTCCCTCTGAAATTTTGCCAGGTAGTTTCCTATGATGTAGGGATGAATTTAACACGCAATGCGTTAGGTCCTCCGTATACGGAGGACCTATCGCACCCGGAGGACCTATACCATTAAACGGGGCTATTAGAGGAGGACCTATTTACCGCAGGTTATATATAAAGATTTTATGTAAAGATTTTCAACCTCTATCGATTGTTGAGCAAGTTGGTTTCAGGAATATTCTCAAGACAACTGCCCCATTGTACAGGGTGGGCAAAATTGGTGACACCTGACCTACAACTTTTCAACCGAAAGAGATAGAGGAAAATGAATGACACATTACGGTAGTATTTTCTTGGGAAACTGATAATGCCATAAACTGCAGTTGATGATCTTTTGTTCACGAGTTACAGGCCAAAATTAGCATTTGGGTGATTTCAACTTTGGTCATTATCGACCTTTCTGTTTGTGCTTGGATAGTGATACAAAAACATTATATAGATAATTTTTCAGAGCAATCCAGTAGCGTTCTATGTTTTTTTCCCACAATAATGAAAAAACACAACTTTATGTTGAAGTGATTTTTCAGCAAGGTAATCTCTTCGAACCAAACATAGTACGCCACTGGATTACTATGAAAAAGTGTTCTTATTATGTTTTTATCTCAACATTCTAGCATAAACAGCTACGGAGACAATGACCAAAGTCGAAATCGCTCAAATTTCAATTTTGGCTTATAAGTCGAAAACAAAAGAAGATGCAGTTGACGTCATTATCAGTTTTCCTTAAAATCACGACGTGCAGGGACGGGCCGAAACCAAATTTTGGGGGGGGAAATCCATCGAAAATTTTCCAACTTGACATTGAATTTTACAGGAATTCGTTATATATATTTCGGTATATATTTCAAAATAACGAATTTCAACAGAGTGAGGAGTAATTAACTTTTTTTCCATCTACCGAACATTCAATTAAGTAGATTTTATGTAGTTTTTTTTTTTTTTTTTTATAAAGAGTATCTTGATGTTGCTTGAAACTTTGAGAAACACTACTTGTTTGGTTCTTAAGTTTGTAGCTTTTCTTCATTTCGTGGAATCTGGAGCGAAGGCACGGCTCATTTTCATCAGAGAAAATATTTTTTCTGAAAATCTACTCTTTTCATGCCGTGGAAGGAGTAAATATTGGGAATTAAAGTGATGAGAAATTAACGTTGATTTTTTATTTTATGGAATCGTTTTTTTCTTTATCTATTAACTTTGATGTAGTTCGAAACTTTGAGACACAGTTTTTGTTTCATTCTTTAATTTAGTTCATTTTCATTATTTGGTGTATCTCAAAATTTCAAGCATCATAAAACAAAATATTTTTCACAAAAAAGCAGATTCCATAAAATAAAGAAATATACATGATTGAATGTTGGGTAGATGAAAGTTAAAGTTACTTACCACTTTGATGAGATTCAAAATATTGAAACTGCTCATCCCTAACATAGATCCATTTCACAGAATAATGGGAACAAAATTTTCGGAAATATATTTCGTTTGATAAAAAATAAGAATTACTTTTGCTTACAGATTTTATGAAATAAAGAAAAGCAAAATAACTCCCTAGTTTACACAGAAAAAGTATGTCAAAGTGTGTGTCATAAATCAAGATACTTCTTAAAAAAAAATAGATTCCTGATTTGGTAGGGAAATGGTTTTGACCTAAATCACTCATATTGAAGAAACAATTTTGAAAAAATTTCCTAATTTCAGTTGGCGATTTCTAACTTTTTTGCGGCGTTTATTGCAATTAGTGTTTGGAATTGATGATATATTTGGTGTTTTGAAAGATTGTTGTTGTGACTTCCGATATTCTGTGGTCACTACCCAAAATTTTCTCTCACACTTGTTTTCCTTCGTGTATTTTCTGTTCATAAATATTTTTAAAAATTTTTATAAGGAACCTCACATAACAAAACTTCATTTTGAATCTTTTTTGGTTCATTCTTTAAATGTATGTACAGGTATCCAAATTGCTTGATTTTGACTGTTTTAGATACTTCTGGACCAGATGGCTCGATTTTCGTGAATATTTCCCTCCTGTCAAAAAGTTCATGTAAATAGAATGCAATTATCGAAAATTACAGCGATAATTGCATTGTAGAGAGCGAAAGATCCCTGCGATAATTGCACTGCTCGTATCCATAGCAGTTTCGGGAAATATTCACCCGAATTACACTCGTGCATCAAAATGACCTGATAATTCTGCATTCCAGCGTGTTGTCTTTGAAAAACTGCATTCGGTGTCGGGCTCTTTCTCCAAAAATAAAATGGACTCATGCAGTTTTTAGACAACACGCTGTCATGCAAAATTATCGGTAATTCTGATGCACTTGTGCAATTACTTCCGAAACACCATTTCGAAAATGTGTCATACCTTTTCTTTTTACGAAAATATCTGAATACGATATGAAATTTCTAGAAGCGCTTTTCCAGCGGAAATAAACTATATTCATTTTTTTCTTCTCGAGGAAAAAAACCATATTTTTATTTCAAATACGAAAGCAATTTTATTCATCTTTTATCATAAAAAAATTAAAAGATAAAGAAAATTTGAAATAATGTCTTATTCCAGATGAAAAAATTCAAGTTGAAAGTTTTTATCTTTTCAGATATTTTCGAAAATGGAGCAGATATGGCACTTCTTCAAAATAGAAAAAATTCAAAATTTTGTTATATCTTCGAAACTAATGAAGATATCGTGAAATGGTTTTCACTACTAGTATTTTCACGGAAATCGAGTCCAGGCCTCCTTTCAACGTTTTTACCTATCTAGTCTAGAAGTACCTGAACCAGCCAAAACAAAGCAATTTGGGATACCCTGTGCCCTGTACACATAATGTTTATTCGCAAAACTATAACACAATATATGTACGAAGAGCGTACCTAATGATGATTCTGCTTATCTGAAAGTTACAGCTTAAATTTATGATACAGATGGTTTTTTATGACACAGTCCATGCGATGTAACTGAAAAATTTACAACTGGGTGCCCACTTCTTGAGGCCGCTTCTTTTCCAACACTTTTTGATAAAAATATTGGGTTGAATACAATTTATTGTCGGCTATATATATATTGTCAAGTAGGTACTGATCGCAAACTTGTTTTTTTTAATTCAGATTCCTTTGTATTTCATAACTCCCTTGGAATGATGTATTTAAACAGCTTTGAAATTTTACCAACTGCTTCGGACTTTCTCCAACTGTTTGGAATTTTTCCCAATGCTTTGAAATTTTGCCAACTACTTTGGAATTTTTCCAACCCTTTTGAAATTTTTTCCAACTGCTTTGAAATTTTTCCAACTGCTTCGAAATTTGTCCAACTCCCTTGAAAATCTTCCAACTGGTTTGAAAATTTGCCAACTTCGTTAAACTTGGGGGGGATCATCCCCCCCATCCCCCCCCTTGGACCCGTCCCTGACGACGTGTTTCATTCATTCCTTTTCGGTTGAAAATTTGTAGTTCGGGTATCACCAATTGTGAATTGTGCCCAACCTGAACACTATGCCTACGCGCATAACCAAAGCAGCGGAGATGATGTTTGGAAGAAATGATCAAATTCCTTGTTCTGCACACACTCCCAATCTACTCTCCAGAAAAGCCATTGAAGACGTGGGATAGGAAAAACATTTTGAGTTCAAAGATATTGTGACATGTATTCATCATAGCAACTTGGCATGTGATGAGTTGGGGAAAGTGTCGAATAACTCTGTCAACCAGGATGTGCCAACTGGATGAAACTCTTCTTTCGATATGTGGACAAGATTTATAGAGATACGATCTCAAATTAATGCGATCATGAATGGGAATATAAAAGCCCCTTTATGCTCTCAGCAACAGGAATGGAAATTCTACACGAATTTTGTCATGCTTGAGAGCCTGTATCAACTCTTACTAATGATATACGCTTTCATCTCAAAATGTATAATTTTTTCACTTAATTCAAATTTGATCTATCTTCTCCACTAAGGAATTTCACGTTTTTGTCATGAAAATGATATTATTCAAGATGTTTGTTTTTTTCCTTGCCTTTTATGTAATAAATTTAGAATAAAATTGTTGTGAGAAGTATTGTTCCAAGAAATTTTATTTCAATCTTCATAGTTAGTTTATATTAGTTGGTATTTTTACTGCTGGATGAACCGAATTGAGTGAAGCAAAACTAATGAATTGCTCAGACCAATGTAAATATGCATTGGATCAACTTGTACACCTTCCGTTCTTTCTGTCTGTCACTCAAACATTTGAAAATTTCTGATAATATTTTCAAGAGACAGTTGTTTCAAAAGTATAATTTTATTGGAAGAACCACGTATCCAAAGACCTGCATTCACCCTCTATTTGATAATACTCATATCCAGCCTAGAAGGAGGATGAGTAAAATGCTCAATAGAAAAATATATTGTATCATTCATATTATTTGGGTAAGCATAGGCAAGCTTTGATGAAATGCCGAGTGTTATTTAATGAATAGGTGTATCTGCCTACTATATTTATATATCGAATTTCTTTTCTCCAGATGGAAATTATTTATAGTTGATGAAAAGCTGTGGTTTGACACACCATTGGCCGCGTTGTCTATCCGTATATTTCCAATTCTGGTTAGTTGCTACAACGAAAACCCGAATCAATGACCATTCTATAATTGGAAATTACAACACAAAACGTACGCTACCTAAATTCTCGATGATAACTAGTTTAATTCCTGCAATGACGCAACTATTGCTGTTACAAAGATAGAAATTTCCTCATCAATAAGCTAATAATTCGTGCGATGGGATTCTTGAATAGCCAGGGACGTATTAGTGTATATCTCCTCAGAAAAAAGGAAACTGAAATTTATTTTCTATGAAAAGTGAAACATACAGGGTGTTTCATCATAAACTGGACAAACTCTTATGACGTATAGAGAACATCGGGAGAATCATTTTTTTCTTATGACTTATTTCCCGTTTTCGATACACGGTGTTTAATGTCATTTTCGAGCGTTATTATATTGAGTGTGGTCGGTTATGTATAAGACTGGAAGTAATGGTTTCTTGTCATATCGTAGTATTTTTGGATGCTTCATTCAGAAATGGTGTAGAGCTCCGAAAAAAAATTACAAAATGGCGGAAAACCTGCAATGTTCGTGATTTTTTTTTTTCGGTTGCCGAAATTGTACTTACTTTTATACCTAACACGAATATGAAAACAGAATCGAAAAATATCAAACGGTTTCGTTTTTACAGCCATTCGAATGTCCCGTTCGAATATCTGAAATAATAAAAAAACATGACACAGCTTGTGTTCTGAGGCCCATAATTTTTGAATTTGTATGTTGAAAAATTCCAGATTGCAAAATGAATTTAAAAAAAACCAGTGAAACTTCATTGAGAGTTGAACTCCCTACTCTGAGTTAAGTACCTATTAAAATAAATGTGGAATCTGAATTGAGACTGTTCGAAGGTTTTTAATTTTCGTTGCCAAGCGATGGCAGCTCATAGAATTTGACAGAGTATTTGAATCAAACTGAATATAATAATGCAACTATCTTGAAACCAATTTATGCAGTTTGAGTAGAAATTGGCGGTTAATACTTCCCAGATATTAATGGCATGGCATTATTGCGGAAATTTCTACGAATAATTCCACAATTTCACAAACGCAACAAAAAAAACCTATTAGTATAAAATTTATTCATAATTCGTTCTCAAAAATATTGCCATTTCTCCGATACACTTTCTCGACCTTTTCGTCACACTATCCACCGCTGAACGAACCATTTCCGGGTTTCGGCGAATCTCTTCGACGGCTGATTCGATTCTTTAAATCAGTTCTTCTCTCGAAGTCACTGGAGCTCGCTCTTCATAAACAAGACTCTTCATATGACCCCAGAAATAAAAATCCATAGGTGTAAGATCTGGAGAACGAGGAGGCCATGCGACAGGTCCCAATCGGCCGATCCATCGGCGAGGCTATTGAGAGTCTAAAAATTCTCGTACACTCCTCACTGTGTGAGCAGGGCAACCATCATGCTGGTACCATATTCCTTGAAAGTGACTCAAGGGAATATCTTCCAATAGATCGGGCAGAGTTTCCCTCAAAAATTGATTATAGCCATTTCCAGTCAATGTTTCAGGAAGAATGTACGGTCCTATAATGAATTCATCCTTCATTCCCGCCCAAACATTGACAGAAAATCTCTTCTGGCTATTTTTTGCTACTGTTGCATGTGGATTTTCCCTTTGCCATATTATATTATTTTTGTTGTTGAAGAAACCATCTCTGTGGAATGTTGCTTCATCCGTAAACAGTATGAGACGAAGGAAATTCCTATTCTCACGTGTCCTTCCTAAAATAAATTCACAGAATTCTTTCCTCTTCTCAAAATCACCTTATTCTAAGGTTTGACATGAACGGAAATGGTACGGATGGTAGCTATTTCTTTTCAAAACTCTCCATACAGTGGATATACTCTTATTCACACTTGGATGATTTGCTAGAGTTCTCGTTGATACCATCGGATTTTCACTCACTAAATCCAGGATACGTTCTTCGTTATTTCGGATTGTTTCCTTCTTCTTGCGGTGAAGTATACCTTCTTCACGTAATTTACGCACTGTTTCTATGAAAGTTTTGAAATTAGGAACGTTTCGGCTTGGAAATCTGCGAGCGTAAATTTCCCTTGCTTTTCTCCCTGAGGAATTCGCTTCATAATAAGCCTGAACCATATCATTTTTTTCTAAAAGTGAATATTTCATTTTCTTAGCAAACGAGAAGTCGTTTCAATATACTCGAATCATTCAGTAAAATTCAAATAACCTGTCAAATTCTATCAGCTACTGTTGCTCGGCAACGAAAATTAATATACTCAGAACCTTAGAACAGACTCATATTTCACATTATTACTTAACTCAGAGTAATTCAAAAATTATGGGCCTAAGAACACAAGCTGTGTCATGTTTTTTTATTATTTCAGATATTCCAACGGGACATTTGAATGGCTGTAAAAACGAAACCATTTGATATTATTCGAATCTGTTTTCATATTCGTGTTAGGTATAAAAGTAAGTACAATCGTAAAAAATTTCATTAATTTCGAGTGAAATTTTGTTTTCGCTGTAGACATGTACAAAAAAGTTGTGTTCGATTTTTGACAAAAATTTTTCACAGATATCCTTTATAAATTGTGCTAATTTAGGAAATGAAAATCAATTTGGCAACCGAAAAAAAAATCACGAAAATTGCAGGTTTTCCGCCATTCTGTAATTTTTTTTTCGGAGTTCTACACCATTTCTGAATGAAGCATCCCAAAATACTACGATATGACAAGAAACCATTACTTCCAGTCTTATACATAACCGACCACACTCAATATAATAACGCTCGAAAATGACATTAAACACCGTGTATCTCCCTTATGCTTCGAAAACGGGAAATATGTCATAAGAAAAAAATGATTCTCCCGATGTTCTCTATACGTCATATGAGTTTGTCCAGTTTATGATGAAACACCCTGTATATGTGAATATATATTGTCAGTTCAAATATTTATACGAATTCTTTCTTTGTGCCATACCTTGATATTCCCTCGTTCGGGAATATTCTTATTCTACACAATAAAAGCAATTTTGAAGAAAAGGTTATTTCTTGAATTTTTCAACAAAGAATCTTAATGAGTTCAGATTTATCGTTATTAAAATTCTAAACCGAACTAAAACTCTTCATAACAGTAAAAAACAATTATCGCTTGAATAGGTATGATTTAGCAACAGCATATTAGCTGCTAAATCAGATGGAGTCAGTTTTCACATTATCTACATCCAGAATATTGAAAATTACGACTGCTTCATTGACTCATTTTGCAGTGTGTTGTTTTTTTTTTTAATGATTCACAGTTTCACCCCCAATCTTTTTTCAGCCATTTTCAATTTTAACGATGTACAAAACACTCGAATTCAGAATAAATTATCGGTATATTCAAAAGCATATGCAAACGAGCAATTTGCGAACAGTTTTCGGTAGGTTATCTTAAACCTACTAACCTAAATTTTGCAAGTTAAATGTGGGGATCACTAACATAATTTTGATTTTTCTCAGCCGGCCGAGATAACAACAATTCTAAAACGGACTACACAAGTGCAAGTCTTGTACTTACATAATTTTAACAACAGATTTTTGGGGTCAAAAGGAATACTTTTTTCGTATACCAAATATAGTCATTTTGAAGCGAATATGTCCAGTTTTGTTTTTGTTGATTCTAAACATTGACTCTACTCTAATGCTGTTTTCTTGCTGAGGTTGACTTATTTATAATTCTCCAGAAACTACTGAAGTCGAGCTCATAGAGCTAAAAACATGTAGAGTCAAATAAAATTCTGTCTGGTACATTATGGATGTCCCAGATATAAGGATATTTTTATACTTATTAGATCTACTGCCTAAAAAATAGAGAATGTTTAGCAGAAATTTAATTCTGTGAATATTTTGAACTGAATTTCATTCAGCCGAAGTAACCAATTTCGGTGATGAAGATTTTTCAAATTATACTTGAAAAATGCACATCTTCATTTCCGAAAATTCATTGAATACCAATCAACAAATTTTTTTATGTTGGGTCATCTTAATTTCTGGTATCATTATGGAATGTGAAGGTATGTTATGGTCGTACTGAAAAAATAAAACATGTTAGTGTAAGGTATCAAAAAAGTCTTCCGGGCTTATTGGCCTTGGTCCATCAGGAATAATTTCACCATACGTTTCGCCTACAACTAGGCATCTTCAGGGGTTTCTCGGTTTAAGGTTATACCTCGAACGCTGAATTTCTGACACTGACGTATTCGAACCGAAAGCGTCATCCGCACCTCGGTTTATGGCGGGAAAAGGTGGTGAGTGTACGTGCGCGATGCTGATTGGCCAATCGCTCCCGCTTCGTATCGGCTTGATCTTTGTTTTTTCTAAGGTCGGTAACCAGGCGCAATGCAAGAAAGGGCCCCTTCTTTTATGTTATGTTATTTTTTTATTTATAAATTTCAATGGCTTCCATGTTCAGCCTGGGATAGTACCTTTTGATATTGGAAATAATCTCCGCCTTTGAGAAATATATTCTGTGTCCATCTGTTAGCGCTTGTTCTGATAGTGCGAATTTTTCTGTCTGATTCAGTCGACAGCATCGTTCGTGCTCCTTGATTTCCGTGTTTATGAATAAATTAAACTGAGTCCAGAAATATCTTTTTTAGAGTTGATTGCATTTTCGTTTTGGGATATTCTTACCATTTCAAGAAATGTTCTTTTTTTCATTCAAAATCGGTTGGTGGTATGAGGATCAAATAAGCAGGAGAATGATACTCTGTCAGTTCGCCGACGTTTCACAAATATATTTTTTCATCTTCAGGGCTAGACAAGACAAACGTATCCTCCCAAAATCACTCCATGAAATCTCAAAAAAACCATTTCCTAATATCAAATGCTATAATCATGTAGAAAGATCAAAAAGCGGGGAAAATAACAGTGCGACCGATATGACAATACGCCGACAGACGGAGGATTTCACCTCCGACCCACTCTCTCAACCCGGTATTTACAGGATACCTTGTGACTGCGGCAAAGTCTACATTGGTACAACGAAGCGAAGTATCAATACGAGAATTAAGGAGCATGAACGATGCTGTCGACTCAATCAGACAGAAAAATCCGCACTAGCGGAACATGCTCTGACAGATGGACAAAATATTGTTTTCTCAAAGGCAGAAGCTATTTCAAACATCAAAAGTTTCTATCCTAGGATGAACATGGAAGCCATTGAGATATATAAACATAAGAACAATATGAACAGAAGGGAACTCCTTTGGTACATAGTGCATGGTTGCCGGTGTTGCAGAAGACCAAAATCAAGCCAATACGAAGTGGAAGCGATGGACCAATCAACATCGCGCGCGTAAACCCACTACCTTCTCCCGCCAATGATCAGGGTATAAGTGGGGCCAACGAATCGAATCCAGCATCACTTTCGGAAATTCAGCGGTCAAGTTACAATCTAAGACCAAGAATCCTCTGAAGATGCCTACCGCAGTTGTGGGCGAAACGTTAGGTGAAATAATTCCTAATAGACCACGGCCAATAAGCCCGGAAGACTCTCTCAATGTCAAGGCGTTAAAAAGTTATGCCGGTTGAAAAATGTTTATCAAATGCATGAAACATCCTCTATCTTTCAATATATATTCACAATACTGATTTAGAATCTCCAAAATGTCCTGTATCTGCACTGAAAGCAGGTTGGGCAAAATTGGGGATACGTGAACAACAACTTTTTAACCCATCGGAATAGAGAAAAATGAATGGCATTTTGCGGTCGTCTTTTTTAGAGGAACTCATAATGTCGTCAACTGAATTCTTCTAAGTTCTTTTGTTTTCGAGTTATAGGCCAAAATTGAAATTTGCGCGATTTCAACTTTGTTCACTAGCTCCAATTCTGTTAGTGCTAGAATAGTGTGCTGATAAAGACACTTTTTTCACAGCAGTCCAGTAGCAGACTATGTTTTTTCCCAAGAGGTTGTGTTTTTTCTTATGGGAACAATAGTTTATTATGTCTCAGAAAGAATCATCTTTGTTTTTCGGTTAAAATATATACGAAAAATTATACTAGGTTGGCCATGCAGCCCCATATTTTTCTGAGAAAATGCTTTGACAGGTTATTTTTTTTTGACACCAAATAGAAATTGGTTAGTATGAAAAGAATTTCAGAACCTTCACAAAGAGGTGTCACTCAAATCCAATAGAGTTTTGAATCTGGCTCCCACCCGGATGAGGGGTATGATCATAGACTCTTGACTTCGAAGTCAAAAGGTATCGAAAGATTAATTCTTTTAAGCATTTTATATCTTCTTATTGGTTTCATGTTATTGAAGTCTGAATCAGTTTTGGCGTAGAATAGAAATAATTTGCACAGGTAACTTCTGTTTCGGTATTTCGATCACATACGAGCGCAAGCTCAGGTGACGAGTTGCTGGGGCCCGGGGAAGGAATAAAATTCAATTAAGAATTCTCATGTGAAATAAATTGTTTGTGTTAATTCAGTATGGATTAAAATGAATAAATAAATAAGATGAAACTCATCACAGTAGAAAGTAATTAACTTTTTCTTTCCGACCCACCAACATTCAATGTTGTAGATTTCTTTATTCTATGGTATCTTGTTTCACGTATAATGCTTGAAACTTTGAGACACATTTCTCGTTTTATTCCTAAGCTATGTAGCTGCTTTCATTTCATGCAATTTTGAAGCATATTTGTTTTCAGGAAAAATGTATCTTTTTTTTTCTGTCAAAGAGACGAACTTCTTCCTAGCGGTCCTCCCTACAGAAATACGGCCTCCTCAATGACGCCACTGGAAATCCATTTCACTGAAATGAATTTTAAATTACGCAATATGATTAAATTAAAATTGATATGATGAACAGTGAGTAGAAAGGACCTCTCGAAATACTGACCTTTAAAATTAGCATTTTTAGTGTACCAGGGGCGGACTAGGTTGTACATTTGAAGCTCACATTATCCCTGTATGATAAGGGATACCTTATCATACGTATAATTTGAATACCTTGAATGTTAAGCTCAGGAAAAGTTATTCTTGTTCATTGTCGCTAAAATGAACCGTTCTCGAAAAACAAAATATCAAGAGAACCTAGTCTGCCCCTGGTAAACTAAAGAAGCTCGTTTAAATTGAGTGTTCATTATGACGAACTAGCTCAAACCCGCGGCTCCGCTCGCTTAATATTTCAATTCAAAACAGTACTCATAGGTCCACAACCACACATTCATAACTCGTATCGAAGCAGAGACATGTACGGTTTTTCTCGAAAACGCCCGAATATTTTTTTCATTCTGTGAATGACGTTTTGAACAAGTCAATGTCGACTTGAGATGCGCACAAAAATCTGCGGAATAAATAAAGACGCCAGGCGTCGCGGCGCTATCAAAAATTTTTTCTCCAGGGACATACCATTTTTATCATGTCATTCGAAAGATAATTTCATTTTGAACTTTTTTTTCGAATACAATTTTTGTCCATTTCTTACCGTCAGCGATCTGCAGCGTGTTTTATGTTGATTCTATTCCATTTATTTTTTTCTGTATTGTGGTAGTATGGCTTGATTTTGAGACATAGATATGATTTTATGCCTTGAATTCAAGGAGGCAAGTTTTCTAAACAATCTGCCTCTTTAAATAAGATGAAATATGTGGATACAGCAAGATGAGGCTCCATGTCACAACGCTGCCATTGTGAAGAGATATTGAGATTAAGAATTCGAAAATGGATGGAATCTTATATTTTGTCCAAAGTGACTTTTAATGAAATAGGGAGATGATTTAACTTGGGTATGGATCATAATGGCTAGATGACCTAAATTTGATTATGTTCCGTAAAATGACGGAGGCTCTGTAACTATTTTTCTATTATTTATATCATTAAATATTATATCTTATAATAATAAACAATTTTTTTTATAACAAACGAAAAATTTCGAATCATATGTTCTATATACCGGCCATTATGATCCATACATAAGTAATTTCATCACTTTGGTCAAAATATAAGGGTCCACTTTTGCACTTGCGTTTCTTATCTTCATTTTCAAATAGTCCAAGTTATTAGAATCAGTTTGGTATACCATATATTCAAGGGGACCACTCAGAAAGTAATCCATGAGCGTTAGGTCTGGCGATATCTGATGGGTCCATTGGTTTCAATCCATTTTTTTCCGAATTCTTGATCTAAATATCTCTTGAGAATGGCAGCGTGGTGGCATGAAGCCCCATCTTGCTGAAGCCACATATTTCATCTTATTTGAAGGAGCACATTGGCCAGAAAACTAGCCTTCTTGAATTCAAATCACAAAATCACATCTATGTCCCTAAATAAAGGCATACTACCACAATACAGAAAAAAATGAATGGAATAGAATCAATATAAAACACGCTGCAGATCGCTAACGGTTAGAAATCGATAAAAATTGTATTCGAAAAAAAAATTCGGAATGAAATTATCTTTCGACTGACATGATAAAAAAGGTATGTCCCTGGAGAAAAAATTTTTGATAGCGCCGCGACGCCTGGCGTCTTTATTTATTCCGCAAATTTTTATGCGCATCTCAAGTCGACATTGACGTGTTCAAAACGCCATTCACAGAATGAAAAAATATTCGGCGTTTTCGAGAAAATTGGGGTTACCAAGATAAATGAATCACCCTGTACTTGACTACGTGACAAAGTGATCTCGATTAGATTCAACAATTTCTTGCATAAATTCGCATTCGTTCAACCTGCTGTAATTTTTAAGATATCCATTAGAAAACTATACGGTAAGGGGCATTTTTCATCAAGAATAAATGTCACAGATAACAATCACATTCATTTTCATAAGAATTCATTCCATGCCAGTCGGGAGTCATCTTCAAATTGAACATCATTTTGAATTGAATTGAAAATGTAAAAAATGATTATCGTGGGTTGTCCTCAGCATTTGGACATATGCCGTAACGGTCTTTCATATAGAATTTTTCGAACACTACAAAATTGTCTTTGACCATGTTTCTCTATCCCTTATAGTTTACACAGCATCGGCCGTGAAAGCCGTGATAAAAACGACTTTTTTATGAAAACTCAAAATTTTTTCTCATTTCTTCGTGACATAGGAATGTGAACCCTACATGAAAACCTCCAAAATAAATTTTCTTTGTAATAGTGAAAGTTTCATCAACAGACATTCACATTTATATTAGTATATGGATAGATTTTCTTTAAATCATACTCGGTAGTTTAAAATTTATTTCAGTGAACTAGTTTTTCAGTGGCGTAATTTGGGAGGCCGTATATCCGTAGGGGGAGCCGCTAGGAGAAAAAATTATGGAAATAAGTCATATTATTTTTTTAAACTATACATGATACAAATGATGTAAAAAAAAGAATAACCTCGGCAAACAAAAATTTTTCCCGCGAAGTGTTGAATTTCGATATTCACAAAAATGAGCTGCGACATTGAAACAATGGGAAATCACTCCTTCCCAAACAACCGTTCGCAAAATACATTGGGACTTCTTTCTATATTCCCGAAATTCAAATGTCACCGCAATGACATCTCGATGACCTTGGCTGTTCCAACAGGCCAAAATTCAAAATCTGTTATAACGCGCGTTCAAAAAAATTCGTCGTCAAGCTTAGGCTACTTGGAAAAATGGCACGTTAGGATATTTTACTTGACAGTTATTGTTCAGAATGTAGGTGCCACCTATAATATTGAATGAAGATACTCCAGTATTTTCTGACGAAATGCACAGGGTAATTTTTAAAGGGTGAAGTTTTTTTTCAATAGGTAGTAGAACTCATCAATATCAATCATTCAAACTTTCATTTTGCTCATACAGAATTTATTATGGAAAAAGATAAAGAAATTTTGAGCACCAATACCCTACAGAATAATTAATGCATTCCTCTGTTCATTGGATAATAATCCCCTGTTATGAATCAATGCCGCGTTTTTGGGAAGTTGAACACCAAATAAAATACTCACTCGACTTTTTTGCGATCTGTTCAACGCACTTTTCAGTAAACATGTAGAATTATTTTTCAACTTCTATCTGCCGATTTTTTCTGAGAGAAATTGTTAACCCTTAACCACCGTAGTGCGGTCTGTGAGACCGCGCCAGAAATTTGATTCGCTCTAACTTATACACACTTAAATTTTATATCGCACTATCGCTACATTACCTTCAAATGGTCGCATCCTCCGTCAATGTTTGCAATGAAAAAATTCAGGTAGTAACTGTTCGCAAGAAAAACGGAGCGGTCTGTGAGACCGGACTACGGTTGATCCTTGAGTCATCCTGATTCCAACAAGCTAAAAAACAAGGCGATACGTTGTCACCTCCGAAATCGGAATCAGGATGACTCAAGGATCAACATATCAAAAAATCGTTTTGAGGTCACAAGGTACCCTGATTATGTACTGAACAATCTTTTAGTTCGGGTATATATCACGGGCGCTAGTGTGCTGCGCCATATATGGATGAATAACTCTGAGAGACTCGAAAGACGTATCCTCCTCCGTAAATGGCATCATGTGTATTGGTACACCCTCAGAGCAGATGCGACCGCTGGCATATCTCAAAGGTTATTTATCGCTTTTTCAAGGGAATAGTGTGACATTAGGAAGACAAGCTTTAACTTCATCCTATGAGGGAATTCATATATGCTTGTTTCCCATCGTCCACGCATAACTGAAAGAGAATGAAAGCTTTTTACGTATCTATACGGGAAATATAGCTTGTCCCCAATATAGATGTAAAATATGAACATTTCTATGATAAAATCGAAATTATTAAGGGAGATACAATCGTTTTCTCTGATCAATCTGAATACATACGGTGTCTTCAAATGTAACGCTTTGTATTGACATTGTAATAGACCTAATCAACATGAAAACATTTTGAATATTCACTGTTTCCAATTTATTTTAAACAGAGTTGCCCGCAAATGTGAGAAATACCAAGTCCAAATCTGACTTGAACGTATTCAAAGTTCATCTATATTGATTATGTTTGCACATCAGTTTTGAAATATGCTGCAAATTTATTCCAATAGTGACCTGTTGATATGATTCAAATTGATCGAATTCGATGATGAATTCAATTTGATCCGACTATGATCATTACGACCAATTCATGAAAACAATTAGAGTTTTATCGCTGGATTTGTGAATTTTTGTTTAACAAAAAAAATCTTTCTGTCCCCACTTTGGAATTAACAATTTCTCTCAGAAAAAAACGGCAGATAGAAGTTGAAAAATAATTCTACATATATATATATATATAAATATATATATATATATATAATATATATATATATATTATATATATATATATGGATTCGTAGTGCGTTGTGACCTCCGTTAAGTTCAGTGGGCGACCTGACCTCCGGGTGAAGGAGTGGTGTGATTGAAATTTTTTTTGTCAATAGATTTAGAAGGGAAGGCAAAAAATATAGGGACCTTGAGAGGGGAAAAGATTTTGCTCAAAAAATTTTTTTCATATGAGACAGACCTTGCTACCTCCGCTTATATTTTTGTATGGGTCGTGCGCTGTGTCCTCCTGCAACGATGCCAGATTTTCGGAGGACAGAAGGTAAATTAGTTCGGAATAATCATATATGGAATGCAGCTGTTCTTTAAACACATGTTTGGAAAGATAAGTGCTTTACGCTGCTCATTCCGGAGCATCGGAATAAATGAAGAAACATCGTCTTGTGCCTGACAAAGGCTTCGTGAACTAATGGTCCCTATACACGGCTATGAAATAGAACGAGAGGTTTCTCAAAGTTTCAAGCATTATAAATCGAGATACTTTTTACAGAAAAAAAACACATTCTATTGAATTGGGAAACATGCAACTGAATGTTGAAAAGATGAAGAAAAGTTAATTACTCACAACATTGATGGGATTAATCATAATTGAACCTTTTTAGCCAAAACAACGATATTATACGTTATATTAAATTATAAAAACCATTAGATAACCTTCAGTTTTCTATTCCTTCAATGCACCGTTGGAAAATTTTCGATGTTTCCGCCCTACAAAAATTTGGTTTCGTCTCGTTGCTGGACATCTTTAACGATATTCAATGAAAAAATTTATACCTCTGAAGAACAATAATGCTTTCGGAGTATAATATGAAAGTCTATGTTTTCGTTAGTTTGTTTATTTGTCTTCACAGAAATCGGGAAGCAAATGTCCGTTTGATTGTGGAATTCATTCTAATATACTCAACGAGGAAATGGGGCAAAAATATAGAATTTTCATGAACAAGTTGTTATATGAACCATTTGATTCATGGCTTTTACGGACGACGCTGGATGAACTACAAGAGATAGGAACTCGAAGGGACATTTTTGTAGTGTAAGAAAATTTATACATAAAAGTCCGCGACTACATATGTTTACTCTCATCGGGGATAACCCTCGATAACCAATTTTAACATATTCAATTCAAATCCAAATCAATGTTCAATTTGAAGGGACCTTTTGACTGGTATGGAATGAATTTAAATTTAAATAAATGTGACTGTTATCATTCTTTATAAAAAATGCTTTCAAGGCATAGTTTCCTGAAGAATATTTCCCGAGATATGACGAGAGGCTGAAATAAAAATTTAGACAAGAAATAAAATTTACGATCTATCGTAACGAAGCGTTCTAACGCTTCATTTGATTGATTCTAACGAATCATTTGATAACTTGATATTGTTTCAAGTTTTATCCATCATTGAGGTTTGAGATTTTTCGATATTGATAATAATTGTAATTATTTTTGATTTAATTTTTCATATCGAGATTTTTTGATTTTCTGTTCTCACGTTCATCTGATGCACAATATCTGCAAGTTGAAGCATCTAATGAAAAGTAGTATAATGTGGTGTACGTGTACAGGGTTAATATTGTCGTAAAAAAAGTTTTAAATGAGCAAAATTGACGTACCTATTTTTCATGGGCATTTCAGAATTCAGTACTAGGAAATGCATTTTTCGTAAACCTAAAAATTTGTTCTAAAATATTGTTTTCTAAATGGTACAGTACGTGATCAGGCATTCAAAGTTTTGTGAATCCACCTTGAAAGTGGTTTTCCGTCTATGATCACTTCAAATGAAAAAGGTACCTCTTATTTTTTAAATTCGCAATATGATTAAATTAAAATTGATATGATGAATAGTGAGTAGTAAGGACCTCTGGAAATATTGACCTCTGAAATTAGTTTTTTAGTGTACAGGGGCGGACTAGGTTGTACATTTGAAGCTTACATTATCCCTGTATGATACCTTATCATACGAATGATTTGAATACCTTGAATATTAAGCTCAGGAAAAAGGTACCCTTGTTCATTGTCGATAAAATGAACCGTTCTCGAAAAACAAAATATCAAGAGAACCTAGTCTGCCTTGGTAAACTAAAGAAGCTCGTTTAAATTGAGTGTTTTAAGATGTCCTAACTACTGTTCATTATAACAAAGTAGCTCCAACCCGCGGCTCCGCTCGCGTATTATTTCAATTCAAAACAGTACTGATTGGTCCACAACCACACATTCATAACTCGTATCGAAGCAGAGGACATGCACTTGACTACGTGACAAAGCGATCTCGATTAGATTCAACAATTTCTTGCATAAATTCGCATTCGTTCAACCTGCTGTAACTTTTAAGGTATCCATTAGAAAACTATACGGGAAGGGCATTTTTCAATTGAAAAAATTAAAAACACAAGACTACGTTCACAATATTTAATAAATTAAACATCTAATAAGTCGACATGTTTCGGTTTTTATCCCTTCTCAAGACTGAAAAGTAAACGCATAAGTCAAAGAAATAAACATCGAACAACAGATGTTAAACCGGAGATAAGCGGAAATCTAATGATCTTGATCGTTCACAATTGGTTGTTTATATTTTGAAGCAGAAAATATTTCCAAATTTCTAGAAGATCTAGGCGTCTGCTTTTTTCCCTTCATGTAATATTCTTGTTTTATTAAAATCTATGAAATGGTTACAAGTGATACAATGATCAGAATAACCAGTCGTTAATTTGTTTTGAAGAATTGACTTTCTATGTTCATCAACCCTTATCTTGAGAGAACGATCAGTCTGACCTATGTAAAAAGCTGGGCATTCGTCACAAAAATTTCATAGATACCATTTTTTCAAATTTGTTTAACTATCCTTTCCATTACAAAACATTGATTTTAAGTTTTTCTTGTTGGTACATACAATGTCAATTTTTATTTCGTTTTAATCTACTACAAATATTGTCGCTTATTTGTGGGATATAGTTTATATAAGCAAATTTATTATCAATACAGTTATTAATTTGGGTGGGGTATATACTTGATAATAGTTTTTGATATTGTTTTCTATCAATTAATTTATCTATAATATTGAGAGAGAGAAACCATTGTTCAATGCCAATGTCCTTAACACTTCCA
Organism: Hippodamia convergens; assembly: GCA_038502775.1. Taxonomy (NCBI): domain Eukaryota; kingdom Metazoa; phylum Arthropoda; class Insecta; order Coleoptera; family Coccinellidae; genus Hippodamia; species Hippodamia convergens. The sequence continues at coordinate 82,254,350 of CM076607.1, read as the reverse complement.
CTTCTTTTTCGAAATTAGCTGTTGAAAGTGGTATTGATATTAGACGGTGTACCAGGGAATGAAAAGCTGACATTTTTATTTTATATGGATGTGAACTACTATTATGGATGAGGATGTCTGAAAAAGTAGGTTTTCTATACACATCAAATTCCATATGATCTTCTACTATTTTTATCTGAATGTCTAAAAAGTTTAACGACTTATTTTCATTTTCCATTTCAATGTGAACTGGACCGACACAAACAAAGAGTTAATCAGTTGGAAAAAACAATTGAGCCAGTCCAAATACAAAAACACGTCATCTACATATCGTCTCCAGTATACCTAGTACAATTTCAGTCACATTGTTATTAATTGACGAGAAATTTTCTTTTCCAAATGTGTCATGAATACTTCGCTTAAAAGAGGAGATAAAGGAGAACCCATTGGTAGACCATCAAACTGTTGATAGAATTTTCCATTGAACTTGATATAACTCTGTTCAAGACACAACTGCAAAGTTTATTTGTTCCATCTATCAATTCTCCACTGAGGGAAAAATTATTATGAAGCTGTTCGTTGATTGAATTTTTAACTTCTTTATGAGGTATTGATAGAAATAAATTTACTATTCTTGGATTCATTATCGTCAAAAGAAAAAGTTATTTCAGATATACGTTTGGGCAATTTTTGATATACTTTTTGAGTGAATTTTGGAATTTCGATGTTGGGTCAACTTTCAGTTCTCGGAAGTTATCAGAGTTCAACAATATTCTGTTTCTTGTAAATAATCAGTCTTGTTCAAAATTGTAACTGTATTGCCTTTGTCAGCTTCTGTAATTATCAGATCATTCGCAGAGGCTTTCTTTTTGATTTTGTTTCAAAACGGCAACTTCGATTTTATCCTGTCTAATACGAGCATTGGATATCATTCTCGCACAAACAGATTTTTCGAAGTTTTGTATCTCAGGAGTTTCGATCTTATTTAAAGCTAATTCTTTCCAACTGATTTACTCTTTTGTATGTGTCGGTCCAGTGCACATTGGAAATGGAAAATGAAAATAAGTCGTTACACTTTTTGGACATTCAGATAAAAATAGTAGAAGATCATATGGAATTTGATGTGTATAGAAAACCTACTTTTTCTGACATCCTCATCCATAATAGTAGTTCACATCCATATAAAATAAAAATGTCAGCTTTTCATTCCTTGGTACACCGTCTAATATCAATACCACTTTCAACAGCTGATTTCGAAAAAGAAGTGGAAGTGTTAAGGACATTGGCATTGAACAATGGTTTCTCTCCCAATATTATAGATAAATTAATTGACAGAAAACAATATCAAAAACTATAATCAAGTATATACCCCACCCAAATTAATAACTGTATTGATAATTTGCTTATATAAACTATATCCCACAAATAAGCGACAATATTTGTAGTAGATTAAGACGAAATAAAATTGACATTGTATGTACCAACTAGAAAAACTTAAAATCAATGTTTTGTAATGGAAAGGATAGTTAGACAACTTTTGAAAAAAGTGGTGTCTATAAAATTTTTTGTGACGAATGCCTAGCTTTTTACATAGGTCAGACTGGTCGTTCTCTTAAGATAAGGGTTGATGAACATAAAAAGTCAATTCTTCAAAACAAATTAACATTTGGTTTTTCTGATCATTATATCACTTGTAACCATTCATAGATTTTAATAAAACAGAGAATATTGCATGAAGGGAAAAAAAGCAGACGCCTAGATCTTCTAGAAATTTTGGAAATATTTTCTGCTCCCAAATATAAACAACCAATTGTGAACGATCAATTAGATTTTCGCTCATCTCCGGTTTTAACATCTGTTGTTTGATGTTTATTTCTTTGACCTATGCGTTTACTTTTCAGTCTTGAGAATGGGATAAAACCCGAAACATGTCGACTTATTAGATGTTTAATTTATTAAAATATTGTGAACGTAGTCTTGTGTTTTTATTTTTTCAATTGACAAAGATGTTTCACCAAGTGTTGAGCGAGGAAACAAATTTCGTTAATCAAGGGGCATTTTTCATCAAGAATAAATGTCGCAGATACACAATCACATTCATTTTTATAAGAATTCATTCCATGCCAGTCGGGAGTCGTCTTCAAATTGATCATTATTCTGAATTGAATTGAAAATGTAAAAAATGATTATCGTTGGTTGTCCTCAGCATTTGGACAATGCCGTCGTGGTTTTTTATAGAATTTTCGAACACTACAAAATGTCTCTAACTATGTTCTCTATCCCTTATAGTTTACAAAGCGTCGCCGTGAAAGCCTGATAAAAACGACTTTTTCATGAAAGCTCAATATTTTTTCTCATTTCTTCGTGACATAGGAATGTGAACCCTACATGAAAACACCCCAAAATATATTTTCTACATTATAGTGAAAGTTTCATCAACGGACATTCACATTTATATTAGTATATGGATAGATTTTCTTCAAATCATACTGGGTAGTTTAAAATTTATTCCAGTAAACTAGTTTTTCAGTGGCGTCATTTTGGGAGGCCGTATATCTGTAGGGGGATCCGCTAGGAGAAGAAAATTTTGGGAATATGTCATATTATTTTTTCAAACTATACATGATACGAATGATGTAAAAAAAAAGAATAACGTAAGCAAACAAAAATTTTTCCCGCGAAGTGTTGAATTTCAATATTCACAAAAATGAGCTGCGACATTCAAACAATGGGAAATCCGAGGGAAATCACTCCTTTCCATACAACCGTTCACAAAATACATTGGGACTTCTTCTATATTCCCGAAATTCAAATGTCACCGCAATGACATCTCGATGACCTTGGCTGTTCCAACGGGCCAAAATTCAAAATCTGTTATAACGTGCATTCAAAAAAATTCGGTGTCAAGTAGGCTACTTGGAAAAAATGGCACGTTGGGATATTTTACTTGACAGTTATTGTTCAGAATGTAGGTGCCACCGATAATATTGCATAAAGATACTCCAGTATTTTCTGACGAAATGCACAGGGTATTTTTTAAGGGAGAGGTTTTTTTTTTACAGGTAGTAGAACTCATCAAAATCAATCATTCAATCTTCCATATTGCTCACCTGTTATGAATCAATGCCGCGTTTTTAGGATGTTGAACATCAAATGAAATACTCACTCGACTTTTTTGCGATCTGTTCGACGCACTTAAATTTTTAGTAAACATGTAGAATTATTTTTCAACTTCTATCTGGCGATTTTTTCTGAGAGAAATAGATAATTCCAAAGTGGAGACAGAAAAAAATTTCTTTGTTAAACAAAAATTCACACATCCAGCTATAAAACTCGTCTAAATTGTTTTCATGAATTGGTCGTAATGATCATTGTTCGATCAAATTGAATTCATCATCGAATTCGATCAATTTGAATCATATCAACAGTCACTATTGGAATAAATCTGCAGCATATTTTAAAACTGATGTTCGAACATAATCAATATAGAAGAAGTTTCAATACATTCAAGTCAGATTTGGACTTGGCATTTCTCACATTTGCGGGTAACTCTGGTTCAATATAAATTGGGAAGTGAATATTCAAAATGTTTTCATGTTGATGAGGTCTATTACCTGTCAATACAAAGCGTTACATTTGAAGACACCGTATGTATTCAGATTGATAAGAGAGAAGGATTGTATCTAATTTAATAATTTAGTTTTCATCAAACAAATGTTCATATTTTACATCTATATTAGGAACAAGCTATATTCCCGTATAGATACGTAAAAAGCTTTCATTCTCTTTCAGTTATGCGTGGATGGTTACAAAATGAATACGTTGGACGATGGAAAACAAGCATATATGAATTCCCTCATAGGACGAAGTTAAAGCTTGTCTTCCTAATGCATCACACCATTCCACTTGAAAAGCGATAAAATAACCTTTGAGATATGCCACCTGTTGACATCTGCTCTGAGGGTGTACCAATACACATTGTTGCCATTTACGGAGGAGGATACGTCTTTCGAGTCTCTCAGAGTTATTCATCCATATATGGCGCAGCACACTAGCGCCCGTGATATATACCCGAACTAAAAGATTGTTCAGTACATTAAACAGGGTGCCTTGTGACCTAAAAACGATTTTTTGATATGTTGATCCTTGAGTCATCCTGATTCCAACAAGCTAAAAAACAAGGCGATTGTTGTCACCTCCGAAATTGGAGGTGACAGCGTTATATATGAGGTCAGAGCGTAAAACGAGTTTTCTGTTTTGGAGGTGAAAATGACCTTTTATAACTATATATATATATATATATATATATTATATATATATATTATATATTATATATATCTATATATATATATATACATCCTAGTGCTGATAGACGTCCCGTATAAATCCAGGCTTTTGGTGTCCATCAGAAATACCGGGGTTCTCGCAAATCTAATGATGTATATGATGGAACGAGTTGTTGTAGGTTCTAGTGTCGTACTCAGTTTTTCTTATCCACCAATTTTTTTTCCAGTCACTTCAGTGCTATCTCACGTCCGTTCATGTTCGTAGACTTTGACGACCGAACGTATATATTATGTATACCCCACGTTTTTTAGACGACCAACAGCGTTGCCATTTAACGTCTGCACCTATTCTCTCAAATGCATTCAGTGAGTTCATTCAATCATGAACACATGTTAATCAACCTTCCGGGCTGGCGCTCATAGCTGGTACATGAGGGCTGTCGCGCGGAGTGGGAGTCCCTATGTTTTTTCCAATATCTCTTCAATATTAGATGTCATTCAAATCAGTTTTTTTCAAAAGAGAAACAAATAAATTATCGCTCAAATTAAAAAAAAATAATATTAAATGAAATATTTTCGAATTTGTATTATCATATATGAAATCGAAAATTTCAAATATAAAATAAACTATCACTCAAAAAGATCTATTTTTTCATATTATATCGAAAAATTATTGATCGTTAGCAGTATGTGAGAGTAGCTATAGATGGCTGAACATCTTTCTCAACTTGGCTCATGAATAAATTAAGTGTACCACAGGAAAGCATCCTCGGAGTATTATTATTTTTGATAATGATTAATGATATATGTGAGGTTGCAGAGATTGAAGATGCAGAGTCGACCAATTTTGTGAATGATTCGAATTTTTTAATAGCGAAATGTGATATTAATGATCTACAGCTGAAATGAGAGGAATCCAAGAATGGGCTATAGCGGAAAAAATTCATTCTGAATGAAAATAACACTGATGTTGTTGTTTTTCGATCTTACGGATCAAAAGATGACAGCCATGAATGATGATGAATTCTGGTGAGGATGAAGTAAGAACTTCGAAGTTTACCAGTTTTCTGGGGGTCGTTTAAGATGAGTTTCTGCAATGCTCAAATCATATAGAGGATCTTCTGAATAAATTGAACAAAGTATGTTATGCCATGAGAATAATGAATAAATACATTCAAGATGATACGAAGAGGATAATATATCTCTTATCAAATACGGAATAATTTTTTGGGGAGTGAGTCCAGCACTAAAGTCGATATTTATCAGTCAGAAATAATACTAGATTAATGCTAGGCATGAAATTCAGAGATTCGTGCAGGGGTTTCTGATGGTTTATGGATTTTACATTCATGAGTGTCTAATGTACTTATACCAATACCAATACTACTTAAAGAACTTGAACAGCTGATATTAACATTCCATATCATCGATTGTCTCTATCTGAAAAAAAATCCATCTCTTATGTGTGTAAAGCTTTTCAATTAATTATCTCATAATCTCAAAATAATCAATAGTTACAGAAAGTTCAAAATTAGAACCAAAAAACTTCTAGTAGATCTAGAGCCATATTGTTTGGAAGATTATTTAAGTCTTGTTGAATTTGTTATTTGTGCTGTTTCATTTTGTGTTTTTCTGTAAGAAAATATCATCTGAAATAAAAGACATATATCTATTTATCTATCGATAAATATGTTTTTCAAAACTGAGGAGATGGGCATCATTTCTTGAGAAAAAGTGTTCACTAAAAATTCAGCTAATCCGAGATATAAAGAGTTATAAATGGCTGCAACTGCTTCCCTCATAAAATCTTGATGAAAGAATTGAAACCTACTCAAAAAGAGTATTATGAACTCAGTGTACAAATGAAAAGGAAAATCTTCGTTGTTTTGTTAACCATCTCCTTTGTCAGCAATATACGCCCATAATTTCTTCATGAAATGAAAAAATATGGCCAGAAAACCGAGCAGGTAACAGACTTTTTCAAGTTAGTCAGATATCCTATATTTCACAGATGATTCCTAAGCGGGCATTGTTTCGATCACTTTTGACAGTTCTTGAAACAGTTGATATGATTTGACAGATCACATATAAAATTGCCATATACCAAATGTTAGCTGCTTGCTGAATACGTTAATTTTTTTTTCAATAGCAATCAGAAGATGTACCACAGACTCTAAAGTAAGCCGTGACTGCATGCATGTACTAGAAATTGAGGGAGATTAATTTGAGCATTATCTTAAATTTTGTTAATTTTTTTATTCATTTTCATGTTTATTATACGGATATGTTCATGCTAAGCGTCATTAGGTTAAAAATAATTCGTAATCGTACTGTCAGCGGTAATCTTCAAGAAAAATTAAGTTATTTGCATTAGCAAGCAAGTAAAGTTTGGTAATTCAATCTGTTATTCGTCAAGTGATGTCAACTATTCCGAGGATTGATCGAACCATGGCTCGATTATGAATCACGAGTGATTAGATCTAAAAGTTCGAAAACCCATAAAGGCGATGGTGGTCGGGAGTACAATTTATGGAGATGGTGGTTCTCTAGACAACCCTTCCAGCAGTTAGACTCATCTTCTAGACCTTCAAGAATCAAGAACAATGTTTGACTCATTGAGGTGTGAGTGAAATTACACTGGGTAACAGAAGAACTTTTCGATTTATCTAAGAATTCGACTTATCGATGTTCGTTTTATCGAGAGTTCACTGTATATTATCAATCTGTCCTTCTTTACCTGTACACTGTTACTTTTTTTCTACGAACATTTTAATAATAATTATTATTGAAAATTTTTGAAGAAAAGAACAGGTGTGCTGATAGATAGATAGTTTTCAATCTTAGACTTTACAGTGTAATTTTGGAATTATGATAAATCAGGAATCAGATATTTTCAATTTTTTCGACTTGCAGAGCTTTCTGAAAAATTGAACTATTACATATCAAGGGCGACTCGTCAGAGTGGGCAAGGGGGGCTTTCCTCATCATACAGCTTAGAGCCAAATTTCTATGAAATACGAATATTTCGGACTCAAGTGAACCATCATAATTTTTAGAAATTAAATTCAAATTTTAAATTGAGAATGTTTGGTCAATGGAAAAATGTATATTCAGTTCATTCATCCTCATCGTAAACGTGAAAATCTCGAACAACACCAGACTACCTTGGCGCTATACTATTTCACTGTACGTGCACGAGAGAAGATTCAAAAAGGCTGGGTATTCTGTAGTTCATAATATCCCAGATCCTAGTCTCTAGTAGAGAATATCTCAACCTTTAGAATGGCATTGGAGGCTTGACTCCCCTGCTATGGTCAATCGGGTCGACTTCTGACTTCGCTTCGAATATATTTTGATCTCAGGAGGGAAGAAAGGATTGAATTCACAAGCGGCTTGTGTGTTGTTTTGATTCGAATTTGAATTCAACGGCAGTGATCTTGTGAACTTTGTAATTTTGTTATGAGGCATATTCGGGAATGAAATGGATAAATCAGACGAAAAAAACGATGCGCAGATATTGTAGATTCGATATTAAGGAATGATTATGGCCAGTACAATTTCAACACGACCTAGGCCAAATTTGATTGCTTTGAAATCAATCGAAAATAGTCAAAATGGAGGTTTGAATTTTATTCGGTATGATACATTGTCCTACCTGACAAGGAATAATACTCAATTTCTTGCTGGACAATCAAATATATTCATAATTTTTATTTCATTGAAATAATTATTAATATATGCCACTCCTTCTCATATCCAAAAAAAAAATCAATTTATTTACCGAGAAAAGTTGAATCCAAAGCTCCTAAAAATGTTAGCCTTCTCGGTTCGAATGACAATGAGCTATCTCTATAACAATAGTTTTATCATAATATTATCCATCTAGGTATATGTATATGGACGTCGAAAAATCTGCTCATGAAAAATTTAAACCTAATGGACTGGCCATCAAAATAGCTGAGTCTGTACTAATTATATGTATACAGGAGAAGGTAGACGGACTTCTTAGATAAGTCAATTTTTTTCATTCGTTGTCTGTACACCATTTCCCCTTTTTTTGTTGAAATATTATTTGGGGTGTGGTAGAGGTCACTTTGATTATATTTTTTCAAGTTCATGAATTGTACTCAGGAAGAAATTAGCAAGTTCATATTTTAGTATTCTGTAGACTACCGTTTGGCTTTGTCAATATTCGAGACTGAAGCCGAAAATTAAACCTTCGAAAATCCATAGCCTACTTGATGCCGAATTTTCTAGAACGCTCGTGTTATAACCAATGTTAGCAATGAATTATTATTATTATTATTATGCCTTGAAAAACTACCTTTGATTTTCTAAAAAAAAAATTAAAACATTTTGCACGAATATACGAATAAATAGGTATTGCAATTTTCTAGAACCTAAGACGAAAATCGAACTACCTATTAACATGAAATTTCCGTATCTCGGCTGCAATGATACGTGTTGTTGTGAAGCATTCTCGAAAGATACTGTGAGGTGTTAAAGATGTCATTGCGATTATTAAGTTCTTTGGAATTCATTCAATGTTTAATCCTTAGTACATCTATGATAAGTCTCAAAGTTGTTCTTCGATGTGATATTTTTTGGTATTCCCTGCGACTCACTGTTACTTTACTGGTTGACTGGGATATGGACATACAAAAATCGGCTCATCAAAATCAATCTCAACAGCAAGGACGTCAAAACGACGGATCCCTCGATTAGGTCGATTTCAATGATACCAGATCTTTCGAAGTATTTGTCTGTATCAGTATTCATAAAATTTTCAATAATAATCATGATTCCCTCAGGTTTAATTATTGTTCGACGGTTTGAGAAGAAGAAGGTATAGAGATAGCTGCATACTTATAGTTATAATGAAATATGTACAAATTTCTTAAAGTTATAGGGTTTGGACATACATATAATATTATAGTCCAAAATGATAATTTTGAATTTTTTTAATACGTTTCACAATCCGTTCGTATGGTGGTGTGGATACATAAAATTTCATTAACTATCTACATTTATTCACATGCGTGAAATGTATTCATGAAGAAATTAGCAAGTTTATAATCATGGGCGCCCGCAGGGGGGGGCCAGAGGGGCCGTGGCCCCCCCCTGAGATTTGGATCTCCCTATTGTTTTTGAGCAAAACGGGTACTGATATCACCTTCGCCCTATCAAATTTTGATTTAGCCCCCCCTGAGAAAAAATTCTGCGGGCGCCCATGTTTATAATCGAGTACCTATTTCAAAGGCTCTAGTCTGTGTGAAGCAATTAATTGAGGAAATAAATAAAAAAAATAAAATAAATAAAAATATTATTGATATGTGAATACTTTTGGATATCTCATTCGAATGATGAGCAATGATTTCGATAGAATTTTTTTGCGTAATTGCTGCCTTAGCTAGTGTGTTCTTCGGTTCATCTCAAAAAGTAGTTGATACAGATTAGATCTCCCTGCCCTCACTTCGGATCTATATTTCAGGAACCAGTCTTAGGGCCGATATTATAAACGTGTCGACTGAGAATTGGAATTCAATTTCAGCTTGAAAACCAGTTTTGTGAGCTCGAAATTGTCCTCAAGTAGAGGATAAATTTCAATTCTCGGTTGACATGTTTATAATAATGATAATAATAATAATAATAGTAACAATAATAATAATAATATTTATTCATTTCATCACAGTTATTGATTATGTGCAATAAAAGGGAAATATGTCATACAAAAAAAAGGAAGAAAGAACACAATTTTTAGTTATTTATAGAGCAGCAGTAGTCAAAAAATTCTTGAATATTATAGAGTTCGCATTGCAAAATCAGTTTTCGAGTTCTATTTTTGAAGATTTTTTTCATTCTGGGCACTGTGATAAGATGATGGTGGACTGTTTTAAGCTTAAGAGACATAAACTCTACTTGATGCTGCGATAAAGTGAGACGACATTTGGGCAATGAATATCTATCCATTCTTCTTGTTTGTTGCGATTCTCAAAATCTATGAAAAGTTCTTTATGTTGACGAACAAACATTTATAAATATACAATCCAGTCATCGTCATTAAACTATGCTCCTTGAAAAACACCACGGCAAGTCTCTGTTCTTCCATAGATTGTTCGATTTGCGTATTTTTGATCTAGAACTATTCTGTGTGATGAAGAACTGCCACCCCGAAAAATATTACCATATGATAGTTTGCAGAATATATTACCTTGAGAACTGGCGCATTCAAGTGATACTTTAAAACGTTTAGTGAGTATATCACCGAGTGCAGACGTTTACTAAGGGTGCTGCAGTGGTTTTCCCACTTCATTTCGTCATCAATATAGATTCTTATTAATTTTGTACACGAGTGTGCAACTATCTCATTGTTTCTCATATTAATTGCCCTGGGAGGTGTGAGATTTGATTTCCTTATTCGGTAAAACATTGCCTCTGTTTTGTCTATATTTAATTTGATTTTATTTGCTTCACACGATTGACTTACCTTCTTCAGTTGTAATTGAGCGGTGGATATCACGTTTTCTATAGTATTTCCAAAAGCAGTAAAGTTGGAATCATCTGCATATAATGAAACATAAGACTAACCCTGAGTATTGTCCTATTCTGCTTCGCAGAATAATTTGCGAAATGGTGGAAGATTATTCATGGCCAGTATCAAAAACGTGTCAACCGAGAATTGAAATTCATCCTCAGTTTGAAGGCTGAAAATTTTGAGTATACAGAAACCGGTTCTCAAGCTGAGGTGAAATTTCAATTTTCGGTCGATGAGTTTATTATACTGGCCCTGAATATTTTCCTACGCTGTTTCATAGAATGATATTCCATATTGAGGAAAAGTATCTCTGCATTATCTTTCCTTCATTGTTTATTTTTTTATTTACCATGGGTGACTCAGGGGGTTCCGGATTGATTTGACGAATTTTGTCTTAAAAATCAGGTTACTTACTTATTTTACATTTCCAGCAAATATTTTTATCATCAAAATGTTACCGGAAATGCTTCTATGAAAATATTTAATTGGTCGAAAATTATAATAACGAATCCATTCTGAATTTATCAGATATCGAATTTTGAAATTGTGGGTTTCACAGATTCGTTGAGGTCACTAATGAGTGAACTCAATGGAGTTGATTAGTTTTTGAAAACAATAAATACAAAATAGGAGATTCCTTGAAAAAACATTATCGATGTATACTTTCAATAAATGAGACATCCGATAGAGGAAAACCTATAACTGATAAATTTCTTTCAACTTTCTTCAAACTGAAAATTGTATTCTTTCACAGAAATATACTTCGGTAGAATAAGTCTTTTTCACAGTACCTACGATTTTGTTTGTTCATGTTTCTTATACATTTTCCAATTTATTTGTCGGTCATTCTAGAGATTGAGTGTTGATTGCTTTTAATTTTGTGAACATCATTTTTTCGTATCTTTCAAACAGTAGTAGATGAAAATTCCTTATATTGACAAGCAACTTGCCTCTGCAATAACTTCAATATTATATTTCTCAATTCTTCATAACTGCTTTTGCTCTAGACTCATTATTAAAAATTACCCATTACTTCAACGGAACATTGAAATCTTCCAATTACTCGGCCTTTGATCAGATGATGAATTTATTCAATAGGGACGTGATACATTTTCAATTATTTCTATACATTATACATCAACCAATCTGACAAATTAATATCAATACATATTTGTATTCGACATTAGCTTCAGCTTGAAAAGGGATCACATGACGACATTTCTGGAAAATATCTGCACTCAAGCATAGGATTGAATAAAAACAACACTGTTCACTGTTAAAAAAATATGTTCAAACTGAAATTTCATTATCCTCAATTAATCAATTCTGATAATCTGATCGAGTATATTTTGATGAATAATGCCGTTCTCCATTATATATAAGTTCATGGGAGAAAAACAAGTGAATCTAAAGCAAATCATATCGAAACCTGAACAAATTAGATAACTTCACCTATTCGGTGACCTTCTCAATTCAAGCTAAAATCCGCTTCCATGCAGTTGATTCCGTTTTCAAGGAATTGTTGGGAATATTTAACAAAGAGAGAACGCAAGAATTTCATGTTTATATTTTTAGCATGAGCGTATTTAAAAAATGTATATTTTTCGTGAATATTCATTAAAGAATATGCTTCTGATATCGTCTCGGAATAAACTCATTCGTTATCGTTTCCGACTAGGTTTGACGTCTGATAATGGACATATAAAAGTTCATCCAAGAAAAATGGCCCTCGCAAAATCAGACTTCTGGGGTCATTTCACTTGAAAAAAATTGACGATCTGAAATTTGTTTATTTTCGGTCCATTTGATATTCATTTGTCAAATTATTGGCATATGAAGAATTGTCGATATTGAAAATTCGTGATTTTTTGAGATTTTTATCGAATTCAAAAATTTATTCCGAAATATTGAACATAGTACATATTAGCCTTTCCCTTTTGAGATTCTACTTCAAGTAGCCATTATTCAGCTGTTTTTTGGCACTATTCTGGGAGCCCTATTGCTCAAACACAATGATTGCTTGATTCGAACTCTCTAGATAATTTTTTGTTAGGACAACTAAAAACGAAATTTTATAAGGTTGAAATTGAAATGAGAGAAAATCTAATCGGAAGTATTTTCGAGAAATTTCTGCGCAAAATCAAACTCTCAGTAGAATGTCGATTGAAAGTTTAATCAAAATGACTCTCTTAAACTTCATCTAAAGTCTGACGATCTCCTCCGGAATCACACTGTGTATTGGATTGTCATTATCTCCTTTATCGTCTCTGAATTTCTTTTATAAGAATTAATTGAATAAAATAATAATATGTACCTTCTTCTTCTTGAAAATGTAGGTATATGAGAATAATGGATTCTTTTATAATTCATGACAGATGATATATTAATCAGGGCTGAGATTTTAATGTGTGAGACAAATACCAGTGTTTTCAAACATTGGTTCCATACCACACAGTTCCACGCCCCTTTCTCTCGCTTATGTATAATTGAAGTTTGAAGTTGAAAACATCGAAGTGAAAAATTTGAGATTAATAATCCTCGTGTTACAGTGGTAGTGTACAAAAGCGATCCGAAACCTTTCGACCGTATAACATGAAATATTTGGTAGATAGAAAAGTTCGTGAGCCATATTCCCTAGCAAAAATCATGAGTTATCAAAATCTTCTTGAAAATTTTCCCAGTTTTAATACTGCACGATAAAAAAGTATTTTTTATGGGAAATCAAGAATGAATATGTTGATTATGTCAAAAAAACACGTGGAATTGAGATGATCAATAGTAGTGTTCTTTGTTTTTATCGACGTCTGAAGCGCTTCATCTGTATTTCAGCGATGAATGTCTCCCCACATAGGATTCCCCATTTTCGATCATTATCCAAAATATTCCCTAAAAAAAATTTGTATGGGCAAACCGGAAAGTTCAATGAAAAAAAGGTTTATAATATTCCATAACTCGAGGCTTTATGAAGATCGCCGCCACGCAAGCCAGTAAATACATCCTAATATGCTTTCCTCCTTGACCTTCATCAGACGAAGATATCTGTATTCACAAATGGGGGAAGCGAAAACCGAGGTCATGCAAATGAAACAGAGTTTTTTCATATAAACAAGTATAAGAGACGTCTAGTAATCGCACCGTATAAAAATGATTATGAGACTATGTTGCCAAACCTCATGTCGTCTTATGCTCTTAATGTGAAATAGAAAGAACGTATATATCATATACGCAACTAGTGGTAGTCAGCGCCTCTATCGTGCCTTGGTTGAACTGAAATATACGGTTTTGTACAAGATGAGAGTATCTGACGTCATCGGCGAAATTTGGCATAACGACTCAGGACGTTCCATGACGTCGAAAAAAACACTGAAAATTTCTCAAGACAATCCGACGTCCGTATATCGGACGTCAGATTGCAAGCGGACGTCGAAATGATGGTAAATCGGCAATGTATGGCTCTCCAAAGGCGGTTTGCTGTATATATATATATATATATATATATATATATAGATATGGAAAAGATTTAATGGACATAACCCTCTGAAACGAAAATGAACCGTAGACAGCTGTTTCGGGCTTTCGGCCCTCATCAGTACGGTGAAAAGTTGGAAATTGAAATCACATAACGGAGTCAACACAAGGGAGCCAGCCGCACATTTGCGATTTCGGTTGGAAGACCCTGCATTCCAGGGCAACATCCATTTTCGTTTCAGGGGTTATGTCCATTAAATCTTTTCCATGTATTTCACCGATCCCTCATTATTTATCCTCATATTATATATAAATATATATATTTATATATATATATATTTTTATATATTTATATATATATATTATATATATTTATTTATATATATATATATATATAGTTTGGTTCAACAAGAGAGCAAAACCCGCTATGATTCTGGATATAACCATACCAGCAGATGACAACCTGACCAGGGCTTACACTGAGAAGATCACGAAGTATCATGATCTGGCAATTGACTTGAAGGACATAAATGGTCTCAAAGCGATAACAATACTTCCGCTAATAATATCTGCAAATGGCCTGGTAGAAAATCATTTATTAGAGAACTCCTTGAAACTGAATCTTGAGAGAGAAATCATAAGCGAGTGTCAAAAAGAGGTAATTCTGGCAACGACAAGAATCGTCAGAAAGTCTGAGGTTGTTTTGGTTTCCATGAAACCCGGCCACCTCAGAGCAACCCACCCCCTGAACGGCGATAAAAAAATATTTATATATATAATAATAATAATAAAGGCCTTCATTTCAGAAAATAACACAAGTATCTGATATCTTAGAATAAAGAAAAAAGAAAATCTGAAAAAGGCGAGATTTAGTGCACCAATGAGTGCTCTGTTCAATCTTACCTGTGATTCATTACGATATATTAGCTTAACATAAAGTAAAGTAAGAGAACTAATACTAAGTCAGCTCAATGGAGAAATGACGAAAATAGAATTTGGTCACACATTTGATATACGAATCATGCTGAATACAAAAGAATAAGAATACAAAACAAACCATTGCATCAACACGATCAACCCGTTACAGCCTCATTCAGCTCATTCATGATTTTCTCGAATAGTTTCCGCCTAATAACACTCATACTAGAAGAACTAACGATGCTCGAAGGTAAACTGTTCATTATACGGGGTAGATTATACGAGAATGATCTACGAAACAGCTCTATGCACAGATGGAGTGAGAGTACCCTTAAACCTTAATTGAGGTTATGGACATCGGAGCGATATGATATTTTATTGTAAAGATATGGGGCTTTCCCAGACTGAAGTATTTTGAAGAAGAACGTGGCAGAGTGCAAGAGTCTTCGATTATCCATGTTTAGCCAGTTTGCAAGTCGTAGAGTGTGGCTTATCCTTTCAAATTTCCTAATGCCAAATATTAGACGAAGGCAAGAATTCTGAAGTTTCTGAATACGCTTCTTATCATATGAAGTTAAGCAGGGGCTGTATAAAACATCACAATAATTTAAATGAGATAGAACCAAGGACTCACACAGTAACTTCTTTACATGCACACTCAGATATTCACGATGTTTATAGATAACCCGTAGCATCATGTACGATTTCTTGAGACATATATTCTTATGAAAAAGAGAGCTAAAATAATACAATAAATGTTGAAACAAAAAGTACCTAAGCTGAGCTAAAAAAAGAACGGGGTATCATAACATTCTTCGTAAGATACTTTAGAATCATACGATACTATCATCACTAGTATCATACGATACTATAGAGCTAGGGGAAAAAAATCTCAGCCGAAAAAACCTGTCTCCCGTAAAAAAAATAACATAAAATATTAAATATCAAGAAAATCTTGAAAGACACCAGTGTGGTCATCTTCATGTTATCCGTCAGATTCTTCTCAAAACGGCTTGCAATTCTTAATCTGAAATGAAAAAAGACAAAAGCAGAAAAGAAACCGATTATTCAGAATAAAGCAAATTATTCTTAAATTAACCACCCATTTTAGAAATGCATTTGTTACTTTATGTAAAGCCTCGAAACCATCTTGAAATTTATGAATGGGACAACTATTTATAAGATGTTCTATAGTCTCCTCATTTTCCCCACACTCACAACTTGGACTCTCAACCGAATTCCATCGGGAGAGCAGGCTATTGCATCGTCCATATGGCCTATTCTAATGCGATTTAGAACAGAATATATTCTCCTGGGAAGGTCAAAATCAGGAACTCTGATGGAAGGATCAGAAATAACATCTTTATTGAAAAAATTGGATACATTTCATTCAGATTGCCACATTTCTTTGTCGATTCTATTTATATCAATCAGAAAATTTGCCCAAAAAGGTTTACGCGACTTCAATATGGGGACCCTATTATCTGGAATATAGGTGAGTATGGGAAATGAATTTGGAAAGGAATTGAATTTGTTCCAAAAATTCAAAGCTGTTGTCTCTCTGCGAATATGGGGAGGGACAATATTTGAGAGGACTGGTAATCAAGGTGTAGGTGTAGACTTGATAGTACCGGTAATAATCCTCATATGGAAATTTAGTTGGTCATCAATTTTTTTTACATAAACACTGTTCAACCAAACAGGGCAACAATATTCAGCAGCAGAAAGAACCAAAGCAAGCGCTGCCATTCGAAGTATTGTTGAATCAGCGCCCCATGGGGAACCAGCTAGTTTCTGAAGAATATTGTTTCGAGTTTTAAGCTTCAAACGCAGATCATCTAAATGGGCGTTGAAATTTAGAGAGGAAACAAGTTTGAGTCCCTGGTATCTCGGACTGAAATTATGTTTTAAGGGAGTAGAACCGAAAGTTACACTCAATTTTCTATATTTCTGGTGATTATTCAAATGAAAACACGAAACTTCGGTTTTATTTTCATTCGGGCACAAACGCCACTTCAAAAAATAATTTTTCATTATATCCAAATCTGCGGAAAGGGTACTTTCTATTGTTTGAAAAGTAGAATGATGAAAAGCCAGAGCAATATCATCAGCATAAATAAATTTCTCCGAAGAAGTAGTTGGAATGTCATAGAAATATAAATTGAATAGAAGAGGTGCTAAAACTGAACATTGTGGAAGACCATTATTCAAAGTTTCGAAATTAAAAAAAAAGTCATAAGAAATTAACGTTGATTTTCCAATTACCCAATATTCAATAAGGTTAGTTTCTTTATTTTATGGAATCGTTTTTTAAAGCAGTAGGTACCTTGAAGTCTGTTTGAAACTTTGAGACACACTTTTTGTTTCATTCTTTAATTTAGTTCTGTTTCATTCTTTGGAGTATCTCAAAATTTCAAGCATCATTAATCAAGATATTTTTCACAAAAAAGCAGATTCCATGAAATTAAGAAATATACATTATTGAATGTTGGGTAAATGAAAAATCAAGGTTAATTACTTACCACATTGATGAGATTCATAATATTGAAACTGCTCATCCCTAACATGGTTCCATTTTACAGAATAATAGGAAACAAATTTTTAGATAATATATTTCGTTTGATAAAAATGAGCCTCACTTTTGCTTACAGATTCCATGAAATGAAGAAAAGCAACATAACTAGGGAATAGAAGAGAAAGTGTGTGTCATAATTCAAGATACTTCTTTCAAAAAACTAGATTCCTAATTCAGTAGGGAAACGGTTTCGACCTAGATCAGTCATATTGAAGGAACATTTTTGAACAAAATTTCCTAATACGCTTTGGCGATTTTGAACTCTTTGCAACGTTTAGTGCAATTAGTGTTTGGAACTGAACATATATTTGGTGTTTCGAACGATTTTATTTGTGACTTCCGATATTTTGTGGTCACTACTCATAATTTTCTCTCACACTTGCTGTCCTTCCTGCATTTTGTGTTTATAAAATTTTTAATATATTGCTGGTTTTTTCGGGTTAGGGAATGTAGGAGAATTAAGAAACCACATTATGTGAAGGCCAACGTTTCGCAAATTTATTTTTACATCATCAGGGCTCTAGAAAAAACATACATAATGTCAGAAGATAAAAAAGGTACAGATACACACTTGATTGTGAAAGTTATTTTAAAAAATAAAAAGTTTTCATGATAAAAAACTGTAAATACAAACACATAAATATGTATATATAGAAATGATCTTATTATATCGATACTCACAATCACAGTTGTGCTCTTTTTGGTTTAGGACATAAAATTTGAATAGCAGGATAACATATATAATAATTTAGAAATCAACAAGAATTCCATGGAGAGAAAGCATTCAGGAGGATTAAATTTGACAACCAAGCTGACATATGCATCTATGTATGTATGTATGTCGTTTAGGACGTACTACGCCGTCTTCCGACACCTAACCTCCCCTCTTCCCTGTTTAACCATAGTTCATCTGGTAGTTCTCTCTCCCTCAATTCCCTATCTATTCCTTCCCGCCAGCTTGTCCTAGGTCTGCCTCTTCTATTTTTTCCTTGTGGTGTCCACTGAAATACCTGTTTTGGGATTCGATTTTCGGGCATTCGTTGTACATGCCCAAACCATATAAGTTGCCTAGTCTTGATATCGTCAATGATCGTATGCTCGATATCCATTATTTCCCTTATTCTAGTATTTGTAATTCGTTCCATCCTTGATTTTCCAGCGGATCTCCTCCAGTAATCCATCTCAGTTATCAGTAGCATGTTTTCTGTTCTCTTTTTCAGCGGCCATATCTCACATCCATACGTTATTATGCTCTTTATTACAGTTTTGTATATGGTTTTTTCATTAGATTTTGATATGCTATGGAAGGCAGATCAACCCTTGTCAGGAATATAAATACCTTGGTATGAAACTGACCCATGATGGAACTCTCGACACAGCTATAAAGGATAGAAACATACAAGGAAGAAGAGCGATATCCATGATGAACGGCATCTTGTGGGATCAATCGATATCAAAAACAAACAAACAGTGCATATATAACACTATACTCAAGAGTATATTAACATATGGCAGTGAGGTCTGGCAGATAAAACAGAGATCTGAAAATATGCTGCTTGCGACAGAAATGGATTTCTGGAGAAGGTCTGCGGGCATATCCAGGAGGGATCATATTCGTAATGAGAGGATTCGGGAAATAATGGGAGCTGAACATACAATAATCGACGACATAAAAACTAAACAACTTATATGGTATGGCCACGTACAGAGAATGCCTAATGATAGACTACCCAAACAGGTTCTGACATGGACACCACAGGGCAGAAGGAGAAGAGGACGACCAAGAAAAAGCTGGAGAGAGGGGATAGATAAGGAAATAGAGGAGAGAGAGATTCCGGAAGATCTTTGGATGAACAGAAAAGACTGGCGGTTAGGAATCGGAAAGCGACGCAGAACGCTATAAACCGATATATATATATATATATATATATATATATATATATATATATATATGCTTCGGTCCCACAAAATTCCATTCAACATGGCTATTGCTCTTCTGGCCCGTATTACTCTGTCCTTGATCCCTTCATCCAGTGTTCCGTCCCGCGTAATCTTCAGTCCCAGGTACTTATACTCCCGGCAGTCCCTTATAATCCGGCCATCTTCCAACCTTATATCATCCGGTGTTCCTCCTATAGTCATATTTTGGGTCTTCTCAATGTAAATTTCTAAACCCCATCTTTCGTACTCCTCCACCAGCTTTCTCGCCATGTATTCTAGGTCATCATGATCCTGGGCAAGAATTACTTGATCATCCGCGAAAAATAGTGTATAGAGTGTATTTTCATTCGTGAGTGGTATTCCCATGCCTTTGCAACTCCTCATCCATTTTTTGAGTGTTTGTTGTAGATATATCTTAAACAACACCGGAGAGAGACAGCATCCTTGTTTGAGACCCTTTGTAATTGGTATACTCTTAGTTAGTACGTCATTTATTTTGACTTTAGCGGTTATATCTTTATATAAATTTTTAACAGCTTTGATCACATTCGCATTGATGTTCGTTTGTTCCATGGTTTCCCATAATTTTTTGAGTGGAATGCTGTCGTATCCTTTTTGAAGATCAATGTAGAGAAGATGGGTTTCCTGATTTTTTGCCGATTTTTTCTCTTATACCTGTGTCACCGTATATAAGTGATCCACGGTCGATCTTCCAGCTCTGAATCCCGCTTGCTCCTCCATTTCTATTTCATTGTATTCTGATTCTATTTTTCGTTTCAGTAATTTCCCATATACTCTAATCAGGGTACTTATCACGGACAATCCTCTATAATTTGAGCAATTATCTCTATTTCCTTTCTTGAAAATGGTCGAGATATACGATGTTCTCCAATCGCTTGGTATGCTGGCCCCGTCTATGCACATCTGGAACAGTGTTGTTAAATGGCGATATAATTTTTCCGTTCCATATTTGAGGAGTTCTCCCGGTATCTCTCCTGGTCCAGTGGCTTTTCTGTTCTTTACACTTTTACAAATTTTTTTTACTTCTTCCATCGTTATTTTTAGTGGAGATGTTATTACTGTAATCTGTCTATTTCCATGAGTGGAATAAAAAATAAAAACACAGAAAATGGTAACATGGCTCGAAACATTTCATGTACTCATTTTTCTTAGTAAATTAAAATATGGAGAACTCAGTCCATCTATATCAGATCGTTCGTTCACAGAATTTGGATTATTTTTTATGCAAATCATATCCTGTAGTAATCTTCTTTCAGAATCAGATTGTGATGCCAAAATTTTTGTTTCATCAAAGCTGAAATCATGTCCAGTCTCTATTATATGTTCGACTAAGGCAGTTGGATTTTTTTTAATTAAAAAGTTTTTGCTATTGTTACGATGTTCATAAATTCTCTATTTCAAATATCTACCTGTCTGACCTATATAACATCCCGAGCATCCTCCACATGGTATCTGATACACAATGTTAGAGATGAAGTTTTTTTCCGTTTTTGATTTTAAACGAGAAAAAAAAGAGAGTCTAAAGGGTATTTTCACTTTTCTGAGCGATTCTCACATCTTCTAACCTGCTTTCAACCACATATTTGATCCTTTGAGACAGGGCATTTATGAAGGGGATCTTGAAATATTTTTTTGGATGCCTTTGTTCATCAGTCACAAATACACTCCTTCTCAACACCTTTTTGATCAGAGACAAGGGGAAATTATTTCTGAGAAGTAATTCACTGATATATTGTTCATTTTTCTGGTGGAATTTAGGATCTGATATTTTTCTACTTCGACATTTCAAGTTGTTGATTATATTTATTTTCTGCTGTAATTTTTTATAAGGCACCACATAACTCAAACTTCACTTTGCATCTGTTTTGGTTCATTATTGAATTTATTTACACATATTGTTCATTCGCAAAACTATAACACAATTTACGAAGAGTTTACCTAATGATGATTCTGCTTATCTGAAAGTAACAGTTCAAATTTATGATACCAGATGGTTTTTTATGACACAGAGTCCATGCGACTTAACTGAAAAATTTACAACTAGGTAGGTACCTTCTTCTAGGCCGCATCTCTTCCAACACTTGATGGTAAAAATATTGGATTGAATAACATTTATTGCCGGCTATACATATTTTGTCAAGTACTGATTGCAAATTTATTCTTTCTGATTCAGATTCCTTCGTATTTCATAACTCTCTCGGAATTATGTATTCTAACTGCTTTGAAAATTTGCCAACTGCTTTAAAATTTGTTCAACCTTTTTGAAATTTTTTTCAACTGCTTTGAAATTTTTCTAACTGCCCTGAAATTTTTCTAGCTGCCCTGAAATTTTCCGACTCCTTCGAAAATCTTCCGACTGCTTTGAAAATTTGCCAACTTCTTTCAACATTGGGGGGGGATCTTCTATTAGATCATTACCCGGTTATCTTGAGTCTAACTATAAGAATAAAATATAAAAATACCAACTTCAAAAAAGAAAAGAAATGCATTAATTATTGTATGCTCTGAAAAAAATTAAAAACTAAATCATGGGTGAGGGTAAATAATCATAATGAGGTGAATGAAATCGTCGATAGCTTTGACGGTCTTTTGACTGAATATATTAACGCATGTACTACTACTATCGCGATAAGAAAAAAATGAAAGAATAGGGAGAAGAGGGATCACCCCTGCGAATTGTGAACTGATCAACTACAAAAATGAATCGTAAGTCAAAACAAGAGCAACAAAATTTAAACTTGAAAACTGAATATTCGAGATGCAACAATGAAGTCCACAAAAAAATTAGGGAAGCTAAATTCAACTACTTTCAAAATGGCATTCAAAAAAGTTCAGGGTCAAAAGAGTTATGGGAATGTGTGAACGACATCTGTAATGAACATAAAACTGAAACTGAAATAAATTATGATGATTAAGAAATCGCACAATCATTCAATGAGTATTACAGTCAGCTGAGCGAAAAATATGATGGTAAAATAAGAATTCCTGGTAACTTCACTGAAAATATTACTCGTTTTATTTAACTCCGGTGTAACCGCCAGAAATCATCTGGATTATAGGGGAATTAACAACTGAAAAATCAACTGGTCTTGATGGAATAAGAGCCGAAACGCTGAAAGAAATAAAAGAGGAAATAGCTGATCCCTTAACTTATGCGGGTAGCCTAGTGGATATGGCTCTGGACTCCGCAACGAAGGCCAAACCCACACCTCAAAAGAGGTATATAGAAGCTCCTAAACCAAAAGACAACATATGGGAACTAAGACGGAAAAACGCTGAGAGAGCCGGTACAGGTGCAAATCATCTCCAAGTCGCGAGTGTAAATATACCAGTGAACTCGTTTAATAATAATAATAACCCTATTATATCCCCCAGTGCAACACACGGTAACACCCCTTTCAATCCCTTCTTAGAAATGCAAAATCAATTCTCAATCCTGAATGAACACATAAATATAACAAAGTTTATCGAATACTAAATAGCCTCTTAGAAAAAGCTCCGAATAGCTCTGCTAAATTTCATATTATGCTAGAATTCACATCCAACCTGAAATTCGATGAATTCTAAACTCACAATTTCTACCTGGAATGCAAATGGTGTATCTAGAAAACACCCGGAACTATCCCACTTTCTGAAAATCCATAAAATAGACATTTTGCTCCTAAACGAACTTAGGCTCAAATCGACACAAAAGTTATCAGGTAATAAGACGAGATCGTCCAGGCGATACTGGTCATGGAGGAGTTGCAATACTCATCAAAAACGGCATTCCTTTCACCCCTCTGCATGAAACTACCTGTAGTATAGAAAATATCGGAGTTCGCATCGCCAACCAACTTTCCCTAATTGCCGCCTACAACAGCCCAAATAACAATTATTCGGATCACTGCCTATCTCAACTACTCAGACGTAATAAAGTTCTTCTTATTGGGGATCTCAACGCCCGACATGAAAACTGGATATGCGGTACAAGAAACACAAACGGGAATACCTTACTCAACTTCCTAAAATCCAACGACGAATGTAACCTGCACTTCCCAGAAGAACCTACCCATTACCCTACAAACAATTCGACTCCCTAAATCAAATATGCGAAATGCAAATCCATCCCACAGATTATCAAAAAATCTCGCGAAGACAAGCTACCAGAATATATAATCGAACTTATAAGGTATAAAAACAAAATCAGAAAGCGATGGCAGTTAAATAGAATCATGGCAGATAAAGCTTTGATGAGGTACCTCACGAAAGAGATAACACAGTGTATAAGTAATTTCAAGAACGATATATGGGGTGAAAAAATAAGTAAATTGAGCCCTAAAGATAATTCTCTCTGGAAAACAGCAAAAATATTCAATAGGAAATTTGAAGCTATTCCAACATTAACAGAAAACGCTACAAATTACACTACAAACGACGAGAAAACGGAAATATCCGCTCAGACGTTCAAAAAGAATCATCTACTTCCGCAAACTAACGACAACGAATAAAAAGAAATGGAAAACGCAGTCAAAAATTTCATGAGTTCGAACAACGATAATACCCCAAACAAACAGTTTTTTATCAACCCGACAGAATTGAAATCAATAATAAAAACATTACACAATAATAAGGCACCTGGAATGGATGAAATTGATAACAAACTAATCGAGAACCTGTCTCAAAAAGCAGTAGTTCAATTGACCTATATAGTCAATGCCATCCTCACCCTAAAACATTGGCCGAATTCATGGAAAACGGCCTATACCTATCCCTAAACCGGGGAAAAATAAATCAGACCCGAACAGCTACAGGCCGATTAGTCTGTTGTCATCCATCAGTAAATTAACTGAAAAAGTATTAATTAATAGAATAAAAACAATAATAAAAAAAGTAAACATGCAGGATAAAGATCAATTCGGATTCAAAGAAAAACATAGCGCCGTTCAACAAATATGTCGAAAAGTCACCGACATAATACAAAATTTCAATAAGAAGAACCATACAGTAATGCTTCTCTTAGACATCGAGAAAACCTTCGATAAGATCTGGATCGACGGACTAATATTTAAGATGATCCGACTGAACTTTCCCGCAGGTATAATCAAAATCCTTCACTCTTATCTAACAGGGCGAAAATTCCGAGTAAAAATTGCGAACACCCTATCGGATCCAATTAACATAGGGGCAGGCATTGTTCAAGGTTCTGTTGTAGGCCCAAGACTATTCAACATTTATATTCACGACCACCCAACCTTCCCGTGTACAAACCGCGGACTATTCTATGCTTTTGGATCTTTCGATCTGTAGTAAACATGTATGGGGGGAAATAAGGACATTATTATTATTATACTGCAGTTTACGCCCACTCCGGATGGGCATCCGCGGCAAATTGTAAACTTCAATATCACGCAAACATACTGTTGAAATACTACAAAAAGTGGAAAATTACTATTAACGAATCAAAAACCGAACAAATAATCTTCAGCAGGCGAACTACAGACATACGAATAGCGAATAAATTAAGAATGAACGGTCACCAGATAACACCCCAAAACTCGGTGAAATACCTAGACATGACGCTGGACCACAGACTCAACTTCCACGCCCATATCAAAAACACCCTCGTCCGAGGTTACGCGGCTAAGAGGAAACTATATCCACTCTTATGCAGGAAAAGCAAATTAAATTCAAAGAATAAGATCCTTATTTATAAAACAATCATCCGACCAATAATCACGTACCTGCCTGCCTTCTGCCACTTACGACCGCGACCTCTTCGACCACTACAAACATTCCAAAACAATTGCCTCCGATTAGCCAATAATCAAAATAGATATTGTCGCATATCAGATCTCCACGAAATGAGCGGAATGACGAAAATCAGCGAAATAATCGACGAAACTTCTACGAGAACCAGTGTCGCGTTAACGAACTCACAAAAAATATAACCAAAACGAGATTCAATAATAATGACCCTCAAAACAAGCATCCCCTTTTCTACCAATTCCTTCCTATTTACCTCCAACCACATACCAGCTCCCAAATGTAAATAATTGTACATTACATACTAATTATCTCAATCAGGTTTTATAACTAATTTTTCCTGAAAAAACTTAAAATATGATATAAAAACAGATACCCCATTATTGTAAATATAGCATTGTTTAAAGAATTATATTCAAAAATATTTGATACTTATAGTGGATACTTTAGAGTAGGAATTGTACATAGATTATAGACACAAATGCGCACTCCGGTGCCATAAATATGTAGAATAATACTGAATAAAGTCCTTTTTGATTTGATTGATTTGCTCTGGACTCCGACCCGACAAGTCGGGGTTCGAGTCTCCGCTAGGAAAGAAATTTTCTGGTATGGAGAACTCGCCGAACCATTCACTGTTGGGTAAACAATTAACAGTACTGTGCCTAAGGTGGCGTCGGGACACAATAACAAAGCCTACACAGAACACACCCATCATTCTAACTCGCACAAGCTTTAAGTAGCTTATGAGGGGTTCCACAGAAACCCAGAATGCATGGAAAAAATACAATACAAAAAAACAAAATACAAATGAACACTTGTTTTCGGAAAGGTGGTTTTCCTGATATTTTGAAGTTGGTAATTGTAAAACCAATACATAAAAGTGGGGATGAAGCGCAAATGATTAATTTTAGACCAATTACTCTGATATCAAATGTCGGGAAAGTTATTGAAAAATTACTCAAAGTGCGAATGATGAACTTTCTGGAAAAAAAATAAAATATTATTAAAGAATCAATTTGGATTTCGACAGGGCTTTTCAACAGAAGATGCAATTAAAGCCTTAACAGCAAATCTTCATAAAAATATGGATAGAAAGACGCAAACTCTCGCTGTATTCATTGATCTTGCGAAAGCTTTCGACACGGTGTGTCATGAAAAATTATTAGAAAAAATATGTATGTATGGATTCCGTGGATCAATGTATGACCTTATCGGAAGCTATCTCACAAACAGAAATCAAATTGTAAGGGTGAATATAAAATAAGTGGAAAAAAATGATTATTTACGGCGTTGCCCGGAGTACAGTTCTTGGACCGCACCTTTTCCTAATTTACATAAATAGCTTGTTAGAGATGCATAGTGAGGGGCAACTCATGGGTTTTGCAGACGATACCGCAGTTTTGTATGAGAAAGAGTCATGGTCGGATTTGGAAAATATAGTTAGGAGGGATTTTGGCAGAATAAATGGGTGGCTACAGCTTACCTGTGGATCTGGGGATCTTGGAGATATACATATCAACGAAGAGTTGATTATTCACAGAACAAACACTGTGAAGTATTCAGAAATAGTAATCGACCGCCACTTGAAATGGGATGAGCATTTATTTATAGGAAGCAACGTGTTATTATTATTATTACAAATAGGCTAAGAGATGAGGCAGATTGCCTATATATCTAAAAAATAAATAGCATTACAAAATAAATGTGTGGTAAAAAAACCTCTGAAAAAAAGCTTCCACAAAGCTGAGTGAATAAGGAAAAAAAGAGTAATTCACTATAAGAAAAGAGAAAACAAAGAAACGAGCACTATCCACATATCACCCTTCTCGATCACCCGCACCTACGCCTCGTGGCTGGCCGCTCAAACTATCCAGTCTGTTCTTAAACGCGTTCACACTGGGTGCACTCACAACACAGTCGGGCAGGGAGTTCCACTGCTGGAACACTCGGTTGGGGAGAAAATATTCTCTGGTGGTAGTCCTGAAGTTTTCACGATAGAGTTTGTATGAGTGACCCCGAAGATTGTTCAGCTTCAGCACAAAAAGGTGGCTGAGATCATAACCGAAGGAATGACGAAGCGCGCGAAACGTCACAATGAGGTCACGCCGAGACCGTCGAGCTAGAAAGGTAACCAGTTGGAGTCGATGTTCGTAAGTTGGGCGGACATTGCCGTATGGAAGTCTGGTTGCTCGTCTTTGGATTGGAGACAGGGAAACCAGACAGGACCAGCAAACTCTAGAATAGGCCGTATATATGTGGTGTAGAGTAGCATGCTGGTGGTAATAGAACATTTGGAGAAGGACTTTCTGATGAGATACACTAGACGGCTGGCTCTTGCCAACCGGTGATCATGACAGGTCCTCCGGGATAATGCCGCCCAAGTTCTTCTGCAGTCGAACAGTCTCGAGGACAACGGACTCGACATAATAGTCATTCCTCGGGTTGTTTTTACCCAGGTGGAGAACCTTGCATTTGCCCACATTAAGTGACAGTAGCCATTTGCGGGACCAATCAAGCAAACAATCTAGATCAGTTTGCAACTGGGTCGGGTTATCCGCTCTACCGTAGATCTTGATATCATCAGCGTACAATGAGCACTTGGAACGTAAAACAAGAGGAAGATCTGCAACGTAAACCACGAAGAGGAGGGGGCCCAGGACTGAGCCCTGTGGGACTCCGCTGGTCACAGATTAGCTCCGAGAGGAAATGTTTCCTACTATTACAGAGAATTCTCTGTGGGAAAGAAAGGACTCAATCCAGCAAAGAAGTTTACCTCTAACACCATGGTGTTCAAGTTTCTTCAGCAGCCTCTTCGAAGGAACCCTGTCAAATGCCCGCGAAAAGTCAAGGTATATAACGTCCATCGAAATATTTTCATCGAGTGATCTGGTCCAATCGTCCAAACATGATATTAAGTTGGTGATAACTGATCTGCCAGGAAGGAATCCATGCTGTTGATGCGGAATCACTCCATTGTGAAAGAAGAACTCAACCAACTGATTACAAACTACCTTCTCTGCAATCTTAGAAATTATGGGTAGGAGGCTGATGGGAAGATAACTCATTGGCAATAGTCTGTCACCCTTTTTGTAGATTGGTGTAATCTTAAGATTTCCAGAGACTAGGCAACTTTGCAGACTCAAGCGATAGCATAAACATTTTCATTAGTGGATAAGATAATGTCTCAGCGCAGTTTTTGAGGATTTTAGCAGATAAATTGTCTGGCCCTGGTGAGGTAGAAGGGTCAAGTTTGGATAACAGATTGCGAACTTCCTCCTGATGAAACTCAATGAATTCCAAGGACGCCTCACAGCGACTTGATGACACCGGTGGAATGTCACCGCACGGTTCAACTGTGAAGCACTCGGCGAAGAAATCAGATAACACCTCAGCGGATTCACCTTCAGTTGAACATAGGAGGCCATCGGGTTTCAGGACCAATGGAAGCGAAACACTTGAGTTGATTTTGATGCGACGAGCCGATCTTCATGGTTTCTTTTAGCATTCCTCAGAGTAAATGTTATGTGGTTTGAGTAGATCCGGTGGTTGCCATTGTCTCTTTCAGAACCACTCCGCAGATATCTCTGCCATAGAGCCTTCTTCTAGCGTAACATTGTCATTATGCTCTTGTCTTTCCATGGTTTAGGACCCACAACTTTGACAACCCTGGTTCGGGTGCACGCATCTACCGCATTTAATAGGAGAAAGCTGAAAGACGTCCAGGAATCCTCGATGTTATCCCGATCAATTATGAAATTCCAGTTAACGCTAGACAGATGTTTGTTCAGAGCTTGGAAGTCAGTGATGTGATGTGTCTTCAAGAGTGGAGAATGCGGAATAGGACGAGTAAACTGTAACTTGCACGTTATATTTACATGATCAGAGCGGCCTAAAGGATCATGGACCTGAATATCATGTAAAAGTGCGGTATCGTTCGTAAGAACAAGGTCTAATAGAGACGGCCTCTGTCCAGGCCGAAATCTGGTTGGTCAATCAATTAGCTGGACCAAGCCACCGGTCTCTAAATATGAGAGGAAATCAGCACCTAATGAGTGCTCTGGTTGAGGAAAGACGGCTGGCCATGTAATCTCACCAAAGTTGAAGTCACCGAAGAAGACAGCGTTACTAGAGGAGCTCGATACAGAAGCGAGGTAACAGAAGAGAAGTTGATCAGATGCAGATGGCCGAGGACGATAAAAACAAACAATGATCACCGAAAAACCAGGCGAAGTAAGCTTCAAAAGCAAAGTTTCTATTCCCTGCAGATCTAAAGAGGATAAATCCATCTTGAAAGAGTCAAGAATTTCGTCCTTGATGTAAATGCAAACACCGTCGTAACCAACGTTTATCGCGTTGTCATGGCGAGATAGTTTAAAACCAGGTATGAAGTATAGGCTGTCAGGTAATTCGTCGCGTAACCATGTTTCCGAGATGCAAACAATGTGCGGATTATGCGGTTGGATGGATGCCAAGATTTCATTGAATTTATTTTTAATAGATATCGTAATTGTGTAGAAGAGGGACCACTGGGTGATCGACGTTGCAAGTTTTTTGGAACGAAAGAATTATTGACAGTCGTTAGGGTTGGTGTTCCCCTGATGTACTTTATCGTAAGATTATTTTTGCCTTGTGCCTGCCGTTCCTTCAGCTCCTCGCGAGCCTGCTTCAGGCAATTGGCTTGCTTTGGAGTTGAATCCTCCGATATAGAGAACACTTTTTGCTATGGACGGGTTGGAGAAATTGACTTGGATTGGTCTTGGGAATCCAGCCTCAGAAACGCCAATACGCTTGATGACAGAAACATTGCTAGAAATATGAGGGACAACGTGATCTACGATTTCTTTTACCAAGAGTTCATCGCTTTCAGGAGTGGCTTCAGGAATATTTCTTATAATAATGTTATGGGACCTATGCACTAGCTCCATAATATCGGCCGCTAGTTCCGAATCGGTGCTGGTGTTCACTCTGCAAGTCACAGTATCATTCGAGGCAATTGACTGACTCAGCAGCTCCTCCATGTCCGGCCTCAGCATCGATACGTCGCCAGAGACAGCTACGAGATGCGTTTCGCATGAAGATATTTTACTCTCATGCTGTAGTAAAGTGGTCTTATGTCCAGCAATATCGGATGCACATTTGGTTACCTGGGCCGAGAGAAATTCCTGACAAAGCTCTATAGAGGATATGTCGCTACGTATAGTTGATAATTCTGTAGTTAAACAATCTAGCTTGGCCATCATGAGCTTGAACTCTCGCATTGTTAGTGGAGCGTCCTTTGCGCAGGGAGAAGAGGAAAGCGCGGCCCGGCTAGATGATGCCAAAGTGCGCTGATCCGATCTTTTACCTCTTCTGTTGGAAGTGCAATAGCTGCATATCCCAATCTCATTCAGAGCTTTCTTGTCATTACTGGTGACGTTGCTGCAGGTGAGGTGAAAATAATTGGAGCATGTCGAACATATTACACTCTCCTCACTGGGGTGAATAGCCTTTGTACAGTGGAAACAAGTCGGCATGATGATAATTTCAAGGAAGGAGTAATAGTGTGTGCATTATATCGTAATCAACTAACAGAGTGTTAACAAGGAGCCGTGAGCTATAAAGGATTGCACACAAATACGACTGGGTAAGAAAAAAAAACAGGGAACTTACGTGAACCTGTTCGAATGAGGGACTAGATTAGACAAGGAACACACTCTTCACTTCCTGAGGCCGACCAGAAAGACTTGGAACAGACTAGCACTGTCAAGCCCAGGAAAAAGCAAGGGTGATCCCACAAAGGAAAAATACAAAGGAAGTATAAATCAATTTCAAATGTTCAGTAAATACTGGAATGAATTTCGTTCGGAATAATACGGAAAAATTATCGTGTGTGTTCTTCTTTAACCTCGAGAGAATGATTAGCTTCTCTGAAACACAGATGATACCCGTGTACAGATGGAGGCAATTTTCTATCCATAAAGACTGGATGAAGTTCAGAAGTATTTTCTCAAAATTATACATAATAAAAAATAACCTTCCCTAGTAATCAGCTCTACGAACTGGCGAAAGTACCCGATATAAGACAGATATTTGCTCTGAAGATTGCCATGAACATCTTTGAGGGAAAAATTCATTAGGAAGAAAGACCACCAATATAGTACCCGAATTGCTAAAGAAAAACTTTGAGCGTCTAAGATCTGTAAAAAGAATTGGACAAAACTGCTGGGCTACATAGCTCCAAAACTGTTTCCCTAACTGCCCGAAGGACTAGTAAACTCACAAAGTAAGCGAATTTTCAGAAAATAATAAAAAGATTGATTCTGAATTTTGACAAAACCAAAATACATAAACTAATGAACCAAAGTTATTAATAATTCCCTCGACAGAAAAAAACAATGGATTTGAACAATTTCACTGTGGTTTCGACGTGGAGGACTTTGTATTATCTCTGTGTTTTTGGGAAACAGAATAGTTATGTTTTGATGCTTTGCACAGTTAATCTCAATATTTAGTGAATTAACTCTATAGTGCATATCATACAGTTTATTTGATGTAGATTTTCCTCGAATAAACTCTTATTCAATTCTATTCTATTCTATTCTACATTCTCATCTTTTTTCTTGTTACCGTTCGTTCTGTGAGGTACTGATTCATTCTGGCAGAAATTTGGTGTTTATTGTGTCTGATTGCAGTTACTGGGAATGATTCATCTAATTTATATTGCATGATATGTCAGGATACAGGCGTGCTTAGACTGCATTTATCTGCTTCTTCAATACATATTTTGTTATGGTACAACTAGCGATGATTAAATTAAATTGAATTCAATTTTGACACATTAGGACCAAGGTTCATTATATCCAGTGGTAGGAATTTATCAACAGGTCAATCTTCCCATGTCCATCAAGAAAAAGGTTACACAAAATAAAATAAGGTTGTATCTTGTTTTCTATATTTCATCTATTTTATTTAAATGAAAAAGTCATTCAAGACTTGCTCCGCGGATCCCGCGCGAATGAAAATGTTTCAGAAGGGAAGCCCAACTTCTCTGTTGCGGATTTTGTGCTCCATCCGCGGACCAAATCTGAGGGACCTTGGGTGACAATGATCTTAACATCAATGAACAATGGCAAATAATCTCAATGAAGATTCATAAACAATGGCATATTACAGAGAAATAAGTATATTGAAAGGACAACATATTTTAATATTGCACACAGCCTGTTAATCTTATTCGAACATTTTGAATAACACAGAGAAGGGGTGTATATGAGTATTAATTTAATTACCATATCAAAAAATTCAATTTCATTTTCATCTTGAATATGAGATAGATAGTTGAAACTTATCTTCTGATTGATGACAATTCGAAATATTACTCGCAGAGATTGTTATCAATTCGAAATTGACACAGAATATTTCAAACATTTTTTGAATTTTCTCTTCTTCTGAAAAAGGGAGTAGTTTTGTCGTCAAGAATTCATAACTCCGTTGTTTCTAATTTTCTTGGAAGTGGAGCTGGTGGAAGTGTTTGATAAAAATTTTGTGATCTGTGATTATAATTTTCTTCCAGTTGATCATTACTGCAAATATTGCTTTCTGGGTTACTGATGACATTTTCATCTAGAGAGTCGTGCTCAGATGTTTGGCTTTAAGAAAAAAAAAAATAAATCGATAGTATTTTGTTCATGAGAAGGTGAGTAAAACATGACAATAATATAATTACCTAAATAAATTCAGATAGGAGTGTCGCGTCTCGTTAACTTGAATAAAAAACTTTTCTGCATTAAAAGTATAAATACCCACACAAAAATTATGTTCTCAGTATATTTAATGAAAATTATTGGGCATATTTCGTCAACACATGAGAGTTGATATCTCGACAATCTTCTGATGCATTTGGAATTCGGGAAATGAGTAGTGGATCATTCATTTTGTCATTTGAATGTGCGTTTATGATCCGTGAGTGTTTTTCATGTCTCGTGTAATATTACAATCTACTCAAAAGAACAGAATGAATAGAGGAAAAATAATCAATTCAACAGAATGAAAAATTTTATATCGATTAGTGAACGATAAGTAATAACACATAATTCAAGTTCACGAGTTTCGACTTCACAAAAAGTGACACCTATTACTTTTTGGAGGTGAGTTAGAAATAATATTCACCTATACAAATCTCCATTTTTGAACCATTGATTCTCATAGGCTTGGAGCCAGATTGGATTGCTCCCATGCATTGTATGTTTGTTGGTATTTGGTACCCTTCCACTGATGATGCTGAGTCCACCTCTTTCGTGGATTTCGGAGTCTGTTCCTACTAAAATGAAAAACAGCACATTGTCACATCTTAAACTTTTAAATAATGAAGGGATTCGATTATTGGGGTTTTGACTTCGAAAAGTGTTGTTTTGTTTACACCGATAAAATAAATCGAAATTCGTTGAAGAAAAGTATGATGAATACGTTCATATCCATCCATATCTACTATGGGGCAGTTGGTTAAAATCAATCCGTACTAACAGCTCTATATTTTTATACCAAAACATGAACAGGGACCAAACCACGAGAAGCAGCCAGTTGACATAGACCAGATTTTACAATAGGTCCAGAGTATTAAAGATATTCAATACAAACAAACAACTTTTTTTTGTACCTTCTAGAATAGGCTAAAAAAAGTTGTTTTGACTGAATATCATTAATAGGTACTGTGGACTCATGGTAAAATTATGTCTATGTGTACCCGCTGCCTTCTGCAGATATGGTTAGTTTCGTGAAGTTTTGCCCCTGTTCATAGTAGGTATATATGCTCCTGATGAAGTCTACAAAGCTCAGACGAAATATAGATCTGTATATACGAAATACGTATTGACTTTAACAAACATCCCCCATTTATTAATAAAAAACAATAATTCACAACTATCATTCGACCACTTCTGTGGTTCTTCTTCAGGATGGTCTGACATGTCACCTTTGGAGGATTGGATAATATTGATTGAAAATAAAAAATTAAATCTTCAATATTTCGAGAGCGAAAACATGTTGTTTTAAAAAACCTTTGAGGAACGGAACTCCATACAGTTATAAATGTTTTCGTAACAACAAATCGTAATCTTGATATTAATCAATCTCACCATAAGCTGTTGCGGTTGCTGCCTTCAATTTCCTGTGATACCTCTGTCTTTGATTCAAACACAAGGCTAGGCAGAGGCATAGTAGAAGAAGTAAGAACATCGAAGAAGCTGTTAACCAAAACGTTGTATTAGCTGTTTGAAGAGATTGCAAAGCGAGAGCTCCCCCAGGTTGAGTATCTAATACATTGAAATCCTGAAATCATCTCAAGTAAGAAAAGAATCCACTGGAAAATTGGAGTAAAATCACTTTGAATAAACTATCTAATTTTTCAGTATTTTGATCCACTAAACGGAGGACCTCCTCGACTTCCAGAATAGAATTATCAGTTTTATCTACCAGGTGAAGATATAAATCAGTTCTCGTTTTATCCACAGTGCCATCATGATTAGCATGTACCCTAAATTCATCTATATTGACGATTGCTCCAGTTACATTACCAAGTATTCTGAAATGAGTAAAATAATTCAAGTTTTGTATAAGTTATTTATGCTAGTTCGTGTTCTTACTCCCTGAATAATTCAATTTTTTCGCGAAGTTCGGGAGGATGCTGTCTTAGAACAAAGCGAACTCTCTGATCTTCTCGCAAGAGATAAATAAAAACTCGGGACATATCACGAAAATTGTCAGTGTCGTTCGCCATGACCTGAAAAAGTTATTATTACTTTCATGAATTGAAATTGAAAACCCTAGAAAATTCCTCGAAATGGTTGCTCACATTACTTACAGGAATAGTTTTTTTTTCAGAACATTGTTTAACTTGATCAACATGCCACATTCGAAGAAATTTAAATGAGCTGTTTTAAAGCAGGTAGTCAAATAATGAGATCATCAAATGAAAATTTGCAGCGAGTTACCATTTATTAATTCCCATAAAAATCTGTAGCAAACATAATAAGTAGGTATGTATATGTGAGAAATAAATTAATGAATCTTGAGTGTATTAATTTATGAATTAGGCCTTATTCATAAATTAACACACTCAAGATGATCAGATGAACGCGCGATTGCGCATGATTCCCAAACGCGCGACTAGACATACTGAGTAGTCACATAGAAATGTTCATATGGTCGCGCGTCATCGCGCGTATATTGGAGATAACGCGCGATCGACTTTGCTCTGTCGCCAGTATCTTGTTTCGCTCGACGTCGCACGTATTGGAGTACAACTGTCAAGCATAGACTTGATCAGATGATTCGCGCGATTAGACATCATACAAAGATGAAATATGGACGAAGATCTCAGTGATTTTTCTGTGCCCAGAATTAAAAAATGACAGTAGTGGCGGGCTGCCGCGCTATCAACGCGCGACCATCTGAATACATCAATGCGTGTTAACGAGCTACAAACGTGTGTTGTCGTGAGACCATGTGAACTTAGCCTTAATCTGATGTAATCCAAATATGCTATCAAATCCAAAATTGCAGATAGTCTAAGTTTCTCTGTTTTATGAATTAAATACCATGAATATATTCTCGTCTTTGCAATATTGAAGCCATCACAGAAAAAGGTATCATCAGGCTGATAGTATTAAAAAGTGTAGAGAGTAGTGGAGCCATTAGAAGGAGTTTTCATGTTATGGAATTATATGTAGGGTAAATGTGTCTTAAGTCGCATCCACACTATGCCGAATGATATTATTTTACCTGAGTCGAGCGAGAAAACCGAATAAGTGTAGAAGAGACAAATACAGAACGTGTCGAACCGAACGTGTCGCCCGTCACAGGGCGACATAGTATACATGCGACTTTAGAGTACGCACCATTTTTTTTTCAATAGTAGTGTAGTTGATTTTGAAAAGTCTATTTCCATTTTATTGAAGCAGAGTGTATACCACTGAAGTCAAAAATGCCAGATAAATACGGGACACTACATCAGGGTAGCTACCTGGCGAACTATACCAAACGGCGAGCAAGGTTGGCGAATTTGGCCAATACTCCTTTTCTTTTTTTTCCAATAAATACACACAGTCCATTGATAGTATATTCTAAAACAAGTTCCAGAATGAGCTCTTATTCCAACACGAATGCGAAATTCGAAAGCATGAGTGTCAAGTTTCGTGAAATACTCTCGAAATTCAAATAAAAATTTAAATAAATTTGTATTGTATCTTGGCAGTTGGTGTTACTTACCAAATTTGACAGATTACGGAATTTGAATTGATTTTAGTTGAAAATTGAGAGAACCTGAGGTCAGTACTGACAACCACAAAATGAAAAATTTTACTGAAAACAATTCTGTAATGAGTTTCATTACAGCACTACTTTTAGTACTGTGATGAACTCATTACGATACTGAAATAGAGAAAATTATCATTACGTCTCAGTCGACGACATTGGTCCATTCGGAGTCGAATTTTCTTTTAACAAACATCAGTATTTCACTTCGAAAATATTCGTTTAATTTTTCTCGTGTTGTATTTGATAATTAGCAGTGAGAGCATCAGTCCTCAATCCCATACATCCCTTATCAAAACTTCACCATCTGTTTCAGGTTATCGAATGTTTCCATTCGCGTCGTAAATACGCGAATTTATTCACTCGTATTTGTTTCATTCTGAAAATAAATTACTTTCAGTTTTTATTCAGTGTTTTCGTATTTTCGTACAAAGAATTTGGTGGGAAAAGTGGGTATTTTGAAACACGCATTATATTCGTACATGCTCTATTGATTATTATCTCGCAACTTCAGGTGGTTGAAATCGTGGGAATACTAGCGCTCGCTCAATTGGCTGTAACCGATCAAAGTTTGCATGTTCGATTCAAGTTACGGTGTTTAAATTTGGATAATATTCTTGAAGATTTCAACACAGAGCATAATTCAATTATCTCCATTTTGTCAACTACGGAAAACCTGGATATGATTTGCTGATGAAGAAATAAATACAAACTTCATGAATAATTTTTTCACTGAATAGTTTAAGGCTTTCACGACCGGATATACTGGTATGCAAAGAGTCTTCCGGGCTTATTGGCCGTGGTCCATTAGGAATAATTTCACCTAACGTTTCGCCTACAACTTCGGTAGGCATCTTCAGAGGATTCTCGGTGTAAGGTTGTACCTCGAACGCTGAATTTCTGACACTGGCGCGTTCGAACCGGAAACGTCATCTGTGCGCCGGTTTGTGGCGGGAAAATGATAATGAATTCGTCAGACTATGATTCCAAAATGAGGGAGTTGTTAGAGCCTTCAAACTACACTAAACTCAGAAGAGATCCTACCTCATCCAAAATCAAACAAACAAAGGCTCTCATAAAAGTTTCTTCTCTCGATGAAGAAACTAAAAAGAGAATCTGTAAGAGTGAAGCAAGGGCTCCGCGCATATAAGGACTTCCGAAAATTCACAAGGATAATGTCCCATTGAGACCAATTGTTAGTACCATTGACTCGCCAACATACGATTTAGCCAAATTCTTAACGACGATGTTGAGACCTTATGTGGGAAATACGGAAACCTTTGTCAAGGACTCTACTCACTTTGAAGAAAAGCTGCAGAACATCTAGTTGGGACCAAATGACCGACTCGTTAGTTTTGATGTTGTGTCTCTGTTCACATTAGTTCCCATCAGAGAATCGCTAAACTACGTTCGGAGATATTCCCGAATGACATAGCAAAGCTCTTAGAACTTTGCCTAACATCCAGCTACTTTCAGTGGAAAGGCGAGTTCTATGAACAAATAGACGGTGTCGCCATGGGAAACCCTCTAAGTCCTGTAATTGCGAATTTCTTCATGGAAAAATTCGAACAAAGTGCCATCGAATCGACATCGAAGAAACCATCTACGTGGCTACGTTATGTAGACGATACTTTCGTCATTTGGGGTCACGGAGATGAAGAATTGCAAGTTTTCTTAACCCATCTCAACAGTAGGCACCCAAATATTCAATTCACAATGGAAGTTGAAAAGGATGGTGCACTACCATTTCTAGACGTCTTGGTAACTAGAAAGCCTAATGGGAAACTAGGACACAGGGTTTATAGAAAACCAACCCACACTGACAGATATCTACATAAGGAGTCTAATCATCACCCCAAACAGAAACGAGGAGTTATCAAAACACTCGTAGAAAGAGCCCGACGATTATGCGAGCCGGAATTTCTGGAGAATGAACTTGAACATTTACAGAATGCATTCATCGCCAATGGCTATAATACTAAAGAAATTCAGAGGGCAATAAGAACAAAAACTTCCACCCGTGATGATAACACATCACAAATTACACCTAACGGAAGAGCCATCTTACCATACATCCCCAAGGTCACAGATAGAATTGGTAAAATACTGAAAAGGTACAACATCGAGACTGTTTATAAGCCGACACAAAAACTTGGGCAAATGATCAAAACAACCAAAGACAAAGTTGACCCACTTTCACAAGCTGGTATTTACAGAATACCTTGTGACTGCGGCAAAGTCTATATTGGCACAACAAAGCGGAGTATTAATACTAGAATTAAGGAACACGAACGGTGCTGTCGACTGAATCAGACAGAAAAATCCGCACTAGCAGAACATGCGCTAATAGATGGACACAACATAGATTTCTCAAAAGCGGAGATTATTTCCAATATTAGAAGTTACTATCCCAGGCTGAACATGGAAGCCATTGAAATTTATAAACACAAAAATAACATAAATAGAAAAGAAGAGACTCCTTTCTTGCATAGCGCCTGGTTACCCACCTTAGAAAAAACGAAGATCAAGCCGACACGAAGCGGGAGCGATGAGCCAATCAGCATCGCGCACGTAGACGCGCCACTTTTTCCCGCCACAAACCGGCGCGCAGATGACGTTTCCGGTTCGAACGCGCCAGTGTCAGAAATTCAGCGTTCGAGGTACAACCTTAGACCGAGAATCCTCTGAAGATGCCTACCGAAGTTGTAGGCGAAACGTTAGGTGAAATTATTCCTAATGGACCACGGCCAATAAGCCCGGAAGACTCTTTGCATAATTTTTTCACTGTCAAGACTATTTACACTGATCTTTTTCACGATCAATCTTCTTCTAATATTGCTACATCAACAACACCGAATGTTAAACTTCCAAAGTTTCTTTACCAACATTCGATGGAAGTTATAAAAATTGGCCCTCTTTTTCCGATATTTTTAGTAGCCTCATTCACAACAATTCCGCCTAATCAGATATTAATATATTTCAATATCTACTCAGTTCATTGCCTTCTGAAACGAGAAATCGTTTGAAAGGATATCAATGAAAATTATCAATTAGCCCTATAAAAAAAAGATCCACTTTTCTTTCTTAATCAAGTTCACAGAACAAATTTTCTTGTAGCTACTATAATGCAAATCATGCCATTTATAAATGCTATTCTTTTCTGAATAATTCTCTATCAGCAAGATTAAAAATCGTTAAAGACAAAAATTGCTATATTAACTGCCTTCATTCGGGACATAGAGTGTCAGGATGTTCGTCAAAGTCGACCTGCCGTCATTGTCATAAGAATCATCACACATTGTTACATTTGAAGACAGTTGACCAATCTACTGAAAGCGTTGATCCTTCTAATGAAATCCCATCCACCTCCATATCAAATGGTACACAAGTTTTAACAAACATAGCTGCGTCGCCTGCTACTGGGTTGTTAGCCACTGCACAGGTTGAAGTCTTGGATGCTCGGGGTGAATATCGAGTGATTCGCATTCTACTATATCCAGGATCTCAGACGAATATTATCATACAAAAATGCGTCAAAAGATTAGGACTTGAGCGTTTCAGCTATTTTCGGCTAGGGCCGAAAATGATGAGGTGTCACTAAGGTGACACCTAAGATAATCACTCTCGTGATTCAACTGGTCGTTATACGGTTATGTTGCCTTCCAAAGCAACTATTTCCGAATTGTTTGGAGATACGTATAACATGGCCTTGCGACGTTTGTTTTCATTGGAACGAAGTTTCAAAAGTTCCCCTGATTTCTATGATAAGTAGAAGAAGTTTATGAAGAATTACTTGGATTGTGGTCACATGACTTTACTTTGTGAAGCCTGTCCATTTGTTGACGAATATTATATACCACATCATGCTGTTTTC
This sequence comes from Hippodamia convergens, assembly GCA_038502775.1. NCBI lineage: Eukaryota > Metazoa > Arthropoda > Insecta > Coleoptera > Coccinellidae > Hippodamia > Hippodamia convergens. The sequence goes on along the minus strand of CM076607.1, from coordinate 82,213,716 downwards.
AACCGAAGTAATCCTTCTACAAAACTAAGAGTAGTTTTTGACACCTCTGCTAAGGTTCCAGGCAATGTTTCACTGAATGAGATTGTTTTGACAGGTCCAGAACTTCAAAAAGAAGGTGATGGATCTTCTGCTGAAGTTCAGATTTTATAATGTGGTTTTCACAGCTGATATCAAACGAATGTATAGGCAGATTCTTGTTCATCCATCACTTAGACGATTTCAATGAATTCTTTTCAGATTTTCAATTTCCGATCGGGTTCGAGTATACGAGTTGAACACCTATGGGGTTGCCTCATCTGCCTATATGGCTCTTCGGACATTAAAGTAGTTAGCTCCTGATGAGGAGATTCATTTTTCTTGAGCAGCGCGAGTTCTACAATCAAAAACATACATAGATGACATCTTATCAGTTGCTGATAGTCTGGAGGACGCCCGAAGTTTGCAGAACAAATTAATTTCTTTTTTAAGGCAGCGTGGATTTGAACTCAGAATATGGTCCAGTAATAGAACTGAGCTAATCGATCATTTAACCCAAGATCGTCAAAATCAGAAGTCGTTGAATTTCGATGAAGATTCCGCCTTGAAAATTCTCGGATTGAGGTAGTTTCCAGTTGGAGATCATTTTTCCTACATCAAAGATTAAACGAAAAAACCAGTTACAAAACGAACTATTCTTTCGGACTTGGCACGCATTTTCGACCCAATTGGATTTCTGACACCCTTCACTTTCTTAGCCAAACATCTCATCTAACAATTGTGGACTCTAGGTCTACAGTTGGACGATGTCCATGAGGGTTCTATAAATCTCTCTCTGCTGCAAAGTCTAGAGTTGCACCCGTTTAACGCTTGTCTCTAACCCAAGTTGGAGTTATGCGCCGCTCTTGTTCTTTCAAAATTGCTTTCTTTCGTCATAAAATTGGAAGTAGATGAGATATTCGCATGGTCAGACTCAACGTGGTTCTTCATTGGATTAAATCATCTCCGTATCGCTGGGAGAGTTTCGTGAGTAATCGTACCTGACAAATTCAAGAATTTGTTCCTCCTGATCGTAATATGAGAAGTCCCAAGACAATCCAGCAGATTGTGCCTCTCGAGACATGTCTCCGTCCAGTTTATTAGACCATTCTTTATGACGGGACCTCCGCGGCTTCAGTCTATGAATGCAATCGAAAATTCTTATGGCTCTGATTTTGAAAAATTACAACTTGGGAGGAACGGCAAGTGGTTTAATCAAACTTCGCATCTTTTGACTTGTTTGATGATCTCATCACAAGGTATTCCTCGTCGTCTAAAATTCATCAAGTTGTAATTAATTTATTTCAGTTTGTTCTCAATCTAAAAAATCTTCACTTCTAAACATAGAAAGAGAAGAAGCATTCAGTTTTCTCAGCAAAAAGTTTTTCGTAAAGAAATTCAAAATCATCGATCGAATCGTCCTATAAACGTCAAACATCCCCAAAAAATCAATCTCTTCATTGGAAATGATGATATTCTAAGAGTTGGTAGTATATAATCGTTTTTCGGGCTTCAGTATGATCATAAATTTCCAGCGTTATTGCCTTATAAACATATATTCACGGATCTACTCATTCAGCATTTTCATCGGTTGTATCTTCATCCTGGTTCACAAACATTACAATTCCTTCTCTATCAGCAGGTTTGGATTCTTTCTGCATGAAAAGCAATTCGTCAAGTTAACTCAAAATGTCTCGTTTGTTTTCGCTCCAATCCCAAATCTCTACAGCCTATGATAGTCAACCTTTCATCGTGTCGCGTGAATCAATTAAAGCCATTTCAGTGTGTAGGAGTCGACTTCGGAAGTCCTTTTCTGGTCACCATGTCCAAAGGTCGGGGTGTTAAATCAACTAAAGCATATTTTTGTCTGTTTGTGTGCTTTTCAACCAAAGCCCTTCACTTAGAACTTGTTTCTGATTTGACTAGTTAGGCCTTTCCGGCGGCTTCAAAACGTTTTATTCCGCGAATTCTTCGTTAGGCAATTTCTATTTTTCATACAACTTCGTAGAATCGTGACAATATATATCAATCAAAAACTCAAAATATTGTCACGATATTCTATGAAATATAGAAATTGTCTAACGAAAGAGTCTGATTTAGACTCTGAAACGTTAAGCTTAAGAGTTCAAAGTGTTTTCTTTTTGTTCATTGTTAGGCAACAATTTCTTCTTGTGAAGTTTAGGCCCATGGCAAATTAGTGCTCAAATTATTACGCAGGGGCTTTTCTTCTATTATTTAAAAAATTTTTTTGAAATTTTTTCTTGTTTCAGAGAAAACCCAAATTAAGTTTTCAGGAATATGCAAAGACCTCCCAGAAGATACTCCAATAGATACATTGCAACAACGTGCGAAATGGTTCACACCAAGCGATCAGCAAATATATGTTGGATAACTGATGTTTATCACAGATGAGCAACTACCTTCTCGACTAGTTTGAGGCTTTCACGACCGGATATACTGGTATGAAAAGAGTCTTCCGGGCTTATTGGCCGTGGTCCATTAGGAATAATTTTACCTGACGTCTAATGGGAAACTAGGACACAGGGTTCATAGAAAACCAACCCACACTGACAGATACCTACATAAGGAGTCCAATCATCACCCCAAACAGAAACGAGGAGTTATCAAAACACTCGTAGAAAGAGCCCGTCGATTATGCGAGCCGGAATTTCTGGAGGATGAACTTGAACATTTACAGAATGCATTCATCGCCAATGGCTATAAAACCAAAGAAATTCAGAGGGCAATAAGAACAAAAACTTCCACCCGTGATGATAACACATCACAAATCACACCTAACGGAAGAGCCATCTTACCATACATCCCCAAGGTCACAGATAGAATTGGTAAAATACTGAAAAGGCACAACATCGAGACCGTTTATAGGCCGACACAAAAACTTGGGCAAATGATCAAAACAACCAAAGACAAAGTCGACCCACTTTCACAAGCTGGTATTTACAGGATACCTTGTGCCTGCAGCAAAGTCTATATTGGCACAACAAAGCGAAGTATGAATTCCAGAATTAAGGAGCATGAACGATGCTGTCGACTGAATCAGACAGAAAAATCCGCACTAGCAGAACATGCGCTAATAGATGGACACAACATAGATTTCTCAAGAGAGGAGAGTATTTCCAATATTAAAAGTTGCTATCCCAGGCTGAACATGAACATGAAGCGGGAGCGATGGGCCAATCAGCATCGCGCACGTAGACGAGCCACTTTTTCCCGCCATAATCCGGCGCGCAAATGACGCTTCCGGTTCTAACACGTCAGTGTCAGAAATTCAGCGTTCGAGGTACAACCTTAGACCGAGAATCCTCTGAAAATGCCTACCGAATTTGTAGGCGAAACGTTAGGTGAAATTATTCCCAATGGATCACGGCCCATAAGCCCGGAAGACTCTTTTCATACTACCTTCTCGACGTTGGCGTACGACTCGGGTAGTCGACGTCGATTTGGGTAAGGACGGTATCACACGGGTGGCAACTGTTCGCACTTTATTATTTTTTTTTTCATATCATTTTACAAGAAAGAACGCTCACAGGTGTAAACACTCAAAAAAGCGCCCACTGATAACATTCATTTAGACATTGTGAATCACTTACAATTAATTACAATATTAGGTTTATAGTGATAAACAAGATTTGAAACCAAGTCTATATATTTACACGAATATACTCTCAACCTTCTTTTTAAAAGAATTCAAAGTGTCTCCCGAAAAAAAATCGACATTATTTACATGAGTGTTGCACAACTCCAACATTCTCGATACCGGTGAAAACTTCGCACTGTTGGTTCTATAAGTGGTAAGATGGAATACAGGGGGTTTCCTCAGATGTCTAAAAGGAACATTAAAGTTAATTGATTCTAGAATTTCGGGACAATTTAGTTGGTTTTTTTGGACAAGTTTTAACCTCGGCTTGAAGTGAAATTAAATATCTTTCATAATCATGTCTTATGAGATTCTTGGTTTCAGACCGCATAGCTTGAAATATTTTATAATCACCATAGTTGTCATAAATTGTCCATTTTTTGTGAACTCTGTTTTTTCGTTTTATCATTTTGATGGTTTCTCTAGAGAAATATGATGGAAAACCTTTAACTTTTCTAACTATAGGGACATGTACATCTATTAACTCATTTAAAATATCATAGAAAACAACTAAATCATCATTAACATTTCGATTTACAAGCAGATCATCCCATGGTATATCAAGTAAACACTCATTAATTAAAGTGAAATTAGCCCTTCTAAAACTATAGAATGTGTTACTTATACGCAGCGGCTTGACAAGCCCCACGCTGAAAAGAAACTCCATAGATGGATGATTTCTGTCCTCAGGAACAATTGGATCAGAACATCTCATCAGATAATCAATTCTAAAGCTGTTACAGAGTATTAAGTCTAAAATTCTATTGTTATAATTTGTAATTCATTGAACTGCATCAGCTCAAGAAACGAAAAGGAGTCAATCAATGAAGCACTCTTTGTATCAACTTTCACAGGTTCTAGATATTTATTTGAGTCATCTCTCACCCAAGAAACCCCAGAACAATTGAAATCACCTAGCATCAGAACTACACTATCGCCAAGGAATGTTTTGATGTCATACAGCTTAGACACAAGACAGATCAACGGAGAGGAGTCATCCGGAGGAATGTAGACGCAACCCAAATAAACCTTCAATTGATCGATTGAAATCTGAATCCATAAATCCTCTGCACCACTTTGGAATTCTGGAACGTTGATTGGCTGCAAACCCTTCCTCACCGCCACAAAAACACCACCACCCTCACGTTTAGCACTGGCCGTCGTGGAGCGATCTCTCCGAAAAATGTCATATTCATTAGAGTTCAATATTTCTGAGTCATAGACACTATCGTTAAGCCACGTTTCAGTAATAAATAAAAGATCGTAATTGCTGGCTGAAGCAGAGCAATTGAAAAGAGGCAATTTTGTTCGCAAGCCGCGAACATTCTGATAGTAAACGTTGATAGCCATCTTGATAAGTATGAGTCAAGGCAAGGAAGATGTACTAATGATCAAATAGGAAATTACAGCTTGTCAAGGTCTGAAAAATTGGCGATATTTTCAATTTTGGAGGTGTCATTCTTCCGCATTAGAATGCTACCATTGTGAGTCCACACGAACTTATAACCTTTACTTTCTGCAGCAACACGAGCCTCCTTAAATAATATTTTGTTTCTCATTGTGAGATGCTCACCAATAAACAGACCGTCTCTTATTTCCTTCACCTCGAGTCCATGTGCGGCATTTGAACCAGTACGCCGAGCGGCCTTATATGCAGTAAGAAAATTATCCCTATTTATTTTGGACATGAATCGCACAATGATGTTCTTAGGTTTATTTTTTATTTTTGTAGGAACTCTGGTAATGTGGTCCAAAAAGGAGGAATCAATCGGTACTTTCAGATGAGCTCCTATCTTAGTTACAATTTCGACTAAGTTTTCATTTGATTTCTCAGGGACATTCTGTATTTCTAAGTTGTTGGAGCGACTGAACTGCTCCAAATTATTGATCTTTATATTCAGACATGACACTTCCTTTTTTAGTTCTGCATTCCCATTCTCAAGTTTAGTCATCCGCGACAAAACGTCATTAAATTTATTTAGTTTCATCTCGAAATCGCTGATTTTTTCCGAGCAGAAATTGACCGACCGCCGCAGATTCCGTATCTCCGACGTCAACTGGGCAACGGAACCGGACTCGATGGATTCATCATCATCAACGCGGTCCTCACCTACCTCCGCCGCCGCCGCCTCCAGAATGTCTTGAGGATGCCCGCCACTCGGGGAACCCGCTGAGCGCGCCCGACACGACGCACACCTCCAGCTCGCCCCCGCCAACTCTCTGATAAGTGATAACTGAGACTTGGATATATCACTGCACCGATTGTTTGCGTGATAATGATCATGACAAAAACCGGTACAAACAATACCAGGCGACTTACGCGTTATCGGAAGACTGCACAACCTACAAACTGTCATCCTGACTTCAAAAAAAGAATATCGCTCAAGACACCTTCAGCAACAAAAACTAAGAAATAATATTCGGGAAATAACCAATATTTATTTTTCACACTGTCTACGATAGAATTATCTGAACAAACGAGATCGACACACTCTCATCGACGTTCATTCAACGAATGAACTTCTAGCGTTATTCTGCAAAGACCAGTAGTAAAGATATGTCCCCTTCCGGTGCAGACATAAACATGTTTGGTAAAATAGGTCTATTTTAGGTGAGCGAAATGTTAGTGTTTCATTAATATCGTAAATGTTTCATTATTTTCGTTATTTTTCATCATTATTGCATTACCTCTTTTGAATATCAATACTTCATAAGCTGGAGAAGTGAGAATATTTGTTGAGTTTTTTCAAATTCATTGTAGTTTTCTCGCACATGTGTACTGGTCAGGATGCCTAGTACCTGCGGAACACACACGTGTGCGAAGAGAGAAGGAACGTTAATGCATGGGTTTCAGTTCTGAATGATAATGAAACTAATAAAAATAACGAAAACTTTCAAGACTTCTTTGTGTAGTGTGTAGTGCCTATACAGGGATTTGCAAGAACTGGACAACCACATCGGGGTGGCTACCTGGCGAACTATCCCAAACGACGAGCAAGGTGGGCGAATTTGTCCAATACTCATTTTCCATTTTTTTTTCAATAAATACACACAGTCCATCAAAATTATCATTACGCCTCAGTCGACGACAGTCATTATCGACGGCATAAATAATGAATTCATTCCCGATAAAACCGTATTATCATGACATTCAAAATCTTTACAAAATAAATTTGATACATACGTTCAATGTATCAAAAACAAGATAAATGACTTGGAGTGTATGATTTACGCTCAACCAATAAAATATGACGTGATATGCCTTACCGAACATTACCACAGCAAAGAGGAATCTAAGGGGATGTATCCCCTAAATCGACGATTGGTATGTAGAACAGGCAAAACTCAAGATATGGAGTAACAATGACACTGGTAAATTACAACTTCCAAAATATATTGTACAGATTGTTTAATCATTTAGGATATAAGGAAAAAATCCATAGAGGTACACTGATGCTAGTTGTCAGCTGTGAAACTTCTTGAAACTGGTATCATCATTATATGTATATACTCATCACCATTTAGAAACATCGATACCTTCATTTTGAACTTGTAATCAGTCCTCAATTGCTTCAGTTTTTATAAAGATACAGTAATAATATGTGGAGACTTTAATGTTAAGTTTAGTATGAGTTGTGATGTTGATTGTGTTTTAGATAGGGAGGCGAAAGCAGTTATTGATCTCTCAGCAACATTTGATTTCAAACAAAAAAAATGAACCAATTAGAAATAAGAATTGCATTGATAATAATATATTCACAAACTCTGAAAGCATGGGTGTGATAGCAACAGAGTTCTCAGATCATGATGCGCAGTTCTTGCAGGTAATCAACTTGGGAATGAACTCTTACCATACTCACAGAGCATTCAGGCCTCTAACTCAGAGAGGTTTCAATACCATGCATATCAAACTCGAGAATGTCGATTGGAATTTTATATATACATATATATATATATATATATATATATATATATATATATATATATATATTCTTATGAAAATAGAGAGCTAAAATAATACAATAAATGTTGAAACAAAAAGTACCTAAGCTGAGGTAAAAAAAGAACGGGGTATCATAACATTCTTCGTATGATACTATAGAATCATACGATACTATCATCACTAGTATCATATGATACTATCGAGCCAGGGGAAAAAAACCTCAGCCGAAAAAACCTGCCACCCCGTAAAAAAAATAACATAAAATATTAAATATCAGGAAAAATCTTGAAAGACATCAGTGTGAGATCATCTGCATGTTATCCGTCGATAGATTCTTCCCAAAAACGGCTCGCGATTCTTAATCTGAAATGAAAAAAGAAAAAAGCAGAAAAGAAACCGAATATTCAGAATAAATCAAATAATTTTGAAATTAACCACCCATTTTAGAAATGCATTCGTTACTTTATGTATAGCCTCGAAACCATCTTGAAATTTATAAATGGGACAACTATTTATAAGATGTTCTATAGTCTCCTCATTTTCCCCACACTCACAACTAGGACTCTCAACCGAATTCCATCGGAAGAGCATGCTATTGCAACGTCCATGGCCTGTTCTAATGCGATTTAGAACAGACCATATTCTCCTGGGAAGGTCAAAACCAGGAACTCTGATGGAAGGATCAGAAATAAGATCTTTATTGAAAAAATTGGATACATTCCATTCAGATTGCCACATTTCTTTGTCGCTTCTATTCATATTAGTCAGAAAATTTGACCAAAAAGGTTTACGCGACTTCAATCTGGGGACCCTATTATCTGGAATATAGGTGAGTATGGGAAACGTGTCTAATTGCAATGAATGTTTTCAACAATTTCATGACATAATAGTATGAATCTTCAGGATATCCTTCCCGTTTTCCGTGGCAAAATAAAAAGAAGAATAACTCAAAAAATAATTGAATCTATCATAAACAGCATCATCCTTCCCCTAAATTAATAAACAAATACTTCACAACAGGATGCTTTCCAAAAGACTTGAGAATTTCCAAAATTCTTTTCCAAAATTTACAAAAAAAGTGATCGTAGCGATATTGGTATTTATAGACCCATTTCACTAGTTCCAATATTATCTAAAATTATGGAAAAAGTATTAGCCACACAACTACTTTGAGGAAAATTATCTCTTTCCAAGTAGTCAATACGGTCATAATAATAATAATAATAATAATAATAGTTTATTTTACATAAACATGAATCGCAGAGGCTAAAGCCTGTACGCGATATACAATTAACACATAAACATTGTAAGTGTAGCCATTATTTTTCAAATTAAATCTTATCCAATTATCAAATAACAAAATAAACAAAAAAAAATTTAAACATCATGAAATTCGAAATCGCTGTAATAACTATGTGCAACCAGTGACGTAGACGGGGACCACCAGAGCATCGGCACGAGGTAGGTGGAATCGTTGGATCACCATTATAAGTTGATGATTGATTGGGAATACTTTCTTCCTTTTTCTATTATCCATCTTCTTATGACATTCTTCTGTTTTTTAATATGCCTTATATCTTTCAGGTCTTTCGGGAACATGTTATAAATGCGAGGAGCTAGGTATGTGAAGCATCTTTGTCCAATTCTCTTTTCAGCTCTAGGAGTGACGTGGCTTACCTCACTCCTAGTTCTGTACCTGCATTCGGTTTTTCTGATTGCCATTTCAATTTTTCCTGAACAGATGGCTATTAACATCTGGGATACAAATAATTGGTGAGGATTCATTGCCTGTGATATGGTATATAATTCGTCCGAAGGAAACAAAAGTGGCTTTCCGTAGATTACACGGAGCAACCATTTCTGGACCACTTCCACTCTTTTCATCTGATATTCGTATGCTCCACCCCAGGCAATAATTCCATAATTTATCAGCGACTGGCACAGAGCTTTGTATATAAGCATTAGCTTCTCTATTTCAAGGTACTTTTTCAAGTATCTAAACTTTGACAGAAGGCATCTTAATTTTCTCACCAAATTATCTATGTGTATATTCCATTTCAGATGTCTATCGATTGTAATTCCGAGATATCTGATGGAGTCAGTTTCGGGTATTACCGTGCAGCAATTGACTCTCAGGGGACCTAAGTTCGGAAGACCTGACTCATAGGACGTAAATGGTAAGTACTTTGTTTTTTTTACGTTCATTGTTAATTTATTTATCTCGAACCACTGTTTTATTTTGTAAAGGTCGTTTTCAGCGTCGGATTTTAATTCTTGCCAAGAATTTCCCTCGTACAATATGGCAGTGTCATCCGCAAAACTAATGACCTCTCCCTTCTTTTCCATCAGTAATAAATCATTTATGTAAGCTAAGAATAAGATTGGTCCCATTACTGTTCCTTGGGGTACTCCACATTCAATGTTTCTCATTTTACTAGAAAACTCATTTATTTTTACAAATTGAACCCTATCTGTTAAGTAATCTTTCAATAATTCATGTGCTTTGCCCCTGAAGCCATTTCGGTAGAGTTTTTCTAGAAGAGTTGTATGGGAAACAGTGTCAAAGGCCTTCTCAAGGTCTATGAAGACACATAGACCTGCTTTCCTCCTGTCCAACCAACCGTATATTTTTCCTATCATTTCTCTTAACGCATCTTCGGTCGATTTACCTTCTCTGAAACCGTACTGATGATCAGATAGAATTTTATTTTTATCTAAGAATTTAACAATTCTGACCTTCAATAATTTCTCAAGGATTTTGGCTACATTCGATATAAGACATATCGGTCTATAATTTGTCATCTTGTCCTTTTCTCCCGATTTGTAAATTGGTCTGATAACCCCACTTTGAATATTCTCGGAAACTTAGCTGACTCAAAACACATATTCGTCATTAACACAAGGGGTTCAGCTATTTCTTCTTGGATGTTTTTCAACAGTTCAGTTCTAATTCCATCAACGCCAGGAGATCCTCCGTTTTTTAGTTTTTGTATCACCTCTTTCACTTCATTTGGACTTGTTGGAAATAGGAAAAATGTTTCACCACAAAAAATCTCACCCTCTTCATTCTTTGGAGTATATGGTATACTATCGGCTAGCTTTTTACCTACTTCATTGTAATAACTACCGAACTCCTCTACAATTTGTTTCGTGTTTGTTACTACTTTTTTTTCATTGTTAATTATAGATTTTATATCTATTTCAGGTTTGGATCTGCCGCAGAGGTTATCCACATAAGACCAAAGGGATTTTGTTGCTGAAGTGTATTTCTTGACAAAGGTGTTCATGTAGTCTTTTTTAGCGTTCCTGATCAACTTCTGTAGAGTATTCCTGTATATTGTATATTGTTGTTTTAATTCGATATTGAACTGATATTTCATCATTTCCTTGTATAAGTAATTTTTTTTGTTTATAGCTTTAAGTAGTCCCTCTGTAATCCAGCCGCTCTTCCCTGATTTCCTATAGCTCTGTTTAATATTTGTTGTATGTTTCTGCGTGTAATGTTTTATTATATCAATAAATAATTCTGCAAAAGTGTCCACATCTTTATCTTTCATCATTTCCTGCCATTTTATCGCTTTCGAATCATAGAAAAGGCAAAACTACGATACAGGCAATTATTAGTTTTGTTGCATATACAAATGAATGTTTTGAACAGGGTAATCATTGCTCGGCCTCGTTCATTGACCTGTCGACAGCATTTGACTGCGTTGCCGCGGACAAGCTAATTTATAATCTTACGAAATATGGAATATGGATTCGAATTGTCACCAATAAGTCTTTGCGAATCCTTTTTGACCGCAGGAGGCAGGTGGTTTCTGCAGATGGAATTTATCCAGGAATGAGAGACGACCATTGGAATTTCACAAGGTTCCAATCTCGGACCCGCTTTCTTTTTAATTTATATCAACGATCTGCTTGAATATCTTCCTGAAGTCAAGACCACGCAATTTGTTGATGATACCACCATTGAGATTGGGTCAGAGGATATTGAGAGTTGACGTGAATTGGAGCGAGTTACCCTTGCAGGGGTTCTCGAGTGGTTCATAGCTAATAATCTCAGCATGACACAGCAAGACACAATCTCTAATTCAGAGTATGCGATTGGAATACGGTAGAGACAACAACAGAGTGAAATTTCTGGGCGTACATCTAGATGCTTCACTCACATGGAATGCTCATGCGGATGAGTTGGCATCGACTTTCAGCAGAAATATATTTGTCTTGATAGTTCTTTCAAACTCGTGAAACTTAGTGATGTTTCGCCAGTCCGAGTGTCTGGCATCTTCAGGAGTTATATTTCAGGAGATGTTTCCGCTAAATTACGCTGCCTCATTTCGCAGGCAGTGTAGAATACAAGTATTCATTTAATAAAAAATTACAGTTTTTTATTTGTATGCTATTTCTTTTGCTTTCCGTTTCATCAAATTCCATGATTTAGAATTGTCAGATTAACTTCAAAGTATGGCCGCAAGTTTGCGTCATATCCAAATCGTCAGATTACTGAATGAGGGCTTTTTTTAGGTCCCCTTAACATCCCCTAAGAAAATCTGATGCTCTCGATAATTCTGTTTCATTTAGAAGATCAGATTAACCTGTGTTCATCTTTAAAAATACGTAGGGAATATTCAATTGATTTCAATAAAAAATGCCCATTCTAATAATTGTCTTTCAAAAATCTGCCACTTCTGGGCTCGTTTTTGAGTATTGAACAAATTTTTTGTTTTATTTCGGGACACAAACGGGACGAACCCAAGACAGTATCCACAATTCAATATGTACAAAGTGACAAATATAACACATGAAATCAACCCTAAATGAACAAATCAAATCTAATTCAGAATGACACAACACAATTCGATATGATTTACATTAGATAATTATCTGAGCGACCTCAATCAATCAATGACATTCAAACTAGTGCGGCGGAAATGATTAATTAAAACGAACCGAATCTTCGAAGTGGAATGGAAAAATATATCGATGTTAGTGACCAGCGATAGTTTTCATTAATCTGTGTATAGGAGAATTTAGAAAGTAGTAAGTACAAGCGAAATCGGTGAAAAATGTCTCTGTATGCCGAGTGTTGTAGGAGGGAACAACAAGCCTCACGTATTGAGACATGTGGGTACAATATATTTTCTTGTTCAATAATTTGTGGGTGAACATAATATCGGTCACCTTTCTGCGCTGCTCAAGAGGAATTAAGTTCAATCTCTGGTAGACTTCAAAGGTATTTCTGACAAAAAAAAATCGTTCATGCCCTTTTCTGGACGCCCTCCAGTCTATCTATGTATATTCCATAGCGTGGGTTCCACACAACCGAACCAAAACTTGAAATACTGTTAACGTAAGCTAAATAAAGGGTGCGAGCCACATCGACACTCCTCAGTTCAAAAGTAGATCTTAATATGAAACCAAGCATTCGATTGGCTTTTTTCGAGGTATTTAAAATATGTTGATCGAAGAGCATTTTGGAATCCAAAGTAATACCGAGATCTTTCATAGAGTTAACGTGGGAAATAGTCTCACCGAGGATTTGATATGTAGCAGGCACAGAGAAAGTGGGTCTTCTAGTAAATGTGATGGAACTACATTTAGAGAAGTTCAGGAAAAGTCAGTTATCTCCACAGAATTTTCTTGGATTCGCAGTCTATCAGAGGGACAAGAGATAGAATGGAAGACCTCTAGGTCATCAGCATACATGAGAACTTGAAGCATCCCAAGATGTCATTGATGTAGAGTAAAAAAAGTAATGGTCCCAAGTGAGATCCCTGTGGTACACCCGATGTTATCCCAACCGCACCCGAACACACATGAACAATCTGATGTCTGTCTGTCAAATAAGATCCAAACCATCTGAGGAGCTGACCACACACAAACCCCAGAAAGCTTCGAAATCATCATGGCGTGATCTATCCTGTCGAAAGCTTTACTGAAGTCTGTATAGGCAGCATCAACCGAAAGTCCGGAATCTATACTCTCCAAGATATATTCCTCTCAAACAATTTACCGATTGAGCAGAGTTTAGAGATAGGTCTGTAATTCTCCACTAAATTTTTATCCCCTGATTTGAATACGGGAGTAACATAACTAACTTTCCACTGATAGGGAATAAAGCCCTCGGTTAAAGATCTGTTGAACAAAATGTACAGTGGCTCAACAATCATATCGTGACAGTTTTTCAAGAACGATGAGGGGATACCACCAGTACCAGGACTTCCACAGCTCATGGTCGCGATCTTAGCACTAATATTGCAACGTTTGATGGTATAGTGCCCAATATGAAGTGGCGTATTCACCGTAGATTCCATATAATTTATCGGAGAGGGAGATAAGAAAAGTAATTGGAAAATTCCTCACAAATTTTCAGCGGGTTTGTAGAGACGCCATGAGGTCCTCTGACGGAGTCAGGAAGACATGGCGAACTTTTCTTATTTCGGACATATTGCCAAAAATGTTTCGGGTCATCCTTTATGCTACCCTCCACGCCTGCCAAATAATTTTTATAATCTTTCGAGACAAGGTATTTGGCCGTACTCCGGCGAAGTCTAAAAGTGATATAATCCATCTCATTACCGTACATTTTCCAGCGTTTATAATATTTTTTTTTTCCTTATAGTTTTAAAAAAGGATGTCATTTAGAATCTCATAGAATATACCCACTGAAGTATTGAAGTCCTGATCAGATAACGCATCAGTCCAGTGGAAGGCTCCTAAGGCCTCATTTATTGCGACATAATCTGCACGATTGAAATTTCAACCACGCAGGTCACCAGAACATTTGTTTTGACGAACAGGAAGAATGATATCGAATTTTAGTGTGTTGTGACTTGGATCCTCAGGGACTGAAGGAAACTCAGAGAGTTGGATAAGGCTATGCCAAACCGTTTCTGTTTTGAAATAAATTTGATAACGATAGGTTTTGGCTAGAAGGGTCAAATGTAGGTACTCTATAGAAATTATCAATATCAGATGTTGATGAGACAACCAATATCCTCTGCTGCTTTGGATATGATGAGGGAAATATTCTCGTTTTCTTTCTCAGGAACACCGCACATTTCTAGATTATCGACCCTGCTCTGCTGCTCCAATAACTCTACGCGATCTTGTAGATCCTTGGCAGTAGGTTTGAGCTGCATATTATTTTCTCTAGTAATCCGCTCCATATCGCTCATCATCTGACCCATTGCAGACATGCTACGCTCGAAAGATGAGATTGAGTCACTGCAGAAGTTGACAGACTCGAGAACGGTATCATATTTAGCTACAAGAGACTTCATCTCAAATTGAATCTTCTGAAGTACCGAGAGCGATTCAGTGGAAGGCTCCCCGCTATCGGACAAAGAAAAGACAGTGGATCGTCGCCTCTGTGCGTCTTCTCCACCTCTGCATCCACAACTGGTCCACGAAACCCCAGGAATCTGGAATCGGGGAAAGTCTTTCTTCGTTAAATTCACACATTTGGCGTGAAAGAACATGGACCACTGCATTGCAGTACTGGAGACCTAGTGTTAATGCCTTCTGTACAAGTTTCACAAACAGGCATCAGTGCCTTCTGCATTTGTATTATCAATACCTATTTCAACTCTCTCATTCAAAAGTGCAAGGGAGGTACCTATCAAAATTTACCTTTAACCGTAAGCAAAGATTAAAGAGAAACAATTGACATTGAAGGATGGCCGCGAAAGCGTTTATAGAGTTGAATCTTCTACTACTCTTTGATGATCGTTAACATTGATTATTGGAGATATTTATGTCAATTTGTTCAATAAATGGTAAGATGATCAGTGATTCATAATTATGCATAGCTCTGACTTTATCCACTGATAAACCGATTAACAAAGCCATGTTATTTTAATGCATGATGAAATTCTACCGAAAAGCTACAACTAACAAGAACTATCCATTCTACATAATCTTGCAACATTCAACCTCCCGAGTATCTAATAGATTTCTGTAAACTATGGATGGAAAGTTGGAAAGGAAAAAACAATTTTTGTTTTATTGATTCGTATCCGAATTCCTCGAATAATTGATCAATCAAGTTGAGTCTGAAGAGAATATTCATCATGATTTTAATATATACCTACATATATTATCAAACTAAAGTTGGCATGCCATCATTTGGGAAAAAAAAATGTTTAAACAATTGAGTTTTATGAATTCCTTATGGTATACTATTGGTATTAATATGTTCTTATAATGTGTAATCCTTTCATGGATGAAGAAATCCGCTTGGATAATATATTCCTTTCATGGATAAAGAAATCCGCTTGGATAATATGATTGTCTCATGACTAAAGTTTATACGTTTATGCAATTTACCAACCATGAAATCGAAGTAACCTTTCATTCCTTGTTGAGGATCAAAATTTAGGATGACATCCCCTGTATCTTGGTCAACAACGAATGGTGGCTTGTGTATGTTTTCTAGACCTTCCGTGAGGGTCATCTGAATTTTTCCTATCAGGTAATATTTGATTCTAGCATTTACTCCGACATCAGCATCAGATGCCTGAAAATATTTCGGAATTAAAATAGTTCTCCAAAGCAAATTTCAAGCTTCACCTTCACGGACATGAATCTGGTACCAAAGTCTGTGGCCGTACTAACACCACCAGTAAAGACTTTACGAAGAAATCGGGGAGCATTGTCATTGACGTCCGAAACATTGACAATTATTTTGATTTGGGTATCATCGTTAGGATTGAAAACATCCTCGATTCTAGGAATTGAAGAGCATTCTTCTGTAGCTTTTACCAGAAGAATATGTAAACTTTGAACTTCTCGGTCTAAAGGTTTCAGAACCTGAAAGTGTATATGAAATTATCAGAAAAGATTTCTAAATGAGGCAGTTGAAAAATACTAAGTTTTACCGTCAGTGTATGCTGAAGTTTATCGAGTTCGAAGTAGTTGTTTTCATTGCCCCCTACGATGAAATAACAAATAGGACTTGGCGGTCCTTCGAATTCAAGATCATCTCTATCAACAGTATCTGGCAATTTCTGTACTTCGACGCCTGGTTCTTCATTTTCTGTTGAGTGTTCTCAATAAAATACAATTATATTTCTAAGCAATATTTGAAATCTACCTGTGAAAGTGACTGTGAACTCATCACTCAGAAACTGTGGTTGATAATCATTTATATTGCTCACGTATACAGTCAAATCCAAATCAGAACTCAGAGGTGTGGGTGTTCCTAGATCATATGCTTCTATCCTGATCTGAAAGCGCCGATTTCATTCTTCAGTTACTATAATTGAACAATCAGGATCTTACATCGTATATCTTTTGTTTTTCTCTATTCAGAGGCAGCCTCAGCTCCAGTATACCAGAAACTGGTTGAAGATTGAATGTCTTCCAGTGGCTAGCAGGATCTGCTTTTAATTTATATCTAACTGCACCATTCAATCCTATGTCTGCATCACTAGCTACTATTTGTATGAGTGCACTTCCAACAGTAGCATTCTGAAAATATTCTCTCGAATGAATAAAGAAATACTTAGGGCTGGCGAGAGATGGTGGCAAGGAAGACAAATGCCTGGGGTTCAAGGCTTCATGTCACAAAGTCTCTTGAATTAGAAAACTTAACAAGAGAAATCAAGGAGAGCGTACATATAAAAAAGGATGACTTTGTTGAAGTTGAAAACAGATGAAATTTGATTTGCAAAGTATTGCGATAATATTGGTTACAATTTTCCGTAGAAAAAGGATAAATTCAGGTTTTCATTTGGGTTTTTATATGTTCATCCATTCAAATGTATGTTTTCGTATTCAATTTTTGTTCTGAAAAGATCTGAAAGAGAAAAATCTAAAATTTACTGAACACCTCAAAAGCTTCCATTTCTAGTGTATTCCTCCATCTTGTTTCATTAACTTTTATTTTCCACAAGAAAAATCTCAAAGTGAAGTGCAAATTATATCGAAGGATCATGCCTGTCAAGTTTGAGTTCAGTTGAAATATCTTCTATTAGGTTGTTCCAAAAGTCAATAACGGGAAACGTTGGCTTGTATTTATTCAAATATTTTTATTCAATTACCTCTGGTATACGTAGCGTTGAATTTGGAGGTGGTGTTACGAACACTGGGGCATGGTCATTGAAATCAATAATAGTTATACATATTGGTTCTTCCACCAAATGGCTGGGTGTTCCCAAGTCTTGTGCTCTCAGAAGCAGAGAATAGTTGCCATGGCGACCCCTAAGAGAAGCTACTGCTTTCAACTCGGCAGACCATTCGTTAATTTGTGCCACAGTGAATAATTCCATATTTTTTCCATCTGCTATATCAATAATAACCTGAAAATATGTTTCTGTTTTCTTTATCTATGCTAATTTGCTGATACGAACCTGTCCATTGGATGTGGTCGGATCATCCAAATCTGATGCGTGAATGGTAGTGATGGGTTGACCAATTTCATGAAATTCAGTAACATTTATACAATATGGTGGTACCAACAATTGCGGAATATTATCATTCTCGTCAAGGATTGTAACACTGAAAATAATTAGTTCAAATCATTGCTATGAAACGAATGGATAATGAGCGAATGACAAATATATTTTTTAAAGTTTTTTAATTGTCTTCTTTGAATAAATCCAGCACTATATTCAAAGAGATATATCTTCAACTCTAAAGGTGAGTTTCAAAAAATTTTGATTGTGCGGTCAAAAATCATTATGTAAATTCAAACCAATCGAATTACTCGATTTGAAAATTTCAACGACTCTCGCCGGATCCAATCAATTTGACAGTGCTTGATCAGGGAATCAGGGTTTTGTGATACCCACATGAAGTTCTATATATATAGACAATATTCAACATACAATCAGGTGCTTGAATCTTTGACAAACTGATAAAATTTAAGATAGTGAAGATTTTGCGAATCTACAAAAACGTAATTTTTCGAAGTTTTATTTTATTCTTCATTCACTGTAAGGGGCCGATATTTTCAAGTTTGTATACTTCTGATGAATTTACTCACATTTCATTGATTCTACTTCAATGCTTACAAACTGTGGGTCAAGAAGCTCTGAGGAGAATCCGCAATGGAAAAAGTAATTGAGCAATAATTGTTACCCTTGCACTGAGATTTTGCCGAAAAACGGCAAAGACATGAAATACGTATTCAGCCAATAGATCCCCAAATTTCCAAATGGAAAACGGAACAGATTAAAAAATCAAACTTTTGAGTGATTTTAAATCAGCGTACCTGGAAGATATGAAAATCAAAGAAGAAGAAATGAGAGTGAAAACACAGGACAACGAAGCAAAACAAAACAAATACACCGTCTATAAGGGAAAAAATCACCTATTTGATAATTCGAGATCGTTTCGAGTGGCAGAAATTGAACGATAACTTAAATGAACATTAAATGCAAAAAAGACAAGTCGATAACCTAGGGAGCCCAGATTGAACCGGCTTCAGAAAATGACCAAAGAGTATCATACAGAAGCTTGAAAAGGAAAATATAGAATTTCACGCTTACGAACCTAAAAGTGAGAAAAATTTCAGTGGTGCTTCGCGGAATAATCACTCAAATAACGGAGGAAGAAATAAAAGTAGACTTAGCTGTAAAGTTTAGCTGTTAACAAAAATCACCAAAATGAAGGAAATGCAAGGAATCACAGCGCCTCTTGTCATATAAGACAATATCCAAAGAATATAGAGAAAGATTGGAAACCACGCGATCTCACTTACGTCAGCGGCATCTGGTTGTTCCGAGCTCATTCAGGAAATATCTTAATGTGCGAAATAATGATGATTAACAAACACGTGGTGTAGTGACTTGGGACCGCGAGGTCCGAGTTCCGAGCTCAACCCCGGGCTAGTGTAGAAATTTTTTAGTCAACAATACTGTGGTTTTGTCACACAAGATGTTATTTTCTAGGCTCGACAAGTAGAATTTCAATTTCAGTAGGCATGATTCCAACGCCATCTAAACTTTAAGAGTTCCCAACAACGGAAAATCGTAGTCGGTTTTTAATACTTCTGATATATGGCGGATTCCTATCTTTATACTCTATAATCTCAAGCAGTATCGTTTAAATTGCAATTATGCTCAGGAATCTCTATTCAAATAGTTTAAAAAGTTTAAAAATAAAAAACGCAATTATTCAATGTCATTGATGTCAATTATTCGGACATTCCCAGAAAAAACTATCATGGTACATGCAAGTGCATGAAATGTGCATACAGTCACTTGACAATAGACCCGAAATGCTCGAATTGTTGAGGTGACCATCTGTCAACCTTCTTTAACTGCGAACATAACAAAATAACCAGGATAACTAGAAAGAAAAACATATGGTGTCCGCATTCCGAGAGAGAACGTATGGATTAAACGGACTATGCCAATGAACAAAAAGTGAGAAAAATCAAAACTAATTAAAACTGTCATTAAAACATAAATAAAGAAGAAACTAAAATAAAAAATCAAGGATAAAGAGAATAAAGTAGCGAGCAATGAGGAAGAACTTGCTTCAAGTCTAGAAAGAATGACAAGGACAAGGCACAGCTGCCTTCGTCAAGTAAGAAATAAAACATCATAATCTAACAGCAGTAGTAGATACCACAAACGAGGAAACAGGGGAGAGCATCAAAACACCGATATATTTTCTGTCTATCCACCGCCAAACAATGACTTCATAGAAATCGATAAAACAATCTTCTTTAAAGGTGAGAAGCCAACTATCGTGGCTGGTGATTTGAATTCAAAGCGCCCTAATTAGAACAGGTTAAAGGAGAACCAAGACGGTAAAATTTTGAGGAAATATCAGAGAAAAATAGTCTTCTGGTTATTGGTCCCGAAGAACCCACTCACATGCACGAATCAACAAAGACTATGGATGTACTGAATATTGCAGATATAAAAAACATTTCATGAAAGAACACGATCGAAACAAAACTAGAAATGCCATCTGATCATTGCCAGTGATACTTGCTATAGAAATAGACACAGGTAGATGCATTAGAAACAAATAAACGGGAAAAAATTCAAGGAAGTCCTCCAATTAACCAACAATTGAAACAATACAACATATCAAACAAGCAACAGAGGAGCTTAGGACCTTGAAAATATAACAATCGATGCTCAAAAAAAAAAACTAACCAGAGATATACCAATACCAAAAAGACAACTAGTACCTTATGGCATGAAGATACTGTTAGAGGAAAAGAAGAGAAGTAAGAAACAATACAGAATGACATTTCATTTGAATGACAAGATCAAGCTAAATAGACTAACGAATTAAATGAAACTTACAGTTCGAGATTTATTCACGGAGGAATAGGAAAAAGAATTAGAAATTGTAGACACTGAAAACCAATTTTTGTGAAAGGTGACTTCAGCACTCAATGGAAAAAAGAACAAAATTCAAAATCCCAATGTTGACTAGAGGAAAAAACAAAGCAACGATAAATGAGAAGAAAGTCAAAATATTTGCGGACTAATTAGAAAAAAAATTCAAACCAAACGAACTTAAAAATTCAACAGACCAGTGTAACATGGGAAGTATCCCAACGTTAGATGAAAGTTACGCACAAGGAAACACCGAGAACCTAACGAGTGAAGAACATTAAGAAGTTCTGATACGACTCAAAAACAGTAAAGCCGCAGGAATGGATAAGATCTTTGTTGAAGAAAGTGTGAAATCTCCAAATATATTATGTCATAGAACCTGGTGAACAATAATTAAAATCAATCTAGAGATTATAAATAGGTTATTGTCAATTTTGGAAGAAACACTTGAATAAATATTTTTGACGAATAACGACTGTATTTCTCTCGTATACACTTATTTTCCACTGGAATAACTCGAAATTTACAAGAGGTTACGGACCGAGTTACGAGAGTTCGGTGCAAAGTTTTTTTCAAGTAATTTTGACACTACAAGAATAAACGTTCGCAGCTACGAAACAAAGTGGTATATGGTATTAAACATGAAAAATGTGGATCCAAAGCAAGTAAATCCTTCAATGCAGTCTTCATGGGTGGAAATTACAATGAACCTGAATGGTACGTTGGCAGTGGTGCCAGTTGCCATTTCACCTATAATCAGGATTGTTTGTCTGGTGAATGTTTCAACAAAAACCAGCTGCAATGATATTACAGTAGCTAACAAGATGAAAATTCCAATTGAATGTTGTGGAAATGTCAATCTCAAGACTAAAGTTCGACATGAAACCTATGACATTGTAGTTTACAATACTTTATACACAAATTTAATAATATATGTAAAAATGAAAAGTGTCATTTCTTTTAAAAAACTACTTTTCATTTTCTGTTCTATTTTTTCATTTGATTTGAATTTAGAGAATGCCTTGATTTGTCAGTTGTTAATTAATGAATGTCATTACATATTTCAAATATTGTAAATTGAGAACTCGAAGAAAAAGCATTGTTTTTGATTTCTTTCAGGTTCGTTAGTTATTATTTTAAGATATCAGAGTTTGTTTGTTAAAGAAAATAAATCTTTCAGATTGAAGACATCAAATCGTCTATTTCTCGAAGTAAGAAGTAAGAATTGACTTTCATTCTTATGAATCAAAAACAAGCTATAATTTATCACATCCATGAAGATTTGCATAACTTTTGAAACATCAAATACTGATGCGAAGAAAAATATATACAAGTTTAAATGGATTCAGACTACGAGAACGGAGACATATTATGAAATTCCAGAAGACAAACAGAATCGATATGACCATCAAGAACTTTTTGCTTTACCGAAGGTGAAAAATATTTTGAAATCAATGAAAACAAGAGGATCTTTTCGTACGTGTGTTATTTCATTGACTCCGGAATTGAAAGCAATCTATTTCGATACAGAAGAAGATGTGATGGTTAGGGATGAGTATTTACAAATTACTTATTCACCTGCATATGTGAAAACAGAATTTGGACGAGAACTGTCAGAATCACAAGATACAACAGAACTGTCAAGCAAGTCCAATGAGAATAAAAGGGATTTCAAGAAGATGAAGGACGATTTTGTGCTGAATAATTTTGATGGAAAGAATGTTTCCGTGACTTCATGGTTAAGTAAATTTAAGACGGAATGCACTCGTTGCGGAGTGGAAGAAGATGGAGGCAAAATTTTGATTTTACGTTTGTTTCTGGATGGAATAGCGAAAGAATGGTTTGATTCTAAATTAATTATATTAAGTTTGGACGATGGTTTTCAAATATGGAAAAGTAACTGCTTGAAAAGTTTTTGTGAAACTAGTTGGCATAAGTATAGAGAAGCATATTCATTTAGATACATAGGAGGAAGTTTAGTTGACTGCGCTTTTAGAAAAGAAAATTTGTTGTTGAATCTACGAAACAATTTCCCAATTGACATATTAATTGACTTATCTGTGACAAGTTTGCCAAAATTTTTGCAAGATAGAATGGATAGATCGAATGTAACAACTTTTGAGAAATTATTAGGTGAGTTACGGAAGTTGGAAGGTTTAACAAAATATGAAAACGTTGGAAATATCAAAAATGGTAATATAGATAAACCTGCCGAACGAACTCCATCACCAATAAATAGAAAAATAGGTAAAAACGAACCATGCACAATTTGTGATAAGAATGGTTTTTCAGGGAGGTTTCATCCAGAGACTTTATGTCGGCTAAAGAATAGGAAATTCAATAATTTCAAATAAGAGAACGTAACCGGTAACATAAGAACGGCAAATAATGTTGGGGTACAGGATGAATTAAATGAGGTCATTTCCAACCAAAAAAACTAGTTTTGTTGCCATTCATCAAATTGAGAGTGTTCGTAAATGATAATGAATTATGTGGAATTTATGATTCAGGCTCAAATTTCACTCTTCTGAATTCGAAAGTGGCAGATAAATTATGTCTACACATTCAAGATGATAAGAACACATTCAAAACAGTCAATGACAGGGCAAATTTTTCAGGAAAAATAACTACAAAAATGAGAATCAATGATATTGAAAAAGAAGTTGTGTTATTTGTAATTGAGGATAATAATTTCGAGTATGATATTCTACTCGTATTAGATTCTATTTTCAATTTTCAACTAAAACAAGATTTTGATTTGAATATTTATCAAAGATTAGATATGAATGAAGAGAGAAGGATCGATTTTTTTCATAATAATAATGATAGTGAAGATAACAACGTCAATTTCAATGAGGGGATACCAACAAAACTTTCCGAAGCAAAATTAGAACATTCGACAACAAATCAGAGGAATAAAATTGAAATGTTAATAAATGAATATGATAATAATTTTGCAAGACACAAATTCGATATTGGTCAGGTGCAGGATTATGAAGCACATATAAAACTTTTAGAACATAAATTTGTAGCTAAAAAACCATACAGATGTTCAATGGATGATCAAAAAGAGATAGAATTCCAAATAGGAAAAATGTTGAAAGCGAATCTGATTGAAGAATCTTCCTCACCTTTTGCAGCACCAGATACTTTAGCTTATAAAAAAGATGAGGGATCTAAGACTAGATTGTGTGTCGATTTTCGTGAACTCAATAAATTAATTGTTCCCGAACCACAGCCTTTCGCATTGATCGATGAAATATTAGCCAAGACCCGTAATGCAAAAGTATTCACTACATTAGATATGAATTCTGCCTTTTGGTCGATTCCTGTTCGTATCAAAGATAGATATAAGACTGCTTTCGTGACGCAAAATGGTCACTGGCAATGGAAATGTTTACCTTTTGGACTTAAAACATCCCCAGCGATATTTCAACGTATTTTGAATAATATTATCAGAAAATATAACTTGAATTCATTTTGCTTAAATTATATAGATGATATTTTGATATTTTCTTCAACATTTTAACAACACATTGAACATTTGGAAGAACTCTTGAAAGCAATATGTGCAGAAGGATTCAGACTTAAATTTATCAAATGTAATTTTGCCAGAGAAGAAGTCGAATATTTAGGACATATTGTAGGAAATAATACAGTACGACCTATTAATGACAATTTGATTTCCATTAGGAATTTTTCTCCACCAGATAATCGGAAGAAGATAAGGCAATTTTTGGGAAAAGTTAATTTTTATCACAAATATATAAAAGATTCAGCTAGATTATTATAACCGTTGCATAATTTACTGAGGAAGGATGTTTAATTCAACTGGTCATTGGATTGTCTGGAAGCTTTGAATAAGGTTAGGGACATCCTTTGTTCTGAACCAGTTCTTGCAATTTTCGACCCAAATGCCTGTATCACTATATAAACTGATGCCAGTATTGAAGGAGTAGGAGCTGTTCTTAAACAAAAACAGATTAATGGTGAAATGAAACCCGTAGCATATTTTTCTAAAAAACCTAATAAATTTCAAAAGAATAAGAAAGCAATATTTCTAGAATGTCTGACAATTAAGGAGGCAATAAAATACTGGAAATATTGGCTAATGGGAAAAAAATTCGTTGTTGTTACTGATCACAAGCCATTAGAAAGAAAAGAATTTCGAACAAGACCAGATGAAGAGTTGGGTGACATGATGAATTACCTATCACAATTCGATTTCGAGATTAAATATGAACCAGGAAAAGTAAATGTAGAAGCCGATTGCCTTTCTAGAAACCCAGTTTAGAAAGAAACGGAAAATATGGACGAATGTATAAGAACAGTGAATTTGGTGGCATTAAATGAAATAAAAATCGATCAACAGAATAATCTCTCAAGGATAAAACACATGAAAAACACAATTTAAGAGAGAGATAATTTCTACAAATTGCAAAAAAATAGCAAAAAAATAATTTTATCGAATGATTTTGGAATAGATTTAATCAGAAAATTACACAAGCAACATGGTCACATTTGTGCTAGCAAGATAAGTAAAAAAATCAGAAAATTTTATTACATTCAAAATATGGATTCGCTGGCGAAAGAAGTTTGTGGATCATGTGACATCTGTTGTAAAAATAAAACGAGAGTAGGTCAAACGTATGGCCTTCTTTCACAACTCGGCCCAGCAAAAGAACCATTCGAAATAATGTCCTTAGACACGATTGGAGGCTTTGCTGGAAATCGCTCTTCAAAAAGATACCTCCATCTCCTAGTTGACCATTTTACCCGATATGCATTTGCGAGTACCTCCAAATACCAAACAATGGAAGATTTCATTAAATTAATTAATAAATTCAAGATAAACGATCAATTAAAACATTATTAACAGATCAATACCCAGGAATAAATTCGGAAAAATTCAGACAGCACATGAAAAATTTGAATATACAATTAATTTTTACAGCAGTTGATTGTCCTTTTTCAAATGGCTTGAATGAACGATTGGATCAGACATTAGTAAACATAATAAGATGCAAACAGAATGAGAAGAAAACTAGAGCTTGGACGAAAAAAGCCGAAGAATGTATTGAAGAATACAATAGGACGGACCATTCTGTGACTGGATATAGTCCAGAATATTTACTTCATGGAAAATCTGATCCCATTGCTTCAGAAGAACTTATTGAAAAGAGTAATTTAGCAAGAGATAAAGAAATAGCATATACAAATTCTTTACGTAATCACGAATATAATAAAAAAATAGTCGACAAGTTTAGAAAACATTATAATTTTAAAATTGGAGATTATGTTCATGTTGAAAATAAGTCAAAATTGAATAGAAAAAAACTTGAAGAAATAAGAATAGGCCCTTTTCCAAAAGTGAAGAAAATTCCAGACACATCTATGAGATAGACATTGGAAATAGAAAAAAGGACAATAATTATTTCCATGTAACAAAGTTGCTCCCATATGACAACGACAACATCTAGTGGTTGTTGCATACCTTGGGTGAGGGGATGTAATAATGAAAAGTGTCATTTCTTTTAAAAAACTACTTTCCATTTTCTGTTCTATTTTTCATTTGATTTGAATTTAGAGAATGCCTTGATTTGTCAGTTGTTAATTAATGAATGTCATTACATATTTCAAATATTGTAAATTGAGAACTCGAAGAAATAGCATTGTTTTTGATTTCTTTCAGGTTCGTAAGTTATTATTTTAAGATATCAGAGTTTGTTTGTTAAAGAAAATAAATCTTTCAGATTGAAGACATCAAATCGTCTATTTCTCGAAGTAAGAAGTAAGAATTGACTTTCATTCTTATATATATATATATATATATATATATATATATATATATATATATATATATATATATATATATATATGAACCGTATGAACCGTAGACAGCTGTTTCGGGCTTTCGGCCCTCATCAGTACGGCCGAAAGCCCGAAACAGCTGTCTGCGGTTCATTTTCGTTTCAGACTGTTATGTCCGTTAAATCTTTTCCATGTACTTCACCGATCCCTCATTATTTATCCTTATATTGTATATATATATATATATATATATATATATATATATATATATATCTATATATATCAATAAGAGTCTTGATATAATCATTTACTCCCCAAACCTGAGTCGTTATACCCTTATCAGTTGGTGGTGGTGGATTGGTTAGACAATCTTATAGGGGGTACTGCTTCAAGTACAATAATTGTGGCTGAGTGAAACAGAACCAACGATTGCTTTATCAAGCACTGAAGCGGAATATATTTCATTGAGTGATGCCGCAAAAGAAGGTTTATATTTGAAAATATATCGGGTGATTTGCTAGGTAAAAATTTGGAAATAATGTGTTGAATGATAACTAAAGAGCTATCAAACTCTCTGCCAATCCTGTATTTCATAATAAAAGTAAAAATATTGATATAAGACACCATGTTACTAGGGATTTGGTTAGTAATGGAACAGTTGTTCTACACCATTTGCAAGTGTAATTCAGAAACCGGCAAGTCTATTTCAGATTAGTCACTTGATATTTTCTGAAATTCAATAGACAAATCTGAATATAATTTGATGTTTTCTGAAATACAATTGACTAATCTGAAATACAAGTGATATTTTCTGAATGTCAATTGACGATTTCTGAATACCAATTGGAAATGGTGTGGAATTTAAAGATACTAATAAAATGCGTGGGAACGATGACGAGAAGGCTGCAGTGTTGGGAGATGTGTTCTCAGGGCTATTCAGCTCTCAACTTGATGGTGTTCTGCCAATAATTAATACCCCACGTTCTTCGTTCAGCTTGTTGAATAGATCACTGAGGAAGAAGTGGGTTTTCATTTGAGACTTCTGGATCCATCTACTGCCCCCGGTCCGAATTGGATTGCTGCTGTTTTGCTCCGGAAGTACGCAGGTTGTCTTGCTTCTCCGTTAACGAGAATAATGAGTTTGTCATAGGAGACTTCTGTGGTGCCTAAATTCTGGAAGATTGCGAATGCAACACCAATTTTCAAGAAGGGAGATAGAACTCTTCCTTCTAACTACAGACCAACCAGTGTACTGCCTATTGTATCTAGAACAGCTGAGACAATCATTTTCCAAAAGATGTTTTTCTGCAGCAACATAATATTACCGGAGGAGCAACATGGCTTTTTGAAAGGCCGATCTGTCATCACGTGTCTGCTACAATGTGTGAACGAATGGACTGTGTGAATCGATGCCAGAATACCAGTCGATGTAATTCATTTAGATTTTGCCAGTGCTTTCGACCGTCTTCCAAAGAAACATCTGCTCTACAAGCTTCAGCATTTTGGTATTCGAGGAACTCTGTTTGAATTGATTGAATCTTTCCTCAGCTCACGTCACTTCTCTGTCAAAGACGGCAATTCTGTATCTGCTCTATTTGATGTAACCAGTGGTGTTCCCCAGGGGTCTCTGCTCGGACCACTGCTGTTCATGTTGTATGTTGCTGATCTTCCGTCACCTCTGATGATATCAAATTCTATTCAGATTCTTCGAACGTGAATCAATTGCAGTGCGATCTCGAGACTGTGTTTAGGTGGTAGTGTGATGGGCTACTACCTTTGAAAGTACAAAAGTGCAAAGTGCCTTTCTTAGCTAGAACAATCCACGGCATGAATATTTCCTGAACGGTGTAAGAATTGAATCTGTCAGACAGCATTGCGATCTAGTAGTGACTATTCCACATTACTTGAGCTGGTCGGCTCATGTTCGGAATATCTGTGCGCAAGCAAATAGGATCCTGTACCTCATGCGCAAGTCATTTACACGTTGTTCAATTAAGACCTGCAGAATACTGTATGCATCATATATTCGACCCCATCTAGAGTATGCAGGTCCTATCTGGTATCCATCCCCTGTTCAGGATCAACAACTTCTAGAAGGTATTCAACGCATCGCAACCAGAATACCTTATGGCTCCCGACGACATTCTTATGAAGACAGACTGCGAATTTTCGACCTCACCTCTTTTATGAAGCGTCGTGAGCGTGCTGACTTGATAGTGACATTTCGGGCAATGCACAGTTTTTTCGGCAGTGATCTCAGACAGATATTTCGGGGGGTGATGTGTATGCGCGGGATGAAATGGGGAAAAATTTTTTGTTTGGAATTTTTTGGGGACACTTGTATACGGGTCTAATTTTTTTGAATCACACTATTTGTTTGATTTTATTCTATATTTATAGGCTATATGTCTCCTTTTTCACTCTAATAAATAATAATAGTGATAATAATTTAATAACGAATAATATTTCAAACAAATCGATTGTTATAATCTCAAAGATAAAGATGAAAAGTTGTAGAAATTATTTTCAGTATTTCGTGAATCTATATTATGAACAATACTGAGAGGCAATTGGTATAAATGTTCTGATTTTTCGCATCTCAATCGCAAAATATTGATCAAATGAGATCGACTTATAATAATGGTTCGATACTCACTTTATGTGTTTGAAAGCATTTCTGCTTTCACCATTATTGAATCCATACTGGTAGTTATCCCATGCTTCAATAATCAGTAAGTACGAGGCTTTGTCCTCACGATCCAGTTCATCTGAAATCTTCAATATCCCCGCATCAGAATCTAGGGAGAATTTCCCTTGAGAAGATAGACGATCCAATAAATAGGTAATCTTCCCATTTTCACCAGAATCAGCGTCTTGAGCTTCGACTATTGTTATTTGACTACCTATAGGTATATTTTCGGGGAGCATCAACCTCGAAGGTTCAGCCATGAATATTGGGCTATTATCATTTTCATCCAAGATTTGTATAAAAAGTTCCACTCTCGAAGATCGGGAGGGGACTCCAGAATCAATAGCTTTTACCTGAAAACTTTCATGAAGGAAAAATTCAATTTGTAAATTAAATCAACTCACAGAAAGATTCATCCAATTGTATATCTCGTAATCGATTTTATTCGCCACAACAAGATTACCAGTGGATTTGTCCAGAAAAACCAAGTTTTTGTATTCAACTTTACCTTCGAGGTAATATATTACAGTCTTATTTCTATCAGCATCTTCTGCCATAACATTTCCTATTAAAACTCCGTTTTTTGAATTTTCCGTTATTGAGAATTTATAGAATGGCTTCAGAAATTTAGGACTATTATCGTTAATATCTTCAATTTCGACCTCAATAAATGCTGAAATATGTCCAATTATTGACGAAGACTTGAATAAAACTCTCTCTTACCCTTTGCAATCTGTGGACCTGTTTCAGAAGCTAAATCCTCGACATTCAATGCGATGCGATAATATTCAGCAACCTCTCTATCTAACTGTCTGGCTACTTTCAGAATTCCTGTTTTTGAATTGATATGGAACATCTTTGAGCAATCGAATTCAGAAGTTCTGATAAGGAGAACTCCTCTCTCGTTTTTTGCTTCGCATTCGTTTGGAATAATTGAATAAAAAAGTTTTGCTGTTTTGTCCAAATCCTTCGCTATGACCTTGGAAACGATAGTACCCACCTAAGTAAAAGAGAGGAATGTGAGAAAAAATGGAGTCAAATATTAAATTATGTACTTACAGGAATATTTTCTTTGATAATGATTTTTCCAGTTTCCAAAAAGACCGGCATCTTATTGTTCACATCTATTACTTTAATTATAACCGTAACTGCGTTTTCACGACGATTTTCTCCGGGAGCTCCATCCATAGCAATAACTGTCAGTTTATATTCCAAAGTTCTTGGTGAAGTATTATCAGGGTCCAAAGAGGCTCCTTTTGCGACAGATATGAGACCAGATTCACCTCCAATGACAAATTTATCCGAAGCTCCTCTTTGTATTCTATAAACGATGTGATTATTAGGAAACGACCCATCACTATCCCAAGCCCTTATCTAGAATACGAGAAAAATGGTTATTTCAACAGTGTGGCATAATTTTTTCATCACTTACTTCCAGAACGGATGTACCTTCGGTTATATTCTCTAGAATAGTTTTGTTGTAAAAGTTATATTCAAAAATTGGGCTGTTGTCATTTACGTCTTGTACGTAGACGACCAGAGGTACATCCGAGAAAAGACTCGGATATCCCAAATCTTTAGCTCTTATAGTGAGTAACAAGGACCGTACATTTTCCCTCGAGCTTCCATCGAGTAGTTCGAAATCTAAAGGGTACTTAGGTTCGATTACCCCGGTGTGGGAATTAATAGTGAAGTTTTCGTATAATTCACCGAATATTGTATATTCGACTTCGCTATTTTTCGTACCTGAAATGGAAAATTATATTGAACTCCTAAATTTTATTTATCCATTGAAATATTCCACTCAATAGGCGGCAATTGCTTTTTCAACCTTTTCCTCTTTAATGTCGAGTGTGGCACTCGATATAGTGTATACTTCTTCGATTCGACTTATCCAGAACTTCGAATTGAAAGAGTTATCGCACCGTTATACGCACCGCAAGGTAAACAACTTATCGTGTGTGTTTTTGTGCAAAGACTTGTTTGGGTTCACTTGTGATTTCGATTTTCTGGAAATTGATTGTGTATTAAAGAAATAACCCTCCCCACTGTCAAACATAAAAAAATAAAATTAATTTACAAAATACAAAAAAACCTGAAAGTTAAAAAACGCAATTTTAGCGTGGAGCTGGTGGAGTAAAACAAAAAAGGCATGGAGTTTCTTTGAAGTTAAATGCCCTCATTGTAGATAAAGGGGAGAGTTGGATAATACCGCGCGGTTGATAATTCCGCGCGTCAGCGTAATTCAGAAATTATCCACTAGTTCTGCGATGAATCCTTATAAATCAAAGTCGGACATCCCTAAACCGTTTCTCGTGCACCGCTATCACGTTCCGCACGCGCTGTAGATGTTTTTCGTCACTCCTTATAATACTTTCGGGAAGAGATAAGTAATACTATATTTATATTGTGATACTTCGATACTATAAATTGTTAATGCTTGAATACTGTATAATAATTGATGTCAGGATACGTTTTGACGTACTATAATATTTTCCATATAATTTTGATTCGGAAAAAAATTATCATTATATTGACAAATGTCAATCCAAAAATGAAAATATTGTCACGATTCTACGAAGTTGAATGAAAACTAGTGATTGTCTGATGAAGGAGTCTGATTTAGACTCCGAAACGTTACGCTTAAGAGTTCAAAGTGTTTTTTTTTTTGTCATTGTTAGGCAACAATTTCTTCTCGTAAAGTTTTGGCCGCTGACAAATTAGTGCTCAAATTTTTACGCAGGTTCCTTTCTTATATTATTCAAAAATTTTTTCTAATTGTTTCTTGTTTCAGAGACTGGGAGAGAAAACCCAAATTAAGTTTTAAGGAAAATGCATACTCTCGCCAATTCTATTTAATACATACACAGAATATATTATGCGCAGAGTAAATAAAAAATGGAACTGTGAAATATCAGTGGGGGACAGGACTTAGGATGCGCATAAAAATCAGAAAAATAATAAAGGCGCCCAGCGTGGCGGCACGATCAAATTTTTTTTTGCCAGGAACATACCTTTTTTATAATGTCATTCAATAAATAATTTCATTCTGAATTTTTTTTCGAATACAATTTTCATCCATTCCCAACTGTAACTACAACACTCAATTATATTGCCATTAATAACTATTTAATTCAAGTTGTGAAATGAGAGCTGAATACATAGCTGCTAATTTTCAAACAAATGAAATATTATAAATATTTTGGAAGAATTTCTTTCGCGAGCATGTGCGGGTGAATCTCCGATATAGACAATCAATCTCTTGCCCGAGCCGCAACGAATTCTTACCCGAAATACACGTTTTTGGTGGATAATTTCTAAAAAGGTTCAGCGGTGTATTAAGGACATAATCATCTTGTTGCAGTAATTAAGGAGTTGCAGAAAGAAGAATTTTCAGTTTGGAATCTCGTACCATCTGGAACAGCAAAGTAGAGTTCTTCCAACAGTTCGTTTTTTCTCCATTTTTTATTCGTTTTCATTATTTAACTTCAAATTCACTGAGCTACCGTTACATTGTTCCTTATTCGAGCCGAATATTCTCAATTGATTCAGCGTTCATTTCGGAACCTTTTATTACTTTATCTCTTTCATTTCACGTAATATTACTGAGCTTTGTAGTATTTTCATAGATAGTCATTTCAGTATGAGGAGCAAAAAATGGAAACAAAGTATTGCTCTTCGACCACTCCATATCGACGACATTGACGGAATACTTGCATTGGCTAATTCCGTCGTCATTGATGAAAGTCGCCATGTTCGTTTCAAAATTCATAATATTCATAACACGATTATTGCATTGTTGTCAGTGACAGAAAATCCTGATTTGGAAGTCGGATCATGTCATCTTTTAATGAATCATTTTTCACCATCAAAACTATTCATAACAATTTTTTTTCTGATGCCGATAATGAAAGTACGATCGCCAATGCGACTAGACCTTCACCTAAGTCTCAATACACACACCCCGGCTTCTGGTCGGCAGGTTTCGTTCCGGTCATCCAAATCGCACGCTGATTGATGGATGGGACCTTGCATTCACGCCGGCACCAATCAGCGTTCGATTTGGACCACCGTTATGAAACCGGCCGACCAAAAACCGGTGTTGTGTGTGTATTGGGACTAACGTCAAACTTCCGAAGATATCGCTACCGACTTTCAGTGGGAACTATAAAGATTGAACTACATTCTACGATATTTTCACTAGTATGGTTCATAAAAATGATCTTTAGTCAGATATTGAAAAATTTCAATATTTGCTGAGTTCTTGACTTCGTAAGCTCTTTCGCTTTTGAAAGGTATTCCACTGAATCATGAAAATTACAAATTTGCTTTTGATACTTTGACTAAAAAATATCAAAACAAACGTCTCATAGCAAACTCATTTTGGATGCAAATAACAAATACGATACAACTTACTCAGGAATCGGTTGAAGGGTTGCGAAATTTGAAGGATGTCTTTCGCAAAAATCTTTCCTTTCTTAAAAATTTGTTGATCAATGGAGTTTCATTCTGTTCTATAAGATGATTCAAAAACTTGATGATTCGAACTTCAAGAATGCTCTACAGAAATACCATCTTTTGCAAATCTACAAAATTTTATCTCTAGGCAATGTGCAGCTCTTGAATCTACTGCTATTTCTTCAAAACCAAAATACAATCCAGCCTCTTAAAATGAATCTCGAAAATCTCAGAAACGAACATCAACTTTCTTGACTCAATCTGCGAATAATGCTTCAAAAAATAAAATAACATGTAACTATTGTCAATCTTCTCATAGCATTTACAAATGTTATTCTTTTCGTTCAAAATCGCCACTTGAAAGACAACAAATTGCGAGAAGTAACAGATGGTGTTTCACTTGTTTGCATTATGGACATGAAATTTCCAAATTTCCATACTCTCCTTCATTATAATGTTGACTCCAGAACCTCAGAGAAAATTTTGAGTTATTCTCATCCTCTGCGATACAATTCAACACATTCGATTCTCCTAAAGCTATTTGTATGACTGCTTCTTCAGATTCCGGCGTGCTGTTGGCTACTGCTCAGATAAAAATTCGTGAAACTTCAGAACAATTCGATCTCTTTTAGATAGTGGCTCGTAGACTAACATTATTACGAAAAAAATTGCTTCTCAATTAGGTCTTCCATCTTCTTCTAGCGTTGTTTGCAATGTCTGTCCCAGGGCATCTTCAAATACATCCTCGATTTTCGATGCACTAGTAATGCCCAAGATTTGTTCCAATCTGCCGAGTTCAGGGATAACAATTTCCTCACCTGCCATATCGGCTCTGGACTTGGCTGATCCAACTTTCGGTAGTCCTGGTGGTATTGATCTTTTGTTGGGAGCAGAACTTTTTTCCTCTCAACCGGTCGCGTGGAAGGTGGTAGAGGAGAGCCTTCTTCTCTTGAGACGGTTTTCGGATGGGTGTTGATGGGTAAGACGACGGCAACAGGTCGGGTGGTTAGTTCACTCCATGTTTCAGTTGATTCTTCTCTGAATTCTTCATTGAAGTCCTTTTGGGATACTGAAAAATTTCCATATTCTGAATTTCGTTCACCGGAGGAGAATCTATGGGAGATGTTGCTCGTACGGAATCCGGTCGATATGTTGTATCGTTACCGTTCAAAGTTACCACACCCATTTCATTTGGAGATACTCTCTCTCTTAGAGATGATTACTGCAAATTTATGCAGGATTATCTCGATTCAGGTCATATGACATTGGTCGATTCGAAATCATCAGAGCTTGATTCTTACTTCATACCGCATCACTGTGTGATCAAACTTGATAGCTCTTCTACTAAATTGAGAGTCCTCTTTGGTGCTTCGCAGCGAGGATGATGAATAACCCCTCTCTGAACGATTGTCTTCTCACAGGTCCAAAGCTTCAGAAATATATCGCTACCATTCTTCTCCGCTTTCGATCACATAAGTATGTGTTTACAGCCGATATTCGACAAATGTACCGCCAGATCTTGGTTGACCCTGCTCACCGAAAATATCAGTATATTCTCTGGATATTCAAAACATCGGATTTGGTGAGGTGTTATGAGTAGAATACGGTCACTTATGGGATTTCTTCAGCTTCTCTTCTGGCACTCTGAACTTTGCATGAGTTAGCAGAGGAGGAAAAGCAATCTTTTTATTCGGCATCTAGAGTCCTTCATCATCCTCTGCGATACAATTCAACACATTCGATTCTCCTAAAGCTATTACTATGACTGCTTCTTCAGATTCCGGCGTGCTGTTGGCTACTGCTCAGATAAAAATTCGTGAAACTTCAGAACAATTCGATCTCTTTTAGATAGTGGCTCGCAGACTAACATTATTACGGAAAAAATTGCTTCTCAATTAGGTCTGCCATCTTCTTCTAGCGTTGTTTGCAATGTCTGTCCCAAGGCATCTTCAAATACATCCTCGATTTTTGATGCACTAGTAATGCCCAAGATTTGTTCCAATCTGCCGAGTTCAGGGATAACAATTTCCTCACCTGCCATATCGGCTCTGGAATTGGCTGATCCAACTTTCGGTAGTCCTGCTGGTATTGATCTTTTGTTGGGAGCAGAACTTTTTTCCTCTCAACCGGTCGCGTGGAAGGTGGTAGAGGAGAGCCTTCTTCTCTTGAGACGGTTTTCGGATGGGTGTTGATGGGTAAGACGACGGCAACAAGTCGGGTGGTTAGTTCACTCCATGTTTCAGTTGATTCTTTTCTGAATTCTTCATTGAAGTCCTTTTGGGATACTGAAAAATTTACATATTCTGAATTTCGTTCACCGGAGAAGAATCTATGGGAGATGTTGCTCGTACGGAATTCGGTCGATATGTTGTATCGTTACCGTTCAAAGTTACCACACCCATTTCATTTGGAGATACTCCCTCTCTTAGAGATGATTACTGCAAATTTATGCAGGATTATCTCGATTCAGGTCATATGACATTGGTCGATTCGAAATTATCAGAGCTTGATTCTTACTTCATACCACATCACTGTGTGATCAAACTTGATAGCTCTTCTACTAAATTGAGAGTCCTCTTTGGTGCTTCAGCGAGGGTGATGAATAACCCCTCTCTGAACGATTGTCTTCTCACAGGTCCAAAGCTTCAGAAATATATCGCTACCATTGTTCTTCGCTTTCGATCACATAAGTATGTGTTTACAGCCGATATTCGACAAATGTACCGCCAGGGCCCGTATTCTCGACAAGTGAGCTTTTAAACGTATACGTCTCAAAACGAACGGTTCACGTGCGAGTACTTTTCCGGATCGGTATTCTTGACGACCATTCGTTCCATGAAAGGTATACGTTTGAAAACGTGTGATCGCAACAGCTGGCAACACTGACACATTTCACAAATGACGTAAATTGTTCATTGAGGATTATGAATTCTAATTGAAAAACTACCACGGATCTTCAATCTGTTAAAGTTTTCAACCAATTCACATAAGAAGATACTCAATAGAAATGGTCAGGAATAGGTAACATACCATGGTAGGTGCAATCAGAGATTGAAAGAATTTGAGAAAGGTAAGATTATGATCCACAAACCCATTTTGTTTAATCATAATATATATTTGTAGCCTTTGCAAGACCTTAAGTCAAGAACGAAAACGAAGGTTAGCAATGCGAAAAGGCCTACCAGAGGAACAGGCAATTGGTCTCACGAGGAGTTTTGTTTTGTTTACTGTAACTGTGTGATGTACTTATTATTTTTTTATAATTAATCTATGATGAGAGTGTGTATATGTTAATTGAAATAAATGAAATATTAATAAATTTATGAATCATATATTCATGAAGTGTTTTACATAGGTGAGCGGACTTATCACTTAGGTATCTTAGAGATTGTTTATGATAATTGTTGCTTGTAATTTTCTATACACAATATGATCGGTTTTAATACGTTCTCCGACGTCATTGATACCCAGTCTCTATTGATCTCTATCTTTCTAGAGATTCTCCTCCAATAAAAGTTCTCTCATTTCTTTTTCTATCTCCTCCCTCCAGCTTTTTCGAGCCTCTTCTGAAGCAAATTTTCGGTTGATTCTCATTATGTTTTCTTCATTGTCAAAGGGAGACCCATATATTCCTTAACCAGCCAGTGCTATGGCCTCACTATCATTATCTGGTTCAGGAACATTATATCCAATACAAAGATTATGAAACCCGACCCAAGCATTGATAATTTTACTTGCCGTCTCTTGAGCATAGTGAAGAACTCTTTGTGCAAGCAGACAACGAAATCTAATCTTGAGGACCCCATTGTATATCCCAATAAAACTTCTGATTGTTTTGCGATTTATATTGTACAAATATTCTGAAGTACCTTCTTGCCAAACGTCTACACAAACACAGAAAAATCAAACTTTATCACGAAAACGAATGATAAAAAGCGCTCGCTGTAAACACTCGCTTTGAGAACGTATGCGACCTTATAGTCACGAGTCAAGAATATCAAAGCGTGTGATATTCTGAAAGTTCGCATACGCATAGAAAGTTCACTTGTCGAGAATACGGACCCAGATCTTGGTTGACCCTGCTCACCGAAAATATCAGCATATTCTCTGGATATTCAAAACATCGGATTTGGTGAGGTGTTATGAGGTGAATACGGTCACTTATGGGATTTTTTCAGCTTCTCTTCTGGCATTCTGAACTTTGCATGAGTTAGCAGAGGAGGAAAAGCAATCTTTTTATTCGGCATCTAGAGTCCTTCATGAGGATATTTATGTCGATAACGTGGTTTCGGGATCGAACGATCTTCAGGAGTCCGTTCGTCTGAAAGGTGATCTAATCGCTCTTCAAGGTGAAGGGATTTAAATTGAGGAAGTGGTCGAGCAATAGCGCGGATATTCTTCAAGTTATTACGATTGAACATCAGTTGAAACAACCTTTCTCTTCGATGAGGGTGATTTCGTTAAGATTGTAGGTTTAAGATGAAACCCATATTCTGACTGTTTCACATTCTCTGTCACTGACATTGATAATAATTGCACAAAACGAAGTGTTCTCTCCCAGCTGGCACGCATTTATGATCCTTTGGGATTTCTAACGCCGTTTACATTCCTCATGAAATATTTTGTCCAAGTTCTTTGGATTCAAGGCTTACAGTGGGATGACGTCCTTTTGATTATAATAATAATATTAATTTATTTCGAAAAATCATTCTCACAATCATGATATACAATGGCTTGAATGAAACTCAAAACAAGTCAAAAAATACATCCATACAGCAATACCCGCATACAAAAAAACCAAGTCGAAAAAATCAATCCCTACGTCTCAAAAATTCCGACACATTATATGGCTCCCATTCCATTAACAGATTGAACAATTTTTTCTTGTATTCTTTGAAACATAATGTTTGTTTTATATCATTGGGCAGAGAATTGAACAGTTTGATCGCCATATATGTGCATCCCTTCTCAGTTGACGAAAATTTATGCCTAGGATACATATACAGGTTGTGACGAGTGTCATAGGTTTGTGAGCTTTTGAATTTCGAAAACTTATCTGGATTGTTGAAGAAAAATTGTAATAATTTATAAATGTATAGACCTGTCAAAGTAAGCAAATTATTCTTCCTGAAAATTCCTCTACATGATTGCACATAACTTAAATCGAATATACAGCGTATAGCCATCGTCTGAACTCTGAATATTGATTCAGCGTACACACTATTCCCCCAGAAAATTAAACCATATGTCATAATAGATTGAAAATAAGAGTAATAAACATTCATCAGAAATGGCAAACCCACATCTTTCTTCAAAACTCGAAGAGCGTAAACGGCGTTCAATCTGCCTATCACACTCTCCGCATGAAGCTGCCAACCCAAGCGCTGCTCAATTGACAATCCCAAAAAACGGGTGTGTTCTACATATTGATTATGTTCATCGGGAAGATAAATCCGTTGAGATTGCTCTACTGCTCCACGTGTGAACTGGATGCACTTCGTTTTGCTCTCATTCACCAATAAATTATGACGTGAGCACCAATCCTGAAGGGCATCAAACAATTTTTGCTTTAAAATACGTAACTCAGTGAGGTTTGCAGCAGTCAGTAGGACATTGGTGTCATCTGCGTAGTTGGTGAAAAAATCTGTAGGATTAGGTGTTATATCGGTGAGATCATTGACATATATGATGAATAAAACGGGTCCAAGCATACTACCCTGTGGGACACCCTGCGTCACAAGAGCCTCCCGAGAAGAGTATCGCTTTCCATCCATCGTGAGTGACACGGTCTGTGTTCGTCCTTCCAGATAACTCCCAATAAGGTTCAATTGTTTATCAAGAACACCATAGACTTCCAACTTCTCCAGTAAGATCTCATGTATCACCGAGTCGAACGCCTTCGAAAAATCTATGAAGATTCCCATCGAAATAGAATCCTCCTCGAAAGCATTCATGACCCCTGCCAAAAGATCATAGATAGCTGTTTCTGTACTTCGTCCTCTTACATAGCCATGCTGGCTGTTATTGATGACTCTGAATTTTTTGAAAAATTTCAAAAGTCTTTCACATAAAATTTCCTCAAAAAGTTTGGAGAAACTCGTGAGAAGACTAATTGGCCTATAATTTTCCAAATTATTTGGATTATCTTTCTTGTGAAGAGGTTTTATTATTGCTTTTTTCAGCAAGTCAGGAAATACTCCCTCTTTGAAACTATTATTCAAAATAAATTTCAGTGGCTTAACAATGAGGTGAATCGACTTCTTTATAACATCAATTCGTACTTCATCATAGCCACAACTTTTTTTATTTGGCAAAGATCTCACGGTTTTAAATATTTCTTCTTCTTCGATATCGAAAAAAAAGAAACTTTTTTCATTTCTTATAATCCGAAATGTACTGATTGATATTGGCACATTTGAGGGTATATTATATTGAGAAAAGTAGTGACTGAAGTTTTCTACTATGATATCTGGAGATCCAGATATCTTTAGGTCAGATGTTTTTTTTGCTTTTCCCTAACTTTTCATCAACAATCCTCCATAAAGTTTTAGATTTATTAACTGAATTATTGTATAACTTCAGATTTAATTTCTGTATTTCCTCTTTCAACTTGAAATCGTATGATTTCTTGAGATTTCTGTAGGTGTTACACAATTCAACATTATGCATAGAAAGAGTATACACTAAATCAAGCCTATTTTTCAGAGAGACAAGGTCTTCACACTCTTGATACACTTGTTTTTTTTTTAGATTTTATATTAATTTTTTTTAATGGAAAACATTCATCATATAAGCCCTTGAAATGATCGAAAAACAGGGACCACTGACTATTAACTTGCTGAGGAGAAATTTCATAAAGACTATTCCATTCCTGCTCGGAAAGCCGTTCCATAAATTTATTTAAATTATAATCGTTTATCAAGCGAAGCTCCAAGACTTCACACTCTTTTTTATTAAAATAACACTGAAACTCAAGGACTTGGGCTTCGTGATCTGAGAGATGTGGCTGTTCATTATAAGCTTTCAAGTTTTCGTTCTAAATTCTAAATTCTTGGAATCAGTGCACGGTAGAGTTATCTGATTTGCGGGAATTGCAGATTTCATGCTATATCAATCAGAGTCTTCATGTGAAATGTGAACTTCGCGGATTTGGAGATGCGAGCGAGAGAGGTTATGCGGCCGTAGCTCACTTCCGATTTCTTGATTCTGAAGGAAACGTCACGACTTCTCTTGTTTGTGCTAAGTCTAAGGTTTCTCCTGCTTAGCGGATTTCATTGCCTCGTCTGGAATTATGCGCATCTTTGCTCTTGACCAAATTACTCTCCTTCATTATGTCGACTTATTCTACAATTCGAATAAATGACGTATACGCTTAGTCAGACTCCACAGTTGTTCTTGTCTGGAGCAGATGGTCTCCTCATAAATGGAAATCTTTCATTAGAAACAGAACTACCAAAATTCAGAAACTTGTACCACCGGAGCATTGGTTCCATGTGAAATCAGAGGAAAACCCAGCTAATGTTGGTTCTCGCGGACTCACGCCATCGAAGTTGGTCAGATGCACAATGTGGTGGTTAGGACCACCTTGGTTGGCCTTACCAAGTCCATTCAACTTGGAAATAAAATATTCAGAATCCGATGATCTTATATGTTCAGTGGAAGGGAGCAAGAAAATTTTCACATTCTGTATTGAACCTTCTTTTATGGCTGATCAAGATTGAAGGTATTGCGGCTCATATCTTCAGATTTTGTTTTAACGCTAGGAATCCGTCCAATCGTCGACAAGAAAGTTTAACTGCCGCAGCGTTGAAAGTATCCCTATATTTTCTCATTAGGAGGGTCCAATACAAAATAATCACGGAAGATATACATAATCTCCAGAAGAAAACCACAGTGTCCAAACTTAATCCCTCGACTTACATGGAATCCTCAGGGTGGGCGGTCGTGTTTCATTTTATGGTCTGTCCTATGATGAAAAACATCTTGCTCTTCTTCCATTTAACCATATACTCACCGATTTCATTATCAACCATTTTCATATTATTTATTTGCATCCAGTTGCAGTATTTGCTATGTCAACAGTTCTGTATTCTGTCACCGAGACGAGCCATTCATCGGATACTTTCAAAGTGCAATACATGCTTCAGAGTCAACCCAAAACCTGTCCAACCTCTTATGGGCAATTCACCAGCTGTTCCCTTGAATAATAAAATCAAACCTTTCCAGTGTGTTGGTGTTGATTTTGGAGGTCCTTTCCTAGATATCATTTCACGTAGTCGGGGATATAAATACACCAAGGCTTATATATGCCTTTTCATATGTTTTGTTAGAAAGCCGTACATCTCGAGTTGGTATCAGATCTCCACCGAAGTGTTTTTAGCATCATTACGACGATTCATTGCCCGTGGAGGTAGGTGTCAGAGAATTTTCATTGATGGAGGCACCAACTTTCGAGGTGCTCATGGAGTCTTGCTCGGTTTAATGAAAAATGCCGTGAAAAGCGAAAAAATTGAGTCTACGTTTAATCATCCATCTTCTCCACATTTAGGGGCCTCTGGGAGGCCGGAATCAAGTCAACGAAGTATCATCTTCTACGAGTGATAGGCGAACAAAGTCTCATCAACGAGGAATTTTATACAGTCCTAACAAAGTTTGAGACTGTTTTGAACTCTAGACCCCTTTGCCTTCTTAGCAGCGACCCTAACGATTTATCTGCTTTGACCCCAGGTTTTTCAACACTTGCTCCCCTGTCAGCTCTGCCTGACGATGACGTGTATGATTTGTCGACTGGGAGGCTTTCTCGTTGGCGATTACCTATTCAACTGCATCAAACTTTTTGGAAACGTTGGCGGAAGGAGTAGGTACTTACATACGCTGCAACAACGAAAAAAGTGGAATAAGTTGTCTATCAACTCTTTGAATGTGGGCAAGCTAGTTGTCTTAAATGACGGACCGATTTCACCTTTGCGTTGGCGTCTAGCACGAATTGAAGGATTACCTCCAGGTCCCGATGGAATAGTTCGCGTGGCAACTATTCGAACAGCCACCGGTTCATTTAAGAGACCTATCGTGAAAGTCTGTCCACTTCCCGAACAATAATGTAGTCCTCTTGTATGTGTACACAAAATTGTACATGTAAATGTGTATCATATTTGTATCGCCGATTTTTGTGAAATATAACTATTTTGGGTGGGCGGCTATATATATATTACTGCAACGCTCAATTATATTGCCATTAATCACTATTTACTTCAAGTTCTGAAATGAGCGCTAAATCAATAGCCGCGAATTTTCAAATAAATGTAAATATTATAAATATGTTGGAAGAATTCTTTTGCGAGCATGTGCGGGCGAATCTCTGATACAGACAATCAAGAGCGTATCTCTTGCCCGAGCCGCAACGAATTTTTACCCGAAATAAGCGTTTTTGGTGGATAATTTCTAAAAGTGTTCAACGGTGAATTTAGGACATAACCACCTTGTTCCAGTAACTAAGGAGTTGCAGAAAGAAGAGTTTTCAGTTTGGGATCTCGTATCATCTGGAACACCAAGGTAGAGTTCTTTCAACAGTTCTTTTTTCTCCATTTTCTTTTCGTTTTCATTATTTAACTTTAATTTCACTGAGCTACCGTCAGCGATTTTCATCGTATTTCATTTTTATTCTATTTCATTTATTTTTTTCTGTATTGTGGTAATAAGCCATAAATATGATTTTGTATCTTGAATTCAAGAAGGCTAGTTTTCTAGTCAATGTGCTTCTTCGAATGAGATGAAATATGTGGCTAGAGCAATATGGGGCTCCATGTCATAACGCTGCCATTGTGAGATATTCAGATCAAGAATTCGAAAATAAATGGATAGGAACCAATGAATCCATCAAATATCGCCAGACCTAACGCTCATGGATAACTTTTTTAGGGGTACCCTGGAAAATATGGTATACCAAACTGATTCTAATAACTTGGACCATTTGAAAATAAAGATGAGAAACGCATGTCTCCAAGTAGACCCTTACATTTTGACTAAAGTAACTAATAATGAAATAGGGAAATGATATAACTTACGTTAACAAAATCACATCTAGCTCATCTTGCCACTATGATCCATACATGAGTTATATCATTTCCTTATTTCATTAGAAGTTACATTGGTCAAAATATAAAAGTCCATTTATTTTTGAATTCTTGATCTGAATATCTCTTCACAATGGCAGCGTTGTGACATGGAGCCCCATCTTGCTGCAGCCACATATTCAATCTTATTTGAAGGGGCGCATTTTCTAGAAAAATAGCCATCTTGAATTCACGGCACAAAATCATAAGTATGTCTCCAAATAAAGGCATACTATCACAATACATATTTATATATATATATATATGGATTCGTAGTGCGTTGTGACCTCCGTTAAGTTCAGTGGGCGACCTGACCTCCGGGTGAAGGAGTGGTGTGATTGAAATTTTTTTTGTCAATAGATTTAGAGGGGAAGGCAAAAAATATAGGGACCTTGAGAGGGGAAAAGATTTTGCTCGAAAAAATTTTTTTCATATGAGACAGACCTTGCTACCTCCGCTTATATTTTGTATGGGTCGTGCGCTGTGTCCTCCTGCAACGATGCCAGATTTTCGGAGGACAGAAGGTAAATTAGTTCGGAATAATCATATATGGAATGCAGCTGTTCTTTCAACACATGTTTGGAAAGATAAGTGCTTTACGCTGCTCATTCCGGAGCATCGGAATAAATGAAGAAACATCGTCTTGTGCGTGACAAAGGCTTCGTGAACTAATGGTCCCTATACACGGCTATGAAATAGAACGAGAGGTTTCTCAAAGTTTCAAGCATTATAAATCGAGATACTTTTTACAGAAAAAAACACATTCTATTGAATTGGGAAACATGCAACTGAATGTTGAAAAGATGAAGAAAAGTTAATTACTCACAACATTGATGGGATTAATCATAATTGAACCTTTTTAGCCAAAACACGATATT
The DNA here is from genome assembly GCA_038502775.1 of Hippodamia convergens. NCBI lineage: Eukaryota > Metazoa > Arthropoda > Insecta > Coleoptera > Coccinellidae > Hippodamia > Hippodamia convergens. The sequence goes on along the minus strand of CM076607.1, from coordinate 82,168,848 downwards.
ATACGTTATATTAAATTATAAAAACCATTAGATAACCTTCAGTTTTCTATTCCTTCAATGCACCGTTGGAAAATTTTCGATGTTACCGCCCTTCCAAAAATTTGGATTCGTCTCGTTGCTGGACATCTTTATCGATATTCAATGAAGAATATTATACCTCTGAAGAACAATAATGCTTTCGGAGTATAATATGAAAGTCTATGTTTTCGTTAGTTTGTTTATTTGTCGTCACAGAAATCGGGAAGCAAATGTCCGGTTTGATTGTGGAATTCTAATATACTCAACGAGGAAATGGGGCAAATATAGAATTTTCATGAACAAGTTGTTATATGAACCATTTGATTCATGGCTTTTACGGACGACGCTGGATGAACTACAAGAGATAGTGGAACTCGAAAGGGACATTTTTGTAGTGTAAGAAAATTTATACATGAAAGTCCGCGACTACATATGTCTAACTCTCATCGGGGATAACCCTCGATAACCAATTTTAACATATTCAATTCAATCCAAATCAATGTTCAATTTGAAGGGACCTTTTGACTGGTATGGAATGAATTAAAATTTGAATAAATATGACTGTTATCATTCCTTATAAAAAATGCTTTTCAAAGCATAGTTTCCTGAAGAATATTTCCCGAGATATGACGAGAGGCTGAAATAAAAATTTAGACAAGAAATAAAATTTACGATCTATCGTAACGAAGCGTGATAACTTGATATTGTTTCAAGTTTTATCCATCATTGAGGTTTAAGATTTTTTGATATTGATAATAATTGTAATTATTTTTAGATTTAATTTTTCATATTGAGATTTTTTGATTTTCTGTTCTCACGTTCATCTGATGCACAATATCTGCAAGTTGAAGCATCTAATGAAAAGTAGCATAATATAGTGTAGGTGTACAGGGCTAATATTGGTCGTAAAAAAAAGTTTAAATGAGCAAAATTGACGTACCTATTTTTCATGGGCATTCAGAATTCAGTACTAGGAAATGCAGTTTTCGTAAACCTAAAAATTTGTTCTAAACTATTGTTTTCTGAATGGTACAGTACGTGATCAGGCATTCAAAGTTTTGTGAATCCCACCTTGAAAGTGGTTTTCCGTCTATGATCACTTCAAATGAAAAAGGTACCTCTCATTTTTTAAATTCGCAATATGATTAAATTAAAATTGATATGATGAATAGTGAGTAGTAAGGACCTCTTGAAATATTGACCTCTGAAATGAGCATTTTTAGTGTACCAGGGGCGGACTAGGTTGTACATTTGAAGCTTACATTATCCCTGTATGATAAGGTATACCTTATCAAACGAATGATTTGAATACCTTGAATATTAAGCTCAGGAAAAGGTACTCTTGTTCATTGTCGATAAAATGAACCGTTCTCGAAAAACAAAATATCAAGAGAACCTAGTCTGCCTCTGGTAAACTGAAGAAGCTCGTTTAAATTGAGTGTTTTAAGATGTCCTAACTACTGTTCATTATAACAAAGTCGCTCCAATCCGCGGCTCCGCTCGCGTATTATTTCAATTCAAAACAGTACTGATTGGTCCACAACCACACATTCATAACTCGTATCGAAGCAGAGACATGCACTTGACTACGTGACAAAGCGATCTCGGTTAGATTCAACAATTTCTTGCATAAATTCGCATTCGTTCAACCTGCTGTAACTTTTAAGGTATCCATTAGAAAACTATACGGTAAGGGGCATTTTTCAATTGAAAAAATAAAAACACAAGACTACGTTCACAATATTTTAATAAATTAAACATCTAATAAGTCGACATGTTTCGGGTTTCATCCCATTCTCAAGACTGAAAAGTAAACGCTTAAGTCAAAGAAATAAACATCGAACAACAGATGTTAAAACCGGAGATAAGCGGAAATCTAATTGATCGTTCACAATTGGTTGTTTATATTTTGAAGCAGAAAATATTTCCAAAATTTCTAGAAGATCTAGGCGTCTGCTTTTTTCCCCTTCATGCAATATTCTTGTTTTATTAAAATCTATGAAGTTCACTGAAAATCCCTCCGAATGCTAGGTTAATTTCGTTCGATGTAGTAAATTAATGCCCATCAATGCCTCATACAGAAGTTAAAAATTCAATCAACGAACAGCTTCATAATAATTTTTCCCTCAGTGCAGAATTGATAGATGAAACAAATAAACTTTTGCAGTTGTGTCTGGAACAGAGTTATTTCAAGTTCAATGGAAAATTCTATTTACAGTTGGATGGTCTACCAATGGGTTCTCCTTTATCTCCTCTTTTAAGCGAAGTATTCATGACACATTAGCAAAAGAAAATATTCTCGTCAATTAATAACAATGTGACTGAATTTGTACTATACTGGAGACGATATGTAGATGACGTGTTTTGTATTTGGACTTGCTCAGATTTTGAGCTTGAATTTTTTTTCCAACTGATTAACTCTTTGTATGTGTCGGTCCAGTGCACATTGGAAATGGAAAATGAAAATAAGTCGTTAAACTTTTTGGACATTCAGATAAAAATAGTAAAAGATCATATGGAATTTGATGTGTATAGAAAACCTACTTTTTCAGACATCCTCATCCATAATAGTAGTTCACATTCATATAAAATAAAAATGTCAGCTTTTCATTCCCTGGTACACCGTCTAATATCAATACCACTTTCAACAGCTGATTTCGAAAAAGAAGTGGAAGTGTTAAGGATATTGGCATTGAACAATGGTTTCTCTCCCAATATTATAGATAAATTAATTGACAGAAAACAATATCAAAAACTATTATCGAGTATATACCCCACCCAAATTAATAACTGTATTGATAAATTTGCTCATATAAACTATATCCCACAAATAAGCGACAATATTTGTAGTAGATTAAGACGAAATAAAATTGACATTGTATGTACCAACTAGAAAAACTTAAAATCAATGTTTTGTAATGGAAAGGATAGTTAAACAACTTTTGAAAAAAGTGGTGTCTATAAATTTTTTTGTGACGAATGCCAGGCTTTTTACATAGGTCAGACTGGTCGTTCTCTTAAGATAAGGGTTGATGAACATAAAAAGTCAATTCTTCAAAACAAATTAACATTTGGTTTTTCTGATCATTGTATCACTTGTAACCATTTCATAGATTTTAATAAAACAAGAATATTGCATGAAGGGGAAAAAAGCAGACGCCTAGATCTTCTAGAAATTTTGGAAATATTTTCTGCTTCCAAATATAAACAACCAATTGTGAACGATCAATTAGATTTTCGCTCATCTCCGGTTTTAACATCTGTTGTATGTTTATTTCTTTGACTTATGCGTTTAATTTTCAGTCTTGAGAATGGGATAAAACCCGAAACATGTCGACTTATTAGATGTTTAATTTATTAAAATATTGTGAACGTAGTCTTGTGTTTTTATTTTTTCAATTGACCAAAGATGTTTCACCAAGTGTTGAGCGAGGAAACAATTTCGTTAATCAAGGGGCATTTTTCATCAAGAATAAATGTCGCAGATAACAATCACATTCATTTTTATAAGAATTCATTCCATGCCAGTCGGGAGTCCTCTTCAAATTGAACATTATTCTGAATTGAATTGAAAATGTAAAAAATTATTATCGTTGGTTGTCCTCAGCATTTGGACATATGCCGTCGTGGTCTTTCATATAGAATTTTTCGAACACTACAAAATTGTCTCTGACTATGTTCTCTATCCCTTATCGTTTACAAAGCGTCGGCCGTGAAAGCCTGATAAAAACGACTTTTTCATGAAAGCTCAATATTTTTTCTCATTTCTTCGTGACATAGGAATGTGAACCCTACATGAAAACCCCCCAAAATATATTTTCTACATTATAGTGAAAGTTTCATCAACGGACATTCACATTTATATTAGTATATGGATAGATTTTCTTCAAATCATACTGGGTAGTTTAAAATTTATTCCAGTAAACTAGTTTTTCAGTGGCGTCATTTGGGAGGCCGTATATCCGTAGGGGGATCCGCTAGGAGAACAAAATTTTGGGAATATGTCATATTATTTTTTCAAACTATACATGATACGAATGATGTAAAAAAAAGAATAACGTTAGCAAACAAAAATTTTTCCCGCGAAGTGTTGAATTTCAATATTCACAAAAATGAGCTGCGACATTCAAACAATGGGAAATCCGAGGGGAAATCACTCCTTCCCATACAACCGTTCACAAAATACATTGGGACTTCTTCTATATTCCCGAAATTCAAATGTCACCGCAATGACATCTCGATGACCTTGGCTGTTCCAACGGGCCAAAATTCAAAATCTGTTATAACGTGCATTCAAAAAAATTCGGTGTCAAGTAGGCTACTTGGAAAAAATGGCACGTTGGGATATTTTACTTGACAGTTATTGTTCAGAATGTAGGTGCCACCGATAATATTGCATAAAGATACTCCAGTATTTTCTGACGAAATGCACAGGGTATTTTTTAAGGGAGAAGCTTTTTTTTACAGGTAGTAGAAATCATCAAAATCAATCATTCAATTTTCCATATTGCTCACCTGTTATGAATCAATGCCGCGGTTTTAGGAAGTTGAACATCAAATAAAATACTCACTCGACTTTTTTGCGATCTGTTCGACGCACTTAAATTTTTAGTAAACATGTAGAATTATTTTGCAACTTCTATCTGGCGATTTTTTCTGAGAGAAATAGTTAATTCCAAAGTGGAGACAGAAAAATTTCTTTGTAAAACAAAAATTCACACATCCAGCTATAAAACTCGTCTAAATTGTCTTCATGAATTGGTCGTAATGATCATTGTTCGATCAAATTGAATTCATCATCGAATTCGATCAATTTGAATCATATCAACAGGTCACTATTGGAATAAATCTGCAGCATATTTCAAAACTGATGTTCGAACATAATCAATATAGAAGAAGTTTCAATATGTTCAAGTCAGATTCTGAGTTGGCATTTCTCACATTTGCGGGTAACTCTGGTTCAAATAAATTGGGAGGAGTGAATATTCAAAATATTTTCATGTTGATGAGGTCTATTACCTGTCAATACAAAGCGTTACATTTGAAGACACCGTATGTATTCAGATTGATTTGAGAAAAGGATTGTATCTAATTTAATAATTTAGATTTCATCAAACAAATGTTCATATTTTACATCTATATTGGGGACAAGCTATATTCGCCGTATAGATACGTAAAAAGCTTTCATTCTCTTTCAGTTATGCGTGGATGGTACAAAATGAATACGTTGGACGATGGAAAACAAGCATATATGAATTCCCTCATAGGACGAAGTTAAAGCTTGTCTTCCTAATGCATCACACCATTCCACTTGAAAAAGCGATAAATTAACCTTTGAGATATGCCACCTGTTGACATCTGCTCTGAGGGTGTACCAATACACATTGTTGCCATTTACGGAGGAGGATACGTCTTTCGAGTCTCTCAGAGTTATTCATCCATATATGGCGCAGCACACTAGCGCCCGTGATATATACCCGAACTAAAAGATTGTTCAGTACATAAACAGGGTGCCTTGTGACCTCAAAACGATTTTTTGATATGTTGATCCTTGAGTCATCCTGATTCCAACAAGCTAAAAAACAAGGCGATACGTTGTCACCGGAGGTGACAGTGTTATATATGAGGTCAGAGCGTAAAACGAGTTTCTGTTTTGGAGGTGAAAATGACCCTTTTAACTATATATATATATATATATATATATATATATATATATATATATATATATATATATATATATATTCTTTTGAATTATATAGATAAAATAATACAATAAATGTTGAAACAAAATGTACCTAAGCTGAGGTAAAAAAAAGAACGGGGTACTATAACATTCTTCGTATGATACTTTAGAATCATACGATACTATCATCATTAGTATCAAACGATACTATAGAGCCGAAAAAACCTGTCTCCCCGTAAAAAAAAAATAAAATTGTTGTATCTGAATATTTTATATTGAAGGACTTCACGATTATCGGAACGGCTCTTCGGAGGAAGGATTTCCAAACACAAACTCCTACCTGAAAATAAAAAAATATAGAACAGCGAGAGAAAGAAGGAATGGAGAAAAAAATTTTTGATAGCACTTCGACGCCTGGCGTCTTTATTCATTTCGCAGATTTTATGCGTATCTCAAGTCAACATTGACTTGTTCAAAAAGCCATTCACAGAATGAAAAACTATTTGGACGTTTTCGAGAATGTTTGGGTTACCAAGATAAGTGAATCACCCTGTACATCACAAAGTAAGTCGGCTGATATTCTGTCGAAAACTTTTGCGTTCGCATTCGTAGTTGAACCTGATGGCCTGTTTCCTCTCCATCTACACTTCGTGTTAGTCAGGACCTCCGAGACATATCTCTTGTTGGAGGAACAGTTCTCAAATATCTTATAATTTCAGTTCAAAAAGAGGGGAACGAAATACTTCGAATAGGTAATATCTCAGCAGAAAAGTGAAAAAGTCACACAAACAAAAACCAACAACCGGAAAGGAGGCACAGATTCAGACGAGAAGAGGCGGTAGACATCGATGAAGTTGAACAGATTGCACTGGAAGAGGTGACAAGCGGATTCTTAAATTTTAATGGACGTTCGTGGAACTGAGAGATAGTCAGAAAATCTCAACTTTAGTTGGTTACTCACCGTTCAAGTCCGCATCCCGCGCTTCAACTTTGATTGGTACCTCGAAATTAGGTTTATTCTCGAACAGCCTAGCCTCATACTTCTTGTAATTGAATAATGGTGGGTTATCATTGACATCTACTAGATTTATGATTAACTGGACAGTATTTCTGTTTCCTCTCCCAAGATTATCTCTGGCTTCAACTGTGAGATAATGTCTTGATACTTGTTCCCTGTCCCAATGAGGCCCTCCAGCTGTTTTAACTGTAACAACTCCTGATGTCGGATGTAAGTTCAACCTGTAAGTTTAAAAAAGCTATTGACAAGATCATCGAAAACAGTCCTTGTATAACTTTGGAGCAATCAAAAGACTCGACCTTGAACAATAAATTTGATTCACGATAAAATTATTGTGAAAATTTTTCATATTTCGATTTTCAGTGGGGAAATTGTTGAATAACAACTTTCCACGGATCATAGGTATTATATTTTTCGACAAATGAGAACCTCACTTACTTTATCCCTATTTGATACAAAAATTATATTCAAAAACGAGGAAGGTGATTCTTGAATGGTAGTGGACCAATGAATTCAAGTGCATAATATTCCACTTACAAATGCTCAATACTGCCAGCGAGATTTGTATATCTCACTCCTTTTGTTCCATAGTTCCCTGAATCATCGTCCAATGCTTGAACCCAGGCTACCGTTGTTCCGATATCACAATTTTCGGGAATGTTCACCTCATAAATACTTCTAATAAATTCTGGATAATTGTCGTTTTTATCGAGGATATGAACATTAACTGTCACTTCTGTAAATTTTGGATCGTTCTTCACAATTTCTTTCGCTATAAGAGTGAAATTGATTATTTTCACTTTCTCGTAATCCAGTGCACTCGAATTTTTCACTTTGATCATGAAGGTTGCTTCATTGATAGCTTTAGCTGGAGAAATCTCGAAATGATCGCTGGCTCCTTTCACATACAGTTGGAAGGTCCCATTTATCCCCTGGAAAATCATTTCGAAATGCAAAAGCCAAATATTTTAGATTACGATGTATTTGAAGAAATGTTTTCATTGAGATCATTTTGAGTATGAATTACTGCTTGTAGGTTACCTGGTCATAATCAAAGACTTCTGGAACAGTTGATCTGAGGAATGTCAGGGGAGTATTGATGGGAGCATTCTCTGAAACTTCACAATCATAATGCTCACTTCGGAATGTAGGTGATTCATCGTTCAGATCTGTTACAATAATGGTGACTTCAGTAGAAGCCCATGCAGATGGAACTTTTTCACTTCCTTTTTCTGTAGCCTTGAAGGAGAACAATGAATGAATTTCTCAAAATTGATCCGATTGGCTATAAAACTCACAATGATCTGAAGGGAAAAGGTTCCTGATGTTTCGAACATAGATTCCCTATCTAAAACAGTTTTTGTTGATACCACACCAGTGTTTTGGTCAATGGAAAATAGATCGAGGACGCCACCCATAATGTTCGAAGAAAGAGAATACGAAATTGGGTTGTCAATTCCCCTGTCTCCATCTATGGCAATAACTAAAACGAAATATAAAATTAACATTGGTTCTGGAAAGATATACAGGGTCTTTCACGAGGAACCTCAGCCATATTTATACGGGAAACTACTGAACGTATTTTCATGAAATTCAGCACTTATAAGTATTTCACGATGCTGATGAAATCTAAAATATTTTCAAGGCATGAGCACTTCCGGTTTTTCCGGAAATGACGTCAACTTCCGTTTTTCAAATTAGAACACCATTTTTTTATTGCAGAAATAGATTCCTTAGAAAATTTCAAGTTATTTTGATGTAACATTTTTCAGTTTTGGTTGGAAAATTCTCTCTGAGCGGGAAAATTCGAAAAAAAAATCGAAAATAGAGCTCCGCTGAAACAAGAATAACTTCGAGGTTTTTGGATGGAAACTTTTCATTTTTGGGATTTTCCAAGATGTAATATTGATGTATCCACTTTGAGAATCGAAATCGCGATTCATGATACAGGGGGTGAAAAAATCGCTTTCGAAGTTAGGGATGACAAAATCGTGAAAAATCAATTTTTTCAAATTAGAACCCCATTTTTTTATGGCAGATATTGAATCTACGTTAGAAAATAATGTGAGTGTATGCATCACACCCTTGCCCTAAAGTGGATATTTTCTGAGTTATTCACAAAAAACTGTTTTTCGTCTTGAATTTTCAGCTATTCCTTTTCCCTTCACGCCAAAAAGATGAAATTTCTCGGAGAGATTTTCTTTCGAAAATTTCAAAGGGTACGCAATTATTAATTGTTTTTAAATACAGGTATCCCACCAATTCCGTTGGTTGTATTATTTTTGGAAAGGAATCGAAATTCACATTTGAAATTTCGAGATCCAGTTGGACTGAAAGTAACACTTTCCACTCTTCAAATCGAAATGAAGCTCTGTTTGATCACGGATAACCTTAATTTGACAAGATGTTTTTGTGTAAATGCTTGAAATTACAAGTCATGATACAGTGGATACCGTGAGTCTCAAAATTGATGACAACGAGAAGTCATAATTGAATATATTGCATTGAAAGATATTGTAGGTGTGCAGATATCACAATTAAAATAAAATCCGTATTTTTTGAGAAATGCTTGAAATCAATTTTCTCGGTCATATTTCGAATTTTGGTTTTCTTAAACATACGAACAGAAGTGGCGATTAACTGTTACGAAATGTCTTTCTTTTGTTAAAAACATTTTTAGTCGCAACTGTTCTCTATAACATTCGAGTTAACTCTCTTCCCGCTTATAACCTATAAAAAGACAGTGAGTAGGGTGAGATTAGGAAAAAAGGGGGTCAAAGTAATGAAACGCTTTTCCTCCACCAAGGGTCTTTAAATAATGCAGTGAATTTTCTTGGAATCCTTTTTTCAAAAAATTTTATGTTGAATCTAAATTTCGTTAAATAGTTTTGTCACTGGATATTTCGCTTATCATATTGAATTCTGAATAATATCGATGAGTAAACCCTGTTTGTATTTCGTATACAATAAGCGGAAATAACACCACTAACATAAAATGTATATCTTCTGAAATATTCAAGAGGAACATATTTGTTGGTAACATTTCGAATTCAACTCTTCTCAAAAATACAAACAAGGTCCAATTGAGAATTCACGTTAGAAATGTCGTCCATTCAGTTCGAGACATATCGATCACGACCAGACTGCGTTGTCTAAACAATTTCATTAGGATCTGAACTATGAAAAACTTAACATACTTTGATTCGCAACTGTTCTATGTTTCGTTCGCGTAAATTTCTTTCTTAATTATACCCCATAAATAGTAATCTAGTGGGGAAGATCTGGAGATCGAAGCGGTCGAAGAAATCGACCCCTATTTCACAAGCAACATTCCTCAAATATTCTTGACGAATTTTCTCTGGTGTTAGCAAATTTTCCCTGTACCAATCATTGAATGCGAGGTGCAATTCACGCAAGAAATTTTCGACTAGATTTTCAAATGAAATATCTGAGTTGGTCATCAATGACAAGGCAGAATATAGTTAGTGGAAATTGAAATACAGTTTGAACTTCCTTGACTTCGTTTCGTTCGTTATTCCTTGTTGGGTAAATTTAGCTTGGTCGGACCAAATAATATGTTTCAAGAAGTTTTTGTGTTCTTGAATTTTCAGTAAAAATCCTTCGGAAAAAATTACCATGTATTGGACGGGGTAAAAATTATCATTGAACAAGATTCTCTGATCTTCTAAATCCTCAAAAGATGACCGAGGATGAGTTTGATAATAACCCATTACGTCGATTTGTTTTTTTTTACGATTACGGTAATGATTTTGTTTCTCCTGTACCATGAAATTCAGCTGGATCCTGAGAAACTTTACTATCGTTATCCAGGTAACTCGGGATATCTGATATCGAAATTGCAACATGTTATGTAAACAATTCTTGCGCTTTCTCCATATATAACAGCTGTTTTGCAAAATAAAAATTCTGAACATTTTATTTAGAGAAATGAATAACAAAGAAGGGCAGTATGCTCGCAGGAATGAACATTTCCTGACATATTATCAATTTATTTATTGTTTCAATATTATAAGATTTTTTCAACAATTGATTCGAACATTATGGTCGAAATGGAATAAAAATTTTGATATAAAATTGATTTAACCCAGAGCCGATGAGGTGGAGTCTGGCAGACTCCTTCATATTTTTTATCCGCTATCACTTTTTTGCAGATCAAATGGCTATATCGGGGCTCCCAGCAACTTTCAATTTATGCACGGTGAGTTGCTAGAATCCATCGAAAATTCACAGGAAAACATATTTTCAGTGCAAGGGAATGTGTACAAAGCCAGTGTGCTGATTTTGTAGTCAAAAATTTTGAATTCAATGTATTGCGAGAATGAAATAAGTAGGAATGAAAATGTGATATTTTGACATCTTGTCAGTTTTTTCAGTTTCGATAGATTGTTTTCTTCTGCGTTCAATGTTTTATCCACATATTCAATAACTAAAAAAATTTTGATTCTCCTAAAAATTCGTATTCATTTCTTGGCAGTTGATACGGAATGGAAGTTTGTAACAATTCCGCACATTTTCTGCTCTTCGTTTTTAAAATTAATAATTTTTCACTAATATATTCATAAAATTTCATTGAAAATACCAGGTAAGTCATCTGGTTTCATCTATTTTTCATAGTGCCCTATGGAAATAATAATTTGTTTCAGACAATTGAAGTGACACATTCTTATATGTCAATAGTTGCAATTCAATTGGCCATGGAGATATTTCCGATGAATCAATGAATTTATGTAGTAAAACAATTCATATTAAATAATTCAGTTGTGCAAGTGCAATGAAATTTTCGTCGTGAATTTAATGTGAAAAGACACGGACGAATTCCAAAATGCCAAAACATATTTAGGTGGGTAAGAGATTATGATGTTAGAGGGAATGTGGCATCAAATTTTTGTAGAGGTGTCTGCGTATAGTCAGAACACCCGAAAATATTGAACGGGTAAGACAAGCTGTGGTAAGAAGTCCGAATAGATTTGCATCAAGGAAGTCACTTGTGTTGCACATTTCCAACAAGACAATGCGAAGAATTTTTAAAACGTAAATTGCACATATTAATATCGTTATTTTTCAAAATTTTGTTTCAATAAAATGTTTTTTGCTTTTATAACAGATTTTTTTTAAATGGATGACACCAAATGCCTAACCCGTTAGTTGAATACATTCATGACATAGTAATTCTATTGTGAGAAGCCAAAAAGAAAGAGCTATGGACAGAGAAAAATCATATAAAATTGCAGGTGTCTGAGAGACACCATCTCACTCTCTATGGCAGTGAAATATCACCTCACCGGTTAATATAATCAGTTGAATTAATTGATAATTGCCAATAATTGTATTTCTCGGGGAAGTAAAATTCAAAATACAATGTCCAAAGAAATTGATTTCCCACAATTGAAAAAAACTTTGCAATTCGAAGCAATTCCCATTTTTTCACACATACATTATTTTCTTAAGTTAATTTCCTCATGGCTTCAGAAAAGAAGTTCTCGTTTGAAACAATTTAGTACTCACTTTTTCAAGTTCGCAGTTTGCCCACATTGATAAACATTTTCGAACTGTATAATAATTTGTTATCTCGAGGTCATGACAAAAACTTGATGTTTATCTTTCATGAAAACCTAAAATCGAAAATCATCCAATAAAAAAATTTGTTTTTTGTTTAAGCGAAGCTCTATTTTCAGATAAATATTCATAATTTCATTTGAAAAACAAAAGCCTGGCCTAATCTATTATTTTTCTGTTATTCATATTGATCCAGTTCGCAATCATACATCAAATCAGTGAAAAATTGATCGAAGAATTCCAAAATGTTTGAATATGCAGGGTTTACTTTGGCAATGATGAAGTTCCGGTAAAAACGGAACTATACTTCGCTCGAAAATATTTTATGATTTGAGTTCATTTACTCTTAAACAGAATAACAAAATCTTGAATTCATATAACTATTCCTTCATCGAATAGGTCTAATGAAACATTTGAAAAAAACACCGTGTAGATGATATCTTGAAAAGCGCAGCTTGAAATACCAATAAATTAAAGTATCATCTAATGAAGACGATTAAATCCAATATTCGTTGATTCTTCCGATGAGAAATTTCTCCTATCCTTCCTAGCGATATTTCTCCATCCATTAGTCTTTCAGGAGAATCATTTTACCCTGAGAACGTTCTAACGAATTCCGATAGAATGCGACATTGCCAAACTTACGGGCTTCGAATAACAGCGAGGCATAGCGGGATTCCTATAGAGCAAAACACAACTCTATGCGACTCCGCTGGCGTTAGCTGGAACTAAGCCCGAAACGAGTATCGTTTTGACAGTTAGTACGTGAAAGCTGGGTTTATTTGTTTATTTTTACGTTTTTATTGCGATAAAAAGATATGCCTTAGGAAAAAACCGTGAAAAACCCTAATTGTTGTGTTTATGGATGTAATTCTAAAAAATCTAGGAATCCTGGAGCCCATTTTCGTGGTGAAAATCAAAATGTTTACTTTACCAATAAACTAGAAATCGTAGAGGAAATTAATAGACGTAAATCCTGGGAGCATGTTTTGATAATGGAAAAACCTGTATCTAAACATATTAGAGTATGTAGTATGCTTACAGCATTTCCGACCACAAGTTTGTGAAATGAAAACAAGCAAGATTGGAAACTGATGTCAATTGAAAACAATGCTTCATATGTTTTGAATTATTTCAGAAACTCTCACTATGAAAACATTTCTGTTACTCCAGAAGAAAGCTGTACCTTCACTAAACCTATCAAAAAAAGCAGTTCAAGTAAAGTCATTTTAAATTTTTGTTCATATCGTTCTTGTACAATAATTTTCATTCTTATCAAAATGAATTACTTTGAGTCTACTTGATATTTTTGAATATATAGAAGTTTCAACAATTCAAGAAGCCAAGTTGAAAGTGCTGATTTCAATCCATATGATAATGTGCAATAAAACTAGGGATCTTGTGAGTTGAAGTGATTCTCTCGATGGTTGCAAAATTGAACTTATGTTCAGCAGTGATCAAATCTACATGTGGAATTTCGATTAAATTCCGAGAATTGGCTATTTTAAACAATATATCATACATATATGTATCAATTTAATATTAATATTAAAAATAGCTTGATAATATTGGCATTCATTTAGCAACGGAAAAGGTGCAATCAATCGACCTATGAGTTGATTTATTTTATTTTATTATAACTGCAGCCTAAGACACAAGTGAGATGCAATAAATGAATAATACATTCAAATCTAGCGTAATGAATTCTTCAACATGATTAATCGAGGATCACGTCATGTTCTGCATACATACGGTTCTCTGAAGAATGTCCATTTTTATTCAAAATTCATCACCCATTTTCTATTCATAGATTTTTTCCCTTCCTAAAAAAAAAAATTAGTAGCTTCTATTAAATGAATATATTGTTCATGCTGGTGTTCATTTACATTACAATTTTACCTTCACAATCAGTAGAATTGTCAAAATATTTTGTAGTACGTACAACCTTGTAGAGTAGCAGGGCTAAAATATGCTTGCAAATTCCAGACAATCTTGCTTAGTATCTGTATATAATCTTGTCAACCTTCACACCATCATTTTTATAAGACATCATTTCCTCAATATGATAGGGTTGTCCTTGTAGAATTCCAATGTTTTGAAATAATTTTTTCCCACATAGTATCAAATGATTGCATTGCAACACTTGCTCACCTTCTACCCAGCATCTGTGAGCATGGAAATATTGGAAAATTTCCTATAATTAGAGGAACCTTTGGTAAACATCTTGCCAGATGAACTGAAAAGCATTCAAAATTGAATAGTAATCACCTCAATATTTTACATAAAATATAACAAAAAGCACAATATTACCTATACTTGTACTTACAATATAATCCACAGGATCCAAAATCAAGGAACAACTTCGATTATTGATAGCCAATAAACGTTTAAACTAAAAAATTCCATGAATACAAATAGAAATCTAATGTAAACACGAAACAATACTCGTTTCGGTAAACAGCTGATCGGCGAATGCAGCGACACCATCGGTAATTATTTTGTCCAATAATCGGGGTTATATCGCCAAAATGTATATATTTATATACGGAACTACTGGAGCACCACCTACAGGTGGATCCCGTGAACTAAGCGCGTATATATTGCGATAGTATATGGGCGATATTCGGCCCAGGCGAAAATTCGTCTATAGGCTCACTGACCTATTAGGAAGCCTCTGTGAAAAATATACACGCAAATTTTTAGGAAGCCCGATCCGGGCTTCGTAAAAATGATTTTGGCTCAGTCTACTTTACTTTATTCAATACAATACAACGTATTGGTCGCGCCCCCCCTCTTAAGTTTGGTATAAGAATTGAAAGCTTTTAAAATTTATATCTACACAAATGGAATAAATTAAAGATTAAAGGGTCAAAATGAAATCGAAATTTTTCGAGCAATTTTCAACAGGCCATAACTTCGAGAGGAATGGTCGTACAAGAAAAAAAAAGAAGGAATTGTAGTTCCCAATACCTATCTTATTATTGGATTATTACTTTGAAATCTTGTAACGTCATGAGTTTTTGAGTTACATTAGAAAAACCAACAACAACAAAATTTTCAATTCAATTTTTTAGCCTTTATTTTCAGAACTCAATCCGTCTACGAATCATGGAGATATCGATATTTTTTTCAACTATCGATATCTCAGTAATCAATAATCACACAAAAAGTTAACGGTGAGTTTCGAGAACCTGAATGATTTCCCTTCGATGGCTGTTCATTGCTTTTTCGAAAAAAAAATTTTCTACTTGTCACTTGAATTTGAAAATGCAACGAAAAGGGGGTTCCGGTTTTGTAAAATCAATCGCTGAATCATACAAAAACTAAGAATATTAAGTGTGCCTTTTACACTTCAATATGTTCACATAAACGCTACTAAAAGCCAAATCAATCCAGCCAGTCGTTTTTTTGTTTCAAATTTTTCGAAGCTTTTCCACAATTTTATTGTAGATGTTGCTCAAATATTCAAAAAAGGAATATTAAAAAAAATTCAAGAAGTTTCTGTCACTTTGCATTTTTTTTAAACTTCAGAAAATTTGAAAAACCACCGCCCAATCATTTCCAATGCATTAATTTTCAAACGCATTTTTAAACAGACTTTTTTTCTAAATCTTCATGCTTTCAACAAAAACACACACACACACACACACAAACAATGAACCGAAAAACCGACCGCGCACCCTCGACGTGGTGTGCTTTGGATAACGCAAATTCCGGCGGATATTATATCTTAAACTTTTGAAATTTATTACTTTTTTGAAAATGAAAGCAATATCTCCAATCAAATTCCCAAAAAAATTCGGCAAAATTTTGTTTCACCAACAAGAAATTTTGAAACTGATTACAAGTTCACACAAATAACCAGAAAGACATACAAAGAGTTATCGTAGTTCGAATGAAACCGCAATTATTGCCAACGCTCTTAGTTCCAGATGTGATTAGGAAGAGTCGGTAATTCCCTAGGCAAAGAAATTACTGGGTCTATGCTTGCGTTGTATGGGTACCCACAGAATGACTTTTTTCTCAGGGGGGCAAAACAAAAATTTTCGAAAAACGATAAGGCGCCGGCGACGTAAGTTTTTCCTTTCTTTCTATTCCTTTTTTTTACAGACTCTGTTCTCAGGTGGGAGAGGGCAAAGTAAGTTTTCCACGGCAACTGTCTTCGAAACAAACCACATTCCATGAAACAATATTAACAGAAAAATAAAATATAAATATTATGAAGAAAGGGGAGAAATAAATATAATCAAATACATGAGGACGAATCAACGAGTCATAACAAAATAAAAACGAATATACACATACGCTTGATAAATGAAATTCATGAAAATATAATATGAATAATAATAGACTTTGAAATCCGAATTCAAATACTTCTATCTCTAGAATGGTAATAAACATTAGAAGATTCTATATTTATCCCCTTCTCGAAAAAATATCCTTGTTGGAGAATGGATAATAATTTTTGAAATATGAGAGTACCCGCACTTGCCACATGAACAAACCCAAATCAAAAAAGCCTCCTAAAAAAACCGCCAATAAAACGATCGTCTTGTAACGATTGAACAGAATGCCGACACGCATGGGGTATTTTATGAATTAACGACTCCTTTAGAGGCGCGTTGAGCACTTTTTGGGTGAACAAAATTCATGACATCATCGTCTCCGAAAACTTTGGATGATTTTCGTTCAACCAGAAAGTGCCCAACGTGCCACAGAAAGTTATCAATTCATAAAAAACCTCTGCCGATGATTACATAATGGCTAAGTCGATTAGAAACTTTTCCTTTTGAATTACAAAAGTTACATTGAGGGTGTTGTGCTGAAGGCAGGACTGTTATGTCAGGGGGAGCATTAATTAATTTAGAAGATTTTTGGCATAGTGGTGGTTTATCATGTTTCAATTCTACTGTTTCGATTTTAGCACTATGAAATTAATTTCTTACGAAAAAATCAAAAATCAAAACATTTAACCGCTGGTTGATTTTGGTGCCCCCTTAAGCTGGCGCCCGGGGCAAGCAACCCGCTTGCCTCCCCCTAAATCCGGGCCTGTGTCATTCACAGATATTTATAACATTCTCTTATCTTATTCTTCCTGCGTATTGACTGCAGGTGTTCATTGCTTAGTCTGCAAAATACAACATAGTAATATATCGAATCAATGGTATATAGATAAACAATGTATCTAATTAGTATGGGGCCATATTATGTAATTCCTCCCCCCTTTGGATAAAGGTATCACCTTGATTAGGTGTAGCTTTACATTTTTCAAAATATTTCAATAAAAAGTATAAAATAATTAAAAACATAAATATTCCTATAATAATCAAAAAGTTGATGATGTACTTGGATTCCATCTTTGAATATCTTCTAACTTGACATATGAAATATCTTCTTCCTGGAATTCTTCTTTTTCCTCTTCTTGGGATTGGTTTCGTGGGACTATCGCCGTCTTGGGTGAAATTATGTATTTTTCTTCATTTTTAATCGAAGTTGGGAATATATCTTTTTGGAAATTACTTATAATACATTTTGACTGGATTATCGCCATCGGTGAAGTGAAGTAATATTTGGTTTGCTGAGGACATTTTTCTTGAATTTTCATATTATAAATTGAAAGGATGCTTCCATCTTCCAAAGTTTTCAAATTTGATATAGGAATAACTTTTTTTCCTGGGACAATTTTCTAAATGTGTCTTCAATTCAGTATTCATACATTCTGGAGGTTTTGTTAAGGAGTCTTGATCGCAAAGGAAATCTTCTTCGACTGCATGACATTCACTGGTTGACCATTTCAATTCTTCTTGTTGAGTGAGCATATAAGGATTGGTATAAGGAAGGGTTAAGTTCTTCTGAGGGATATAGTAAAACTTGTATAGATTAAAATTCTCTTCATAAACGGTCGGAATTGATATAAGAAATAATAGAACTTTCTCTTTAAACATTACTTTTGTGTGACATAACTGATAATAATCTTTTAAATGATGCATTGGAATAATAGTGTCATTTTTAATTAATTCTGCGAATTTTGTATATGGCAGAATAGATTCATGTAGAATATGTAATCTAGCAAAGCTCACTGCTGTTTGGATTTCATCTAATATATTTTTGATATCCTTAATTTCAAATGTGAGAAGATGCATGTGTTCAATGTGTCTCAATTGCGGATTGTTCGTAATAATTTATAATTGTCTGCGAATTGTCGAAATTTATCAATATACTTATTTTTCAAATCATTAATTACAGTAGCAATCTGTCTTTGATTCCTCATAAATGTGTCCTCGTTTCTTGCTCTACTTTCAAAATAATTTTTATAAAGTTCTTCGTCGTCTGAATCTAAGGTTCAAAATAAAATCTTTGAAATTTTACCTCCAATATTAATAAGTCCTCTTTTAACTCTTATTTTTCCATTAACAAGTTCTTCTAAAGTTTTAATATTAATTGTATTCGAATGTTGTAAATATTCATAATGCGGCGTTTGTGTAAATCCCAATAATTCTTTATTTTTCAAATTATCAATTTCTTTCTGATACTTTAAAATAAGATCTTCGACTTTTTTCAAATTAATATGATAAATCAGTTGTATATTTTTCTTTGTTATATACGCTTTTCCAAGTAAAATGGGGAGTATATTATTTTCCAAGGGAGTAATTTTAATACTGGTTATTATAATTATCTTTAGTATTATAAGAAGGAAAACGAAGTGTTTCATCTTGAATCTGAAACAAAAGTATTTGATGTTTTTTCCGTTGTTTTAAAATCTTTTTATGATAAATATGTTTGTTTTTCACATCTTGTATACGGTGTGAATCAATCTCACGAATATTTGTCTTTTTATAAACTGTATCGAGTTTACGCGTTATTGGATTTTTTAAATACGTTGGGTTTTCATTTAAATCATGGTCCTTTTCAGCTAATCGTTTCATATTCAATTTATCTAAATAATCTGTGGCCTTTTTCTGACTTTTATTTAATTGTACAGCAATATCGTTCAAGTTTTCGATATAATTGTCAATATAATTCTGCACTTTTTCGTTGTGCGTTTTTTCTATTGGCAAGGAATAATTTAAATCAGCTTTGATTATTTGCATCGGAGTTATTTCTAAACTGGAGTGATTGGAATTATTGTAACTAAGTAAAGCCTGTACTAATTTATTTTGAAACGTTGAATTACTGGAATTGATAACTCTTAATTGTTCAGTTAACGTAGAATGAAACCTCTCCAGAAGTGCATTCGAATTCGGATTGTAATTCGAAATGTAATGAATTTCTATTTGGTGTATTTTACAAAAATCTTGAACCACACTATTTTTGAATTCAAGTCCGTTATCGCACGTTATTTTATTTGGTATTCCATAATGGCTAAAATATAATATCAATTTATCTACAATTTCTGTTCCAGTTTTTTGTAATAGAGGATAACATTGTCCTAATCTAGAGAACGAATCAATAATGCTCAAACAATAGGTTTGTCCAAATCTTATAGTATCACAATATATGTGTGTAAATGGTTTTGATCCTATTGGGTTCGGTTTAAATTGTAATTGAATCGGCGTTCTCTCATATTTATTTTTCTGACATATCTCACACGAGTTAATATAATTCTGTACGTCTTTATTCATATTCGGCCAATAATATTTACGTCTCAAACTTATTAAATTTTCTCTCAATCCGCGATGAATAGTTTTGGTTTCATGATATTGCTGAATTCGTAATAATTGTTCCTCTTTATCTTCAACATCTTCCACGAATATTCTAGAAATTTTAAATTGTAGGGTTTTATAATTGAAATTATTTTGTAAAATTCGTATAAAGGGTTTTTCTAATTCTTCAGAGACGAAATATATAGTATATGATCTTTGAGGTTGAACGTATTCTTTAATAAATCGGAAAATATCTCTATCAATCGAATTAATGGAGACTCTAAATCGTAGTTTATCTCCGAATAGTTTCACTTTCGTCACATTATAACTTGGACCTATCTTCAAAGTAATTTGTAATGGATAAGCATTAATACTTCTTTCAGTGTAGGGGAGTTCCAAAATTGGATTTTCAGTATTACTGTGAACTGTTATATCGCTATGGACAATTATGTTTCCTGATTGTAATTCAGTTAAATCTTCATCATTTAAAACGGGCAATTCTGCATTAGGCTCAGTTAAAAGATTTAAACATTCATCTAATTCGTCGTCTGTTACATTATTAAAAATTGATTCATTATCTTCGATTGCATTAAAATCTATAAATTCTTTATTCACTTCAGTATGCAGTGGCGATAAATAATAAATAATTATTTTCACTCTGCATCTTGCAAAAATATACTTTATCATATTCAAAATGATAGGCCATTTTAATTGATCTAATCCGCATGCTATACGCGGTAAAGCTAAATGAGTTTCATTTCTTGACTCCATAAGTTTTCTTAAATATAAAAGGGAATTAAATACATTTTCGTATGTAGGTTTATCGTAATAGGATTTCTTGGTTATCAAATAGTAAATAACACGGCTTTTATTTCGAGCAACGGCTACTTCTCCTACTTTTTTATTTTGCGATTTTAATTCATCTATATTTCCAAATTTTCTCTTAAAATCTCGGGCAATGCCTCTACTCATATGAAAATCTTCTGATACGCAATGGGCTAATGAATATTTATTAGGGGCTTAAAATAAATTACCTTGTTTTTCTTCAATATTGTGACCATCGGGAATATCATTTGTTTCGTATAGTTTCATAAAGTTTTCATACGTAATGTCATTAAAATATGCGAAGTCTTTATTTATAATCGTATTTTCACCATTTTCCAATATTATTCTACTTAATGCATCTGCATGATTCATTGATCCTTTTCTATATTTAATTTCATAATCAAATTCTTCAAGTTTAATACGCCATCTCATTAGACGTGAATTAGGTTCTTTCAAAGAGAATAACCATGTTAAAGGTTTATGATCCGTATAAATTGTGAATTTTCTCCCGTACAAATAAGGACGAAAATGCTTGCATGACCAAATGATCGCGAGTAATTCTTTTTCAATGGTGCTATATTTAGATTCCGCTTCATTAAGGATTTTACTAGCATAGCAATTGGAAGGTCATTCGGAGGAATGCCTTGAGATAATACAGAACCTATCGCAAATCCTGATGCGTCTGTAGTTAAAACAAAGGGTTCTTTATAATTCGGATAACGCAATATCGGCTCGTTCATTAAACTTCTTTTACATATTTCGAAAGCTTCAATGTATTTGGGATCATCAATATTAATTTTCGCATTTTTCTTCAAACATATAGTCAAAGGTTTAGTAATCTTTGCAAAATTTGGAATAAACTTTCTATAATATCCGACTAGACCAAGAAATGATTTAATTTCTTTCTGAGTTTTCGGAATTGGGAATTGTGAAATCACTTTCAATTTATTTGGATTCGGCTTAATTCCTTCTGGCGTAATAATATGTCCTAAGAATTCTATTTCTTCCTTGAAGAAATGACATTTATCTAATTGAATCTGAAATTGTTCTTTCTTTAAGACTTCAAGAACAGTATGAATATTTGCTAAGTGTTCCTCGACTGATTCTGAAAATATAATTATATCATCCATGTAGATATAGCAAATTTTTCCAATATAATCTTTAAATATTTCATTCATGCATCTCTGAAACGTTCTAGGGGCATTTTTTAATCCAAATGGCATTCTAAGAAATTCATAATGTCCGTTATCAACTGTAAAAGCGGTTTTTTCAATAGATTCTTCATCTAATTCAATTTGATGAATACCAGATGCTAGATCAAGAGTAGTAAAATATTTTTTATTTCCAAGTTTATCTAAAATATTTTCGATTTGGGGTAAAGGATATTGATCATCTATAGTTTTATCGTTCAATTTTCTATAATCTATAGCCATGCGCCATTTAGTTTTTCCGGATAAATCTTGCTTCTTTGGGACCATTACAATGGGAAAAGACCACGGAGAAATGCTCGGTCTAATAATTTTCTTTTCTAATAAATCTTCAATTTGATTTTTAATTTCCTCTTTATGAGTTTCAGGATATCGATATATTTTACAGTGTACAGGTATTTCATCGCTTGTACGAATTTTATGTTTAATTTTACTTGTAAAATTCAATGGTTGTCCTGGCAACTGAATAGCTTTCGAGTTCATTTGCAGAATTTTCATTAATTGATTGCTTAACTTGGGTTCCAAATGACTAAGATCAACAGGGATTTTTACTGGATTTTGACATACTTGTTGATATTTAAAAGGAATTCTACAATAGGTATTCATTAATACTTGGTTTTGAAAGTCCAACGCTAAACCGTATTTATTTAGAAAATCGGCTCCTATAAGGCCATCGTAATTATTCTGAAAATAAAGGAAGTAATACCTTTTCATTTGAAGTTTCCTGCTTCGTGCATGCAGTTAACGTTGTTTCTTCTTGAAAAATATAATCATAGAAATTTTCATAAGCAAATTTTGGATCTATCAAACATACTGAACAGCCACTATCGATTAAAAGTTTACATCTTGGATATTTGAATTCAATAAAGGGCAATTGATTAGAATGATTAATATTATAATTTAAGTTAATGCGTCTTCTTGGGTAACTTCGCGAAAATTTCGACTATTATTGTCGTGTTTTTTTGATGTTGAAGGTTTATAGTAATTAAATTGATTTTCATTTCTCTGTTTCCTCGTATCTAAATGCGTTAATTCTCCAAAATAAAAATTAGGATTATCATGTTGATTTCTGTTCTGGTAATTATTATGATGAAAGTTACGTTGGGGATTTGGATTATATTGTGTAGAATAGTTTGAACGTTTCTTGGGATAATTTCTTGTCTGAATCGACATTTTCTCTGGAGGGGTAGTAATTCTTTGATTGGGATTTGGTTTAAAAACATTACTTGAATGATTCGGTTTAAAATTATTATTATGATTTGGGTATTGGAAATTAGTATTTCTCTGAGTAAATTGAACTGGCTGCGAAGGAAATCTAGGTACTTCGCCGTAATTATTAAATGCGTGATTTGATCTATTTTGTGAAGTATAATTATAATTTCTTGGAACATTTTTCGAATGATTCTGAGGGAAATTTTTATTTTTTCTACTTCTATCAAGTAATTCATATTGGGCTAGATTGTACATATAGTTTTTCGTTGCGTTTACTGTGTCATCAAAAGAAAATTCATTATTCGTTATTAAATATGTTCTTAGCTCCATAGGTGCGTTTGATATTAGAACAGTTTTACAAATTTTCAAAATAATAATAATAACAGCTCTTTATTGCATTTGCAATTGGCCATCGACCATGGGTCCTTCAGCCTTTTTCAAAATATTATTCTTATGAATTGCTTTTTCTGGATCTGGCATTCTATCTGCATCTATCCTATAATTTATTCTTATTTTCAAAGAAATTATTCGGTCTATAAATAATATTATATCCTCATTGGGCTTTTTGTTTAAGAATTGCAATTGGTGTATCAAAACGTCTAAGTTAATTTGATCGCCAAATTTTGTATACAAGAAATTTTTGAGAACATCCCAATTATTCGGAATGTCAGACGTTGCCACTTCTGCTAGTGCTCTATCTATTAGTTTCGATTTGACCACTGCGAAGCAATAATTTTTCACCATAATATTTTCGTTTACGAACATCGCTAGATAATCATCAACACTTTATATGAACGAATGCAACTCGTTCTCAACACCAGAAAATTTGGGTAACAGCATACCAAACTTTTCAGCTAGCGACAAATCTACTGCCATTTTGTTTGTTTTGTTCTTACGACCTCTAAATTGTTTAATCGACGTAATATTGAATTATTTTAATATTTCACGTATTCAATCAGTTATATCAATTATTATGTAATTATATCAATTATCAATTATATCAATTATTATTTCAATCAAGTTGTCGGTTTTTTCTTAAGAAACCTAGGAAAAACTATTGTAATCGGTTTTGAAATAAGAAACCTAGGGAAAACTTTATAAATCGGTTTTTTGGAAGAAACCTAGAGAAAACTTTATACAAGTTTTACGCTCAAAACTTGGGGAAAAGGTTGACTAATTTTGGGCCAGATTAGGTAAACTGGGAGTAATTAAAGGATTGCTCACCACGTTGTCTTGTTGAAATGAAACCGTCACGGGGCGCTACTCGGGTGATCGGGCTCCTGTCTTCTTCACCTTGTTCTTCTTGTGCTCAACGGTTGAAACCGACGGTGTTGTAGACTGGATGGACCTCTTCTTTTTCAGGAACTCACAGATTTTAACAAAACCGGCACAATCCCAGACCTCGTCGCCAATTATGTTTTTCGGGAGGAAGACTTCGTTTTTAAAAAACTACTTTACTTTATTCAATACAATACAACGTTAATACTTGGTAGAGCTACTAGATCGATTAATTAACTGACTAGAAATTGTCATTCACAGATATTTATAACATTCTCTTATCTTATTCTTCCTGCGTATTGACTGCAGGTGTTCATTGCTTAGTCTGCAAAATACAACATAGTAATATATCGAATCAATGGTATATAGATAAACAATGTATCTAATTAGTATGGGGCCATATTATGTAATTATATATATATATATATATATATATATATATATATATATATATATATATATATATTTATATATATACGAAAAGGATACGGGTGTTTCGACTAATTGAGTAGATAATGTATCCTTTTCGTATTTTTCTCCGACTAGTATTTCTCCAGTGAATTATATATATATATATATTTATATATATATATATATATATATATATATATATATATATACAGGGTGTACCAAGTTCGACGGCCTATTAGGCGTTTCTGGAGAACTGGACCTATGTGAAATCTGAAAATTGGGATTATATTATTGTTTGGCATTATCTACCGATCTGAAATATTTTTGGAGCCTGACCACTTTCAGTTATACAGGGAGAGAAAAAAAAATGTTCAAAATTTTTTTTCTGTTCTTGTTGTTTTCGAATTTGATAGAGTATGCAATTCTGAATACATTCGTACTCAAATCGTTGCATTCGTCAAAATACTTTCCAAAATATCGAGAAAAAACTGAAGCAAAAAGGGTGATAAGTGTATTCGATATTATGTTTGTTATTCCTAACCTATATATCGTAAGCACAAACTGTTTTCACATTCGTGAAGGCAAAAACTGTGGAAATATTGTACAATTTCAGAATTTTGAATAACCCGTCACAGGGTGTTCCAAATGTTGGTTCAAAAATTGGGATCAAAATTGGCTCATAACTTTCGTTTTTCAAATCAGAACCCTATTTTTTTATGATTGCGTCAGATTCTGCGAAGAAAAATGATGATAATGTTCCAACATGTTGATGCTCCTAAAATTACTAATTCTTGAGTTATTTGGGATTTTCTGGAGGAAGTCACTAGTGAGTTATTTGCGTAATTTATATTCTATGACCAAGGTCATTGTTGTTATGAAACAGATTCTATGAATTTGACGGTACGTACGATATGAAATCAGAAAATCCTGAATAACTCGATAATTATTAATTTTAGGAGCATTAACATGTTGAAGCATTATCATCATTTTTCTTCGCACAATTCAATACAATCATAAAAAATAGGGTTCTAATTTGAAAAACGAAAGTTATGGGTCAATCTTGATCCCAATTTTCGAACCAACATTTGGAACACCCTGTGACGGGTTTTTCAAAATTCTGAAATTGTACAACATTTCCACATTCTTTGCCTTCAGAAATGTGAAAACGGTTTCTGCTTACGATATCTAGGTTAGGAATAATGAACATAATACCGAATACACTTATCTCCCTGTTTTCTTCAGTTTTTTCTCGATATTTTGGAACCATTTTGACAAATGCAACGATTTGGGTACCAATGTATTCAGAATTGCATACTCTATCAAATTCTAAAACAAAAAAACAGAAAAAAAAATTTTTTTAATTTTTTTTTCACTCCCTGTATAACCGAAAGTGGTCAGGCTCCAAAAATATTTTAGATCGGTAGATACTGTCGAACAATAATATAATACCAATTTTCAGATTTCAAATAGGTCCAGTTCTCCATAAACGCCTAATAGGCCATCGAACTTGGTACACCCTATATATATATATATATATATATATATTTATATATATATATATATATATATATAAGAAGAAAACGGTCACAATTCGGAGAAAATTAATTTCCGAACTGCAATCGTGGACTAGCGGAGATCCATGCGGAAAGTAAACCACAGGAAATAGCGTCGTCGTCGAGAAGGGAATAGATGCATACCGGTTTCGGGGTTGTTACCTCTCATCAGTGCAACATAATTCTCCGAATTGTGACCGTTTTCTTTTTGCATTTTGCATGGTATGCTTATCCGTAAAGCGTGAAACTGTTTCTGATTATATATATATATATATATATATATATATATATATATATATATTTATACAGGGTTGGGATAAAGTATGGAACCAAGTAAATATCTTTTAAACGAAAAGAACGATATTTATGAAAATTTGCAGGTAAGTGCAATGGAACAAAACGCATCTGACATAAATTTTTTTGATAATAATATACTTTCGGTTTAACCGGAAATGCCATCAACTTCTTTAATTTAAATGGGACACCCTATATATTTTTACAGATTTTGAAAGAGCTTTTTATTTTGAATAACGGCATACTGAGTTTAGTGTAAAAAAATTTGTAAAAACGAGGAATATAGCACTTTAACCAACCTCCTTTGAGTTTTTTGCATTAGAGCAAAAAACTATTTAGATAAACTAATTGATGTTGTTTGTATGCATCGTAATGAATCAACATTTTTTTCTTTGGGGTTATCTAAAATCACGTGTTTACGTTAGACGACCAACAAACTTACAGGAATTGAGACAAAGAATTATTGATGAATGTGAACTAATACGTGGAGAAGTCTTGGAAAGAGTGACTCAAGAATTTGTTAATAGGATGGCATATTGTCAGCAAGTAAACGGCGAGTATTTTGAACATTTGAAGTAATTTTGTTTCTCATTATTCTAAAATAATGAAATGTACATCTATTGTACTACTAACAGTGAGTTATTCCTCGTTTTTACAAATTTTTTTACACTAAACTCAGTATGTATGAATTCAAAATAACAAGCTCTTTCAAAATCTGTAAAAATATATAGGGTGTCCCATTTGAATTAAAGAAGTTGATGGCATTTCCGGTTAAACCGGAAGTATATTATCATCAAAAAAATGTACATCATATGCGTTTTGTTCCATTGCAGCACTTACCTGCAAACTTTCATAAATATCGTTCTTTTGGTTTAAAAGATATTTACTTGGTTCCATACTTTATCCCAACCCTGTATACAGGGTGTCCATGGAATAACTGTACATACTCTTACCAGAGATAGAGGTGGACCAGGTGATTACTGATTGACTATAAAAATTTAATTTCCGGATTTCCCTAGAAAGCTACAGGGTGATTTTCCAACTTCATGGAAATACTCAGACCATCATGAAATCCAAACTTATTGACGGATATTATTGAAACTTAGGAGATTATTGGCACATGCTAAGGTCGTGTCAGAAAGATATCAATTATTTCATTATGCCAGGGCCGGGCTCATTAATCTTCATTCAAAGTGTTCAGGGTAAAACAAACACTTTGTATTTCGAATTACAAATAATTGAATTGCTCTTTAGAAAGAAGCTGAATTATGCTTCAATTTGTGGTATCGCTTAAAGTTGTCACATCAACAATCATTTTTTTATGAATTTTTGAATTTCGATAAGGTTCAAAAAATTGAAATTATTTACCCGAACAGGACTTAGTCATCTTGTAGTGGTCAAAAATAAATGATAAATTTTCTAAAAAAAGTTACTGAAGGTGAGGAAGACTATAATAATTTGTTGATATACTGGGTCCACCCCAGTCGAGGATCTCATTGTGATGGAGTAAACGAAAGTATATTTCGAAAAAAAAAATTGGTGAAGTGTATAAGGTATACATAAGCATATTTCAAAATTATTCGTATGTATACCGGGTGTTCGACAACAAAGAGACACACCAAAGTGACACTTCTTCCAATGTAAAACCCTCTAACTGAATTAATGAATCGGGTAGTATCTCCAGATTTAAACCCGCTAGATTATTTTTTATGGGGAAAATTGAAGGATATGGTGACTGGAGAAATCCAGTCAAGAGAACAGCTGATGAACAGAATTATCAACTTTGCGATATTCAAGAAAAATGGCGATATGATTCGCAAGACTGTATCGAATTTGAATATTCGGCAAGATAAATGTATACAAGCTAATGGTTTTCATTTCGAACCACTTCTGAAATAACGTTGACTCAGCAATTCTTTTGAAAATTTTCTACTAATACTTCCGCATTTTATATTCAAACATGAGATTTTCAGTTATCTTCATGGTGAAAAATTCAATTTTTCGAACTTTATCCAAACTCAAAAATTCATAAAAAAGTAATTGTTGATGTGACAACTTTAAGCGATATCACAAATTTAAGCACAATTCAGCCTCTTTCTAAACTGTGAATCAATTATTTGTAATTCGAAATACAAAGTGTTTGTTTCACCACGAACACTTAAAATGAAGACTAATGAGTCCGGCCCTGAAATAATGAAATAATTGACATCTTTCTGACTCGACCTTAGTATGTGCCAATAACCTCCCAAGTTTCAATAATATCCGTCAATAAGTTTGGATTTTATGATGGTCTAAGTATTTCCATGAAGTTGGAAAATCACCCTGTAGCTTTCTAGGGAAATCCAGAAATTAATTTTTTAAAGTCAATCAGTAATCACCTTGTCCAACTCTATCTCTGGTAAGAGTATGTACAGTTATTCCCAGGACACCCTGTATATTAGACTGTTTCAAAAAAATCGACATTTTTTGTTTTCACGAAACCCCCCATAATTATCTTCTGGGTATCGAAAAGAGACCTCTATGAATATATCAGCTTCAAATAATAATATTTAGAGGTCGCTCATCAATTATTTCTATTTTCCCTACTAATAGCAGGCAAAAAAAATTTTTTCCAATAAAAAATTCCTAGAGCAGAAACCAATAGACGGATTTTATTGTGTAACTAGCTGACCCAGCAGACTTTTGTACTGCCTCAAAAAAGCAACTTTAATATTATAATAAACTATTATGGTATAATATCTTGAAAGTGGACATAAAATTGTCCTGTACAGTATGTGTTGCGCCAAACGTTGTCGTCTGGAAGTCAAGAAGTGTTTAGAATCATTTACTATCCCAGAAACTAAAGAGCGAAAGGGATCTGGTGGTGGAGTGGCAATTGGCAATTAGATAAGCTAGCTGTCCCGGTAAACATTGTTCCGCCTTAGAGATGAATAAAGTTGTTTTTTTTTCAAAGGAAATATATTAGGTGAAATACAAAAATATACAAAAGTACAAAATATACAAAAAATTTAATTGCAATGAAATAGGTATGTACAGAGTGATTGTTTATATTTTACACAATACCTATCTCAGTTAATATTGGTAGTACACAAAAGTTCCAATGGGCAAATTTGCAGTATATTTTGTGGGCATTCAGAATTCAGTACTAAGAATTGCATTAAGGCACCGTTAACCTAAAAATTCTATGTGAATGGTTGTTTTTCAAATGACACACCCTGTATTTTATTTTCCTAATCGTTAGAGCTCTTTCTTCTGATTTCAAATATTTATATATACTTTATTAAGGTTTTTTTCGACAGTTTCTGAAAATAAGTGTTTTTTTTTGTCTAAATCTAAGGCAGCTGTAGAATGCCACTCGAGAATGATGTGATTTATTTATATCGAAGTTCCATTCTATGGTCACCTGATAGTCCCTTCTTAACATCATTGGACACTTTTTTATGGGGATATTTGAAATGTAAAATGCACGTCCTCGAAATATTGAAGAAATTAAATTCAGAATAGAAGAAGAAATTGAGAACCTCAATATATTCCATGAATGTTAAGGAAAATCTTCGAAAACTTTAAAAAAAGTTATCGACTCTGTCTAGAAGTAAATAGGAGTGATTTGAATCCCTAATTGAACTTTCAGATAATAAATAAATAATATAAATATCAGGTGTCATTATCCACGTGGCATTCCACAACTGCCTTTGATTTAGAAGAAAATATCTATATTTATAGAAAACTGCCAGAGATACTCTCGATAAGGTGTATATATTTGAAATAAGAAGAAAGAGCTCTACCGCTGTTACCCGGAGCGACATCTATTGGCGTTATTTGCAAGAAAGAAAATTATTTCTTTTTTTTTTTCAATTTTATCAAATTTTTCAGGATTTTATGGTATTTTATGTTAATCCAACAAAAAAACTTTCATAAGAAACAGTTCATCCAATCTTGAGTTATAAATGGTGTTACCAACAATATGGCCGACTGAGTTTTATATATTAAGATACATTTTCGTGTAGACAATCAGATACTCTACAAAAATGACTCTTACGATATTTCAGTAAAACTGCCCCTTCAAAAGTTATTCGATTCGATGCTAATATTGAGGGATTTTTGAAAAAAAAAATTATTCAAAAAAATCGATTCTGTTTGTTTTCACGAAACTCTATTTCTAATTATCTTCAGGGTATCGAAAAAAGGGGTCTGTGAAGATATTAGCTTTGAATATTAATATTTAGAGGTCGCTTAGCGATAACTATTTCCGGTGTTGATAGCAGAAAAAAATTTCCTTTTTTCAATAAAAAATTTTTTCTTCACGAACCAATTGACGGATTCCATTGTGTGATACATTTTCGTGTAGGGAACTAGATGCTCTACGAAAATGTCTCATACGATATTTCGATAAAACCGCTCGTTCAAAAGTTATTCGAACTTTTTCTTCAAAAATACCTCTATATTAATACCTCATATTGAGGTATTTTGGAAAAAAAAATTCGAATAAGTGGTTTTATCGAGATATCGTATTGAACATTTTCGTAGAGTATCTAGTTGCCTACACCAAAACGTATCATACAGTGGAATCCGTCTATTGGTCCGTGAACAAAAAATGTTTTATTGAAAAAAGAATTTTTTTCCTGCCATCAGCAGCGAAAATAGAAACTATCGATGAGCGACCTCTGAATATTAATATTCAAAGCTAATATTTTCACAGACGGCTTTTGTCGATGCCCTGAAGATGATTAGAAGGCGGGTTGCGTGAAAACAAGTAAAGTCGATTTTTTCGAATAATTTTTTTCTTCAAGAATACCTGTATATTAGCATGGAATCGAATAACTTTTGAAGCGACCGTTTCATCGAAATATCGTAAGGGACATATTTGTAGAGTATCTGATTGCCTACACGAAAATGTATCACACAAAAAAATCCGCCTATTGGTTTGTGTTCTAGAAATTTTTTATTGAAAAAGGAAATTTTCCCCCTGCTATTAGTAGGCAAAATAGAAATAATTGATGAGCGACCTCTAAATGTTATTATTTGGAGCTGATACTTTCACAAAGGTCTTTCGATACCCTGAAGATAATTAGAGGGGGGGGGGGGGGGTTCGTGAAAACAAAAAAAGTCGATTTCTTTGAATCAGTCTAATATATATATATATATATATATATATATATATATATATATATATATGAAAAAGATTTAACGGACATAACCCTCTGAAACGAAAATGAACCGTAGACAGCTGTTTCGGGCTTTCGAAATCGCAAATGTGCGGCTGGCTCCCTTGTGTTGACTCCGTTATGTGATTTCTATATATATATATATATATATAAGAATAAATAATGAGGGATCGATGAAGTACATGGGAAAGATTTAATGGTTCATTTTCGTTTCAGAGGGTTATGTCCATTAAATCTTTCCCATATATATATATATATATATACAGGGTGTACCAAGTTCGACGGCCTATTAGGCGTTTCTGGAGAACTAGACTTATTTGAAATCTGAAAATTGGGATTATGATATTGTTTGACATTATCTACCGAGCCAAAATATTCTTGGAGCCTGACCACTTTCAGTTATACAGGGAGCGAAAAAAAAATTGTCAAAAATTTTTTTTTCTGTTCTTTTCTTTTTGAATTTGACAAAGTATGCAATTCTGAATACATTCGTACTCAAATCGTTGCATTCGTCGAAATACTTTCAAAAATATCGAGAAAAAACCTGAAGAAAAAGAGAGAAAAGAGTATTCGGTATTATGTTTGTTATTCCTAATCTAGATACCTTAAGCACAAACCGTTTTCACATTTTTGAAGTCGAAGAATGTGAAAATATTGTACATTTCTAGAATTTTGAAAAACTCATCACAGGGTGTTCCAAATGTTGGGTCAAAAATTGGGATCAAGATTGGCCCGTAACTTTCGTTTTTCAAATTAGAACCCTATTTTTTTATGATTGCGTTGGATTGTACAAAGAAAAATGATGATAATATTTTAACATGTTGATGCTCCTAAAATTGATAATTCTTGAGTTATTTAGGATTTTCTGATTTTATGTCGTACGTAGCGTCAAATTCATTAAATCTGTTTCATATCAACTATGACCTTGGTCAGAGAAGATAAATTATTCCAATAACTCACTAGTGACACACCTTTTTCTTTAATTCATTCATCATTGTTGTTATGAAACAGATTTTATGAATTTGACGCAACGTACGACATGGAATCAGAAAATACTAAATCACTCAAGAATTATTGATTTTAGGAGTATCAACAAGACAGAACATTATCATCATTTTTCTTCGCAGAATCCAACGCAATCATAAAAAAATAGAGTTCTAATTTGGAAAACGAAAGTTATGGGCCAATCTTGATCCCAATTTTTGACCGAACATTTGGAACACCCTGTGATGAGTTTTTCAAAATTCTAGAAATGTACAATATTTTCACATTCTTCGACTTCAAAAATGTGAAAACGGTTTGTGCTTAAGGTATCTAGATTAGGAATAACAAACATAATACCGAATACCTGGAACACCCTGTGATGAGTTTTTCAAAATTCTAGAAATGTACAATATTTTCACATTCTTCGACTTCAAAAATGTGAAAACGGTTTGTGCTTAAGGTATCTAGATTAGGAATAACAAACATAATACCGAATACTCTTTTCTCTCTTTTTCTTCAGGTTTTTCTCGATATTTTTGAAAGTATTTCGACGAATGCAACGATTTGAGTACGAATGTATTCAGAATTGCATACTTTGTCAAATTCAAAAAGAAAAGAACAGAAAAAAAAATTTTTGACAATTTTTTTTTCGCTCCCTGTATAACTGAAAGTGGTCAGGCTCCAAGAATATTTTGGCTCGGTAGATAATGTCAAACAATATCATAATCCCAATTTTCAGATTTCAAATAAGTCTAGTTCTCCAGAAACGATTAATAGGCCGTCGAACTTGGTACACCCTGTATATATATATATATATATATATATATATATATATATATATATATATATATATATATATATATATATGAAATAGGGTAGTTGACTGGATTAAATAGAGAGAAACTTATTTGGGATAGCAGTCTAATTCAATAAGTGTACTCTTTTTTCCTTAACTTTCTCAAGCTTTCAGGATTTATTTATCCCTTCTTCAGGAGATGCTACAACAATTAATGATATAATTTGATTAGATACAATAGAAAATGTAACTTACGAAATATGATATTCTGAATATAGATGTTGAAAGTTCCTCAAATTATTCATATTTTCACAATCTGTTCCAAAATTTATATTTATTTTCAACATCTATATTCAGAATCTCATATTTCGTAAGTTACATTTTCTATTGTACCTAATCAAATTATATCATTAATTATTGTAGCATCTCCTGAAGAAGGGATAAATAAATCCTGAAAGCTTGAGAAAGTTAAGGAAAAAAGAGTACACTTATTGAATTAGACTGCTATCCCAAATAAGTTTCTCTTTCTCTCTCTCTCTATATATATATATATATATATATATATATATATATATATATATATATATATATATATATATATTGTAATTGTGATCGTCTGTAATTTGTATCATTTTATTTTTTCAGACATTGAAAAAGGGTTCTGGCCCGAAACGTTTGAATTCGAATTTTTAATAAATGACAACAAATTCATGATGGATCCCAAATGATCAAATAGCAAACCATTATAATTTTATATATATATATATATATATATATATATATACAGGGTGTACCAAGTTCGACGGCCTATTAGGCGTTTCTGGAGAACTAGACTTATTTGAAATCTGAAAATTGGGATTATGATATTGTTTGACATAATCTACCGAGCTAAAATATTCTTGAAGCCTGACCACCTTCAGTTATACAGGGAGCGAAAAAAAATTTTCAAAATTTTGTTTTTCTGTTTTTTTTCTTTTTGAATTTGATAGAGTATGCAATTCTGAATACATTCGTACTCAAATCGTTGCATTCGTCGAGATACTTTCAAAAATATCGAGAAAAATCTGAAGAAAAAGAGAGAAAAGGGTATTCGGTATTATGTTTGTTATTCCTAATCTATATATCTTAAGCACGAACCGTTTTCACATTTTTGAAGTCAAAGACTGTGGAAATATTGTACATTTTTAAAATTTTGAAAAACTCATCACAGGGTGTTCCAAATGTTGGGTCAAAAATTGGGATCAAGATTGGCCCATAACTTTCGTTTTTCAAATTAGAACCCTATTTTTTTATGATTGCGTTGGATTGTATGAAGAAAAATGATGATAATGTTCTAACATGTTAATGCTCCTAAAATTGATAATTCTTGAGTTATTTAGGAATGATATACACTTGAATACATCCGTACTGAAATCGGTGCATTCGTCAAAATACTTTCCGAATTATAAAAAAAAAACTGAACAAAAAAAGGTAGATAAGAGTATTCGGTATAATGTTTGCTATTTCTAATCTAGATATCTTGACCACAAACCGTTTTCACGTTTTTGTAGTCGAAGACAATGGAAATATTTTACATATTTAGAATTTTGAAAAACTCGTCACAGGGTGTTCTAAATGTTCGGTCAAAAATTGGGATCAAGATTGGCCCATAACTTTCGTTTTACAAATTAGAACCCTATTTTTTTATGATTGCGTTGGAATCTGCGAAGAAAGATGATGATAATGTTTTATCATGTTGATACTTCTAAAATTAATATTTCTTGAGGTATTTAGTATTTTCTGATTCCATGTCGTACATTGCGTCAAATTCATAAAACCTGATCCATAACAGCAATGATGAATGAATTGAACAAAAAGGTGTGTCACTAGTGAGTTATTGAAATAATTTATCTTCTATGACCAAGGTCATAGTTGATATGAAACAGATTTAATGAATTTGACGATACATACGACATAAAATCAGAAAATCCTAAATAACTTAAGAATTATCAATTTTAGGAGCATGAACATGTTAAAACATTATCATCATTTTTCTTTGTACAATCCAACGCAATCATAAAAAAATAGGGTTCTAATTTGAAAAACGAAAGTAATGGGCCAATCTTGATCCCAATTTTTGACCCAATATTTGGAACACCCTGTGATGAGTTTTTCAAAATTCTAGAAATGTACAATATTTCCACATTCTTCGACTTCAAAAATGTGAAAACGGTTTATGCTTAAGATATCTAGATTAGGAATAATAAACATAATACCGAATACTCTTTTCTCTCTTTTTCTTCAGGTTTTTTTCGATATTTTTGATAGTATTTCGACGAATGCAACGATTTGGGTACGAATGTATTCAGAATTGCATACTCTATCAAATTCAAAAAGAAAAAAACAGAAAAATAAAATTTTGAAAATTTTTTTTATTCTCCCTGTATAACTAAAAGTGGTCAGGCTCCAAGAATATTTTAGCTCGGTAGATAATGTCAAACAATATCATAATCCCAATTTTCAGATTTCAAATAAGTCTAGTTCTCCAGAAACGCCTAATAGGCCGTCGAACTTGGTACACCCTGTATATATTTATGTATATATATATATACATATATAACATATATGTAACATATCTGCAGTCTCAAATTATTCTCTTTGGTCAACAAATAACGGAACAATGGAAATATTTTGGTCCATCACATTCAAGAGAAACTCTAGAACTGGAACACTTGAGCTGGAACATGGAAAATTCCCAAAAACCAAAGTGAAAGGGGTCAAAATCGAAAAAATACCATATTTAAATATAATTTTTATTGAATTGGTTGAGGCTTTCGCGGCCATCGTTCAATGTGACATGTTCTTTCGAGCATTTAGGCCGTCGTCGTAGATTAGTTCTCGACGTTTCGCCAGTTCGAGTGTCTGGCATCTTCAGGCAGTTCAGTCCAGTGAGAACATCTCCTGAAATATAACTCCTGAAGATGCCAGACACTCGAACTGGCGAAAGGTCGAGAACTAATCTACGACGACGGCCTAAATGCTCGAAAGAACATGTCACATAATTTTTATTATTATGATTATTGTCATTTTTATTTGTCCCTCACACAACTTTCCCACTACTGAATAACATAACTATTAAACTACCAGGAGTTTTTTCAGTCTTCGAAATGTCAAATGTTATAAGGAAAATTTTGAAAAAAAAGTTGAGAGGGAGTGCAGAAACGTTCTATCATATACATTTGAGTTTATGACATCCACACCACTTACTCTAAGCTATATGCAAATATAACAGCGCCACCTAATGAAAAAACAAGAATTTTAATTCAACCTCTTATTCAACCCCTTTTTCAGCTTTCAAGTTACCATAAAATATATCCTAGGAACATTTTATGAATGTTGATCTTTGAATTTGAGAAATATCAGGTGTGGAACCACTTCATTAATATACTCTGTATATTAGATTACCTTGAAATACTGAAGTTCCGATGGGCGAATTTTCGGCAACTTTAGCAACAGGACTGACCCGAATAAATTCTGGTGGTGTATCTTCAACATCTTCTACCCTTACGAGTATAGCTGCCACACCTGTATTGACTCGTCCTTGTTTAGCACGGTCTACAGCTAATACCTTCAGTTGGTGTACATTCTTTTTCTCGTAGTCCAAATGGCCTATAAAAAAAATGAAAAAATAAACAAGCAAATTTTCATTCAAATTGGTTGAGGCTTTCGCGGTCATCGTTCAATGTCACTTGTTTTCTCCTTTATTTCGACCATTGTCGTTTATCTATTCTCGACGTCTCGCCAGTACCAGTGTCTGGCATCTTTAGTATTTATTCTTTCAGCAGTTGTTCTCGCTAACAGGAC
Source organism: Hippodamia convergens (assembly GCA_038502775.1). Lineage (NCBI taxonomy): Eukaryota > Metazoa > Arthropoda > Insecta > Coleoptera > Coccinellidae > Hippodamia > Hippodamia convergens. The sequence goes on along the minus strand of CM076607.1, from coordinate 82,131,340 downwards.
CTGCCTGTCATAATCAGACAGGTCATTCCTCGACAAAACAAGGGACACGAAATTTTCATTCAATTATAATTCCTTCATTCGCATGAATCAAATACCTATAAGTTTCAGAATTGCTTTTCCTCCCAATGTAGTCAAGCTGAACAAATCCTTTTCATCTGGATCTAGCTCTTGGAGATGATAAACTACTTGTCCATAAGGACCTTCGTCATTATCAGTTGCTTCGAGTGAAGCAATAACTCCAGGAGAAGCATCTTCTCTAAGATATACAGTGGGTTGATAACTTTTGAAGATCGGTGTATTATCATTCACATCCTCGACCAGTAAAAGTAAACTCTGTGTTATAAAGTTACCGTGTCCTAAGTGACCATCAGTTAAAGTCAAGACGAGGGCATATTCGTCACGCTCCTGTTGAATAAATAAATCGGTAAATCCTCGGAGTGATTTTCACATAATGATTATTTTTAGAGATTCAAAAACATAGGGTCTGTTTCACAAAACTTTGTTTGTACCGTTAAATTAATTGGAGCCACCGCGATTCGTTGAAATTTCAAAATGAGTGATTCGATTGGTTCGAATTGACACAAGGTTTTTTAATCGCACAATTAAAGTTTTGTGAAACCGACCCATAGTATAATATCTGTGTACCTCTCTGTCTAATTCTTTGTTGAGGTAGATATGAGCCTCGTTGGAGGATGTGCTTTCAACTCTGATAATATCACTTCCTGATTCGGCTCGTACACCAAATTGGAGAGCATCACCGTCTGGATCAATTCCTTTCAATTTATAAATAACAGAACCTGCAAAACGAGTGAAATAATTTCAGATTCTTGAAATGAATGTGTTTCTGAATCAAATAAAAAAAAAGATGACACTGAAATTGCGATTATGATTCTGGTTGAAAAACTAGGACTAGGTGGTATCAGATGGACCCAATTGCAACTTATGAAAACCTATTAGCATGAACGTACGCAATATGTTTCAAAAGCGGTATGACTTTCGAGGAAACTTAGGCTTTAGAGTCGAGAGTGTAACAAAAAACGATGGTGTTTGATTTTTGGAGATTATATCCCGATTGAATATTAAAAAGTGTCGAGGGTGAAACAAAACACGACAGCGTTCGATCCTGGAAGCTGGGGGTGTTCGTTCCCCAAAATTTTCTAGTTAATGAAAAATATAATGATGTATCGAATTCGCAGATCGAAACTCAAACGTTTCAGCTGGATATCCCAAAAGTAATTTCTGTCTACATTCTATCCAACGAGAAGCGATAGCGCGCCAAAACAACAAGGCGTGGCCAAATTTATCAGGACCGGATTTAATGTACCGACGGCGACGCAGGCAACTGAGAAGTTCAGATGAATCACTTGATTGTCGTACTACAGAACTGGAGAAGACAGAGAAAGCACTTATCGGCAGCCAATGAAAATATTCATAACCCTATACTGCACATTTAGTTGTTTACTGGCTCTATCGCTTCTCGTTAGATGGACTTTACTATACAAGGGCGATATTCTGTTTTCATCTGGACGCTATTCAAAAATCTGTAGCTCACAGAAATGTTTAAATATTTACGACAAATCGAAAGGTGATCAGGAGCATATCGGAAGTATATTGTGAGGTTATGTTGGATGGTTTGTTTTTATCATAAATCATAAAATACTTCCTTATACAAACGTCAAAAATGTCAAGGTTCGCGCATTGATAACAATATGCGAAGTGACCCTTTTTTTCATTCTCCTTCGTCACCATGAGACCGTGCGCGATGTAGTATGCGAAATACTTACTTTGCCCACTCCATGTAAACTATTTGGGATTTTTATATCTTAACCTTTATATTCCTCAATCGAGCAAAAATCTAAGAAATCATTTATTTATTAATGTATAACAATAATTAAGGCTTTCAAATTGTCAGGAAATTTAACACTACCTAATTTTATTCATTATTTACAATGTTAACATTAATGGTGCAGCCAGAGCACAAACCAATATTTATTCCTAAACAACTCTGATGCAACTCGTGATATCGTAGTTTTGGGAGTTAAAAAACTATCCATTTTTGATTTGAAGGAAACTGCTGTAGAGGTGATAGCACTTGATCCTGTAATTTCACTGTCTAAAATTTTATCTGATATTTTAATTTTATTGTTGATAGAATCTTCCACGTATCCTTCGTTTGTAGAAAAAATTTAGTTTGCATCTCATGCGCGAAATACTTTTGTGATCTCGACTATTTTTGCAGTTCTCGGTCACCAAAGAGGATACCAAAAATACTATTCTATACTTAACCACTTGAACATAAAAATATCCAATAGTCAAAACTTACGATCAAACATTACAGAGTTGTAGATTCTATTTCATGTTCTCGTTACGAAGTAGTTCAAAAATGACACTTCTGATACGCCAGAATTGCAGTATTTACGAATCTGTAAGTCAGCCATATACAGATCAATCGTTCGCTACAGATTCGTAGCTTACAGAGAAAAAGCAGAATACCGCCTTAAAGTCTGCTTTCTTGACATGAGAAAATATAATGGTGTATCGAATTGATCTAGCAAATATTTTGCCGGGCATCACAATCACGAAAAAACAATTTAATATTGAAAAGAGTCGATAGTGAAACTTAAAACCACATCGTTTGATCCTTGGAGCTTGGGGTGTAGGCTCCATGAAATTGAACGATCATCAGACAGTAGAAAATATAATGATCCATCGAATTCACAGATTGAAATTAAAACGTTTCAGTGTTTCAGCTGAGTAAATTCTGTCTAGTTTGCTTCTACGGTGGTTGAAATGACATGATAGAATGTCCGAGAATATTCGAATTATTTAATTCTTGGTTCCTTGTATCGAACTAATTACTTATCATGTGATCCTTACGTGAATTCGCTGTAAATTTACCTATTTCGTTATTGACTGTGGTGGAATAGGCTAACATCACCGAGGTCTCATAGGAGGATCATGATACTAAACAAAGCGTAATGTAAGGACAGGGATGAAAAATTGACACGTGATTAATTCGATCCTTCCTACTCGGAAAAAAGTTGTCGAATTTGATAGGGAAATTCATTGATTGAGCAATTAAGATACATAGTTATGTTAATACCTACTTCGAATAATCCCAAATCACAAAGAAAGAATAGACATTTGAACAAAAAGAAGAACATAATCGTTATAGAATTACCCTGTAGGTATGGTTCTCACACCGGTGTGAACTTGGCAGACTGTTTCCAGCGGCCTCCAGCGGCCAGTTTGGCGAAAGCACCCGAACGGCGGGATCAGTGGCGTGCAGGTCGATCGAAAATTATTAACTGAAATCTGTTAAAATTTGATATCTCGGAGAATATATGTTGGAGCATATTGGTATTTCGTGTGCTAGATTATATTTCCAATATCGATATTACCAGAAGACGATCGACTTCCCGTGGGAGCACGGGCTTGTTTTTTCAACAATTAACATTGAAAAATTTATTCTCGGAAACTATTCTTTGGAACACATACAGATTTGGCATGTGGGTTGATCATATTGATACTAATTACCACTGAAAAAATGATCGACTTCCCGTGGGACGAAGGGGTTGTTTTTTCAACTCTTAACATTAAAAAATTTATATGTCGGAAACTATTCTTCGGAACACAAACAGATTTTGCATGTGGGTTAATCATATCGATACTGATAACCACTGAAAAAATGATCGACTTCCCGTGGGACGGAGGGGTTGTTTTTTCAACCCCTAACATTGAAAAATTTATATCTCGGAAACCATTCTTCGGAACACATACAGATTTTGCATGTGGGTTAATCATATCGATAATAACTACCACTGAAAAAATGATCGACTTCTCGTATGACGGAGGGGTTGTTTTTTCAACCCTTAACTTTGAAAATTTTATATCTCGGAAACTATTCTTCGGAACACATACAGATTTTGCATGTGTGTTTATCAAATCGATACTGATAACCACTGAAAAAATGATCGACTTCCCTTGGGACGAAGGGGTTGTTTTTTCAACCCTTAACTTTGAAAAATTTATATCTCGGAAACTATTCTTCGGAACACATACAGATTTTGCATGTGGGTTAATCATATCGATACTGATAACCACTGAAAAAATGATCGACTTCCCGTGGGACGGAGGGGTTGTTTATTCAACCCCTTACATTGAAAAATTCATATCTCGAAAACTATTCTTCGGAACACATACAGATTTTGCATGTGGGTTAATCATATCGATTATAATTACCACTGAAAAAATGATCGACTTCCCGTATGACGAAGGGGTTGTTTTTTCAACCCTTAACTTTGAAAATTTTATATCTCGGAAACTATTCTTCGGAACACATACAGATTTTGCATGTGGGTTAATCATATCGATAATAATTACCACTGAAAAAATGATCGACTTCCCGTGGGACGGAGGGGTTGTTTTTTCAATCCCTAACATTAAAAAATTCATATCTCGGAAACTATTCTTCGGAACACATACAGATTTTGCATGTGGGTTTATCAAATCGATACTGATAACCACTGAAAAAATGATCGACTTTCCGTGGGACGAAGGGGTTGTTTTTTCAACCCTTAACTTTGAAAAATTCATATCTCGGAAACTATTCTTCGGAACACATACAGATTTTGCATGTGGGTTAATCATATCGATACTGATAACCACTGAAAAAATGATCGACTTCCCGTTTGATGGAGGGGTTGTTTTTTCAACCCTTAACTTTGAAAATTTTATATCTCGGAAACTATTCTTCGGAACACATACAGATTTTGCATGTGGGTTAATCATATCGATAATAATTACCACTGAAAAAATGATCGACTTCCTGTGGGACGGAGGGGTTGTTTTCTCAACCCCTAACATTAAAAAATTCATATCTCGGAAACTATTCTTCGGAACACATACAGATTTTGCATGTGTGTTTATCAAATCGATACTGATAACCACTAAAAAAATGATCGACTTCCCGTGGGACGAAGGGGTTGTTTTTTCAACCCTTAACTTTGAAAAATTTATATCTCGGAAACTATTCTTCGGAACACATACAGATTTTGCATGTGGGTTAATCATATCGATACTGATAACCACTGAAAAATGATCGACTTCCCGTGTGACGGAGGGGTTGTTTTTTCAACCCCTAACATTGAAAAATTCATATCTCGGAAACTATTCTTCGGAACACATACAGATTTTGCATGTGGGTTAATCATATCGATACTGATAACCACTGAAAAAATTATCGACTTCCCGTGGGACGGAGGGGTTGTTTTTTCAACCATTAACTTTGAAAATTTTATATCTCGGAAACTATTCTTCGGAACACATACAGATTTTGCATGTGGGTTTATCATATCGATACTGATAACCACGGAAAAAATGATCGACTTCCCGTGGGACGGAGGGGTTGTTTTTTCATTTTTCGATATATATATATATATATATATATATATATATTCTTATGAAAAAGAGAACTAAAATAATACAATAAATGTTGAAACAAAAAGTACCTAAGCTGAGGTTAAAAAAAGAACGGGGTATCATAACATTCTTTGTATGATACTATAGAATCATACGATACTATCAACACTTGTATCATACGATACTATACAGCCAGGGGAAAAAACCTCAGCCGAAAAAACCTGTCTCCCCGTAAACAAAATAACATAAAATATCAGGAAAATCTTGAAAGACATCAGTGTGATCATCTTCATGATATCCGTCGATGGTCTCGGATACACATGATGAAATCCCTTGAAGGATGAACGATAACAACAAAAGGAACAGCCAGAAAAAATTATAACCGTGGAATGGACGTCTGATTGTTGTCAGTTCGAATGTAAATTTTCTCATCGGTTCGTGAAATTATGTAAAAGTTCAGCCGATCTCGGATTGATAACTCAAAAAAATCTTTTTCTACGCATTTCAATTCGTAAAGAGTCATATTTCCGAACAATGCGGGAAAAACCCCCGCAATTCCATTCCTGCACACTTTTCAGTGCGAGAAAGGATTAGCAGGTTTTTTTCCCGCACACTTTCATTAAAGAATAAACTTAATTATGATATTTCTCTATGCACCGAACGATAAGAGTACTATATGGTAACTACATGTAGAATTACGTTCGACATTCATGTGTATTATGAATTAATATAGGTTATCAAATTTGATCTGTGTGTTGAATTCAATATAAGCGCTTGTAGAAAAAATATTGTTCCTTACTCGTGCAGAGTGTGCGGAAAAGTAACACTTTCTGCACTTGTTATGAAAATAACTATTTGATATCACTCCAATTAATGCTTTGTGATCGATCATTTTCCGGATTTTGGTATGAAATTTTTTTTTTTTTATATTATGCCAATTTGTGAAATAAACTAATGAATAAAGCCAAGACTTCAAAACTACTCACCTACAGAAGATTCCTCCCCTCTCTTAACCTTAATACTATTTCAGTCTGTCCATCAATGAGGAACCTAGGTGGTCTATTACACTCAACCGAACTCAAAAAACACAAAAACACTAACAAGCACCAAACACTTGAAAAATCTCGGAGTTCCCGTAAACTGGCACCCTTGAATTTTATTTTCACAAAAAAACCGGTAAATGTCCTAATTTTATTTTTGAATTTCGCTTCCATTTTACGTAGAACCTTCAATCTGCCATCCATCTTCCACAACGATCATTTCAAATTTTCTTCGGATTACAGATTCGGAATCATTACTTTCTTTATGGTTGCATGGTTCTGGTGTGACTGATTGGTGGATTCGCTTCCAATCGACTCAACTTTCTCTGAAACAAAGAAACAGCTTCTTTTGAAAGATAATACAGTTGAATTGGGAGTAGAGATGAAGTAGTATCATAATTAAATGAACGCCTATGTTTATCTTATATGAAGACGTGATAATGGATTTGAGTTAAAAGCTCGGTTTATGCATGTTTCAGACAACTAGTTGAAACAATCTTTTCCCTCCTCACACGAGATCAAGAGAAAGTAAATGATTTCTAGGATAGGTCATGAAAGGTTAATTTTTTATTGGTGAATAATTTAGGTAGGTACCTACATCATGAATATAAATACAGTTGAAGAAATTCGTGAGAATCACTGATGTGACGGCTTCTTCTGTGCGATGTTTCAAATTCATAGTCATTCATATACAGGATATTACTTAATCCAATCAGGTAGAGAATCTCGTTTGATTCTGAGTGACAAACAAATATTTGCTACCGGAAGGAGCAAATATATTTTTTTCCTCTCAGTTTTTCAACCTTAGTTGAAAATCATCAAAATTTTTATTTTATGAAAACAATCATCGCCTAACTACCTTCGACGACCAACTTGGTATATGAAATATATGAAACATTACGATGAAATATTTGAAATTGTACTAACATAAAATCAGGTTTTGCAATTGTCAAACAATATACCTGGCGATTCTCTCGAAATAAAAACGCATGAAAAACGGAATAATCCGTGTATTGAGGTTTCGTTTTCTACCTTTCTCACTTGGAGCAGCTTACATGTTTCAACAGCGAATCTCGGAACTTTTAGTTCACACTTTCAACGAAATAAACAGTCGATATTTTACGAGATAACGAAACTGCTGGAAATAATTTTCACGTATTTTCGATGTCACTATTCGAAATTCAGCAAAAGCCCACATGTTTTTTATTTTATTATAAACTACGAAGCTTCTTTTCGCTCGGATCGACATTCATGGATAAATTGAGGATATATAATAATTTTGATGTAATGTTTCTCTTTTTGCTGGCTATAAAACGAGTTGTTTATGATCACATTTCAAATTTCTTCATTCCGAACCAGAATAAGACAAAACGTTTCAATAAACACGTATAACTCTGAAAGAGTAGAACGTTTCAAACACCTGGGCGCAACAATCACAGCAGATAATGATGTCACAGAGGAAATAAAAGGAAGAATCCAAGCGACAAATCGATGTATATACTGCCTATACATCGACAATATCATCAAGTCAAAAACCTGACATGGATGTCCAAAGTGAAAATATATAAGAGTATTTTAAGACCAATAAAAACCTATGGATGCGAAACATGGACAATGTCTAAACAGTGGCGTAGCGAGGGTTGGGGGCAAAGGGGGGGCATCATGCCCCGGGCGCTACTCATATAGGGGCGCCAAATGGTTCGCAAAACAAAAAATTGCTGGATTAACTGGGAGTTACTGCAGCTAAACAATACTCATATTTTGAAATAAATCAAAACATATTAAGTCACATCGTCACATTCAACGTGACGATGGAAAAATTTTAAAAATGCTGTGAATTATCGGTTAGAGTTATTGTAGATGAGCTAGCTACACCGAGAAAAATATTTGAATACGACAAATAGAAATTGCGACTTGCTATAGGCACAAAAAATTTTTTTTATTTGCTACAAGTAATCGTGGTTTCTGACACAAAATAACTCATCATAAGTAAGCAAAATTCGAAAAAAAATCGAAAATAGAGCTCCGCTGACACAAAAATAACTTCGAGGTTTTTGGATGGAAAATTTTCATTTTTGGGATTTTTCAAGATGTAAGATTGATGTATCCACTTTAAAAATCGAAATCGCGATTCATGATACAGGGGGTGAAAAAATCGCTTTCAAAGTTAGGGATGACAAAATCGTGAAAAATCAATTTTTTCAAATTAGAACCCCATTTTTTATGGCAGATATTGAATCTACGTTAAAAAATAATGTGAGTGTATGCAACACACCCTTGCCCTAAAGTGGATATTTTCTGAGTTATTCACAAAAAACTGTTTTTCGTCTTGAATTTTCAGCTATTTCTTTTCCCTTCACGCCAAAAAGATGAAATTTTCAGGAACTGTTTTTTGAACCATGCTGTAGATTTTTCACCCCTTCTTGAAACCGACTTCAAGTTACTATTAGGAGAACCATGGCAAACTCTCGCAGTTATAACTAGAGAAGATGCTCAAAGTTTTGACCGTTAATTTCTAGACATTTATTTATATGTCTCAGGAATGCTTCGTGCGTGGCTCTTCTTATTTTATCGGGAGGAAGAGATCTGCAAAAGTGTTTAAAAACCAAATTGAGTTTCAAAACTATGAATCTAAAAATCTATTATATAATTCGTTCAACCCGCAGACGCGATTACTTTTGGCCGCTGATGCACATTGCACAGATGTATACCGAATACCGATCTTCAAAGGAATCAACCATATCGGGTTCGTATCGGCTCGCGTCGGTTATCACACGAACATTTCTTACACTTATTCCAAGGAATATAGTGTCTGCCCAGAGTTAAAGTTTTAATATGGCAAATAACTTTATAATAATAATAATAATAATAATAATAATAATAATAATAATCATAATAATAATAGTAATAATATATCTTTATTTCCAGAATTATAATCATACAGGTACAATAAATAAAACAAATTATATATCTACAATAACCCTACTTACTCATGCAAAAATCTCTAAATTCATTGAAAGAATATGGTTCACAATTTAATATGTATGAAAACAATGATTTCCGAAATAAATTATACATAGATATCCTTCTTATATTCATTGGGAGGAGATTATAAAGTTTTATCCCCATATTTAACGTGCTCTGCTCAGTAATTGCAAACTTATGTACAGGAAAAAAATATTCACAGGTTCTTCTAGTTAAGTTATTATTTTTATGTTCCTCAAAATAATATGGATGCTTACGAAGGAAAAGTAAGATACGATAAATACATAGGCCAGGCAGCGTTAAGATATTACTTGATTTAAAATAGCCTCTGCATGATGAATTTCAAACTGAAAATTGATCTTATTGCCTGCTTTTGTATTATAAACAAATGATTAGCCTGTGAACTAGGGCCCCAAAAAATAATGCCATATGATAACAGTGACTGGAAGTTTGAAAAATAGATTATTTTCAGTGCAACAAGGTCAACTTTATTTCTTATAGCTTTCATTGTATAGATCACTGTATTAAGTTTAGATGACAATTTTTCACAATGATGATCCCACGTCAGGTGTCTATCCACTATGATGCCCAGAAGCTTAGTGTTTGAGCCCGTTGAAATTTTTCTGTCTTCTAGTTTGATATATTCTGGAAATGCCTTATTTGATCTTATTCCGGAAAAATAAACAACATTGGTTTTTTTAGCATTAAGACTCAATGCATTTGAATTACACCAGTTCTCGATTTTTAATGTGGCAGATTTCAGGCCTTCATAAACATATGCAAGGTTCTTGGATGACACCAGTACATTAGTATCGTCTGCATATAAGAAAGTATTCACTTTCCAATCACTGATTTTTTGCATCGGAAGATTACCAGTCCTTTCCACCAAAGCATCAGGGAGATCGTCGTTGTATACAATAAATAGTATAGGTCCTAAGACACTACCCTGAGGTACTCCAGTAAGTAATTATCTCGCCGATGATACATACTTTTCTCCATTCATGTCCAAAACTACCATCTGTCTCCTGTCACCAAGATATGTCTCTATCAATTTAAGCGGTAAGATGTAACAGATGATTTATCCGCATCTGTTCTCTGGATGCGTAATGATGAAGTAGACAATGTTGTTGTATGTATCGAATTATGTTTAGGTTTCTTTTGTGCGGCATTATCGCTTTCAAGAAATTTAATTTTATCGTTAAGAAGTTCGATAGTTTTCATTAGTACGAAGTTTTTACTTTTTACCTCAACTACTAGATCATTTAATAGTTTTACTTGCATTTTAAGAAATTCATTCTCAAAATTTTTCTCTGTAATTGGCGTTGAAACGGGCTCATTTGTTGATTCTTCCACACTAGATACATGAACACAAGTTGCTGTATTTGACTTTTTGGATCTAGTTCAACACGATTTGTGTAACACTGCTTTGCATTTGATGCAATCTATAGAGTCTACAACTTTTCTGTTACAAAAGTTGCACAGATTGATTTTTATTTCACAATCATTCAAATTATTCACAGAACGCTTATCATCGTCGTCTCCACTCGCTGACATCTTGAAGAACTTCAGGAAATTAATTGATCCGTTAACCGTCCTGAGTTGTTAAATATTTCACTTTTCTCATATTTTCAATATTTCCTGGAATTCTCAGATCACTTGACACTGGTCAGACTGATAAAACATTTTCTTTTTGAATTTTGGTTTCTCCTTTTCTTTCTTAAACAGTATTTGAGAACTTTAAAATTTTCGGCAAGAAATAGTTATTTGTGTGAGTCTTTATTGAACATTGGTGGTAGCACAACTGGACATCGAATTAGTTTTAGAGACATATTGTGCGTGTGATAGGTTAATTATCGGAGTGCGGATTATACCGGGACATAGATAATTACCAAGAATTAAACATGGATGTGTATCGATTACTCAGCGACGAGCTGACATATGAGTTGAACCTGCAGGGCCAACCGATTCCCAGCACAGTCATGACAAAGCGAAGCCTGCCATGTCAGGTCCTTCAATCTGAAGTACCAGTGCAACCCCCGATTACCGATAACCCAACACTGGAGATGGAAACATGTAGGAATAAACTCACCGATTTAGTAGAAACAATTCAGAACTTTAACTATAGTAATGCAATCAACGAATTTCCACGGATTTTCACGAGGTTAAGACACATACAAGGGAGGTTAAACTTTATTAACACTGAAGATGAAACCCAGGTACAAACGGTGGAACAAATGAAGAAGACAATGATCAGAGCCTTGGAGGCTTTGGAAGAGCTCCGTACTGCCAGCGATCAGGTAGCGCCAGTAGTCCAGGTTCCCCGTCCGGTGACACCTGAAGGAAACGTTGAATTAGAAAGAGTTTTAGACGAAACAAAGCAGACATGTAAGGGATTATTACAACAATTACCCACTGTTCCTGTTACGCAACTTCAACAACCGAAGATGAGATCTGAGGAGGATACACCGAGACGTTGGACAAGCTCTGTTAGGAGGGTATCTTTTCCTGACCTACAAATTCCGATTGGTAACCTTCACCGACCTGTGAACCAGACATTATATTAGGAATGGATGTTCTTTCGACTAAATTTTCAGTTAACCTCAACACCGCAGAATGTTACCTGGAGGGAAGATTGATTTCAAAACCGACCCCAGTCAAAGAACAGGTCCTGGAAGCTCACACCACCGAAGAACAACTGTCAGAACTGACCCCAGAACAGCAAACACGGCGATGCAAATGTAACTCTTATGCGATGTACTGTTTACCTCCCCAAGCGCTCGCATTTGCATCCAAATGTCCGCCACATCAAGTACGCTTTTAGGAAAAATGAGTAGTTGAATATGCGATCGTAAAACTGGTCACAAATGATACACCATTTTTTGTCGCATTTGTGACGCTCATGCGAGTTAATTTTGAGACCACTTTTCTTTATTTCCTTCCGACGTCGCATAGGAATTTTGATGTGATACTAAAAGATATCTTCGAATAGGAAGCCATTCCTCATCACATTCGAGACATATTTTGTTATACTCATTGCGTACATGAATATTACACCATTTTTGATGGGTAATTAATTCAATGATTGCAGGAGGATACTAAAAAATTTATTCGAACAAAAAATATAATAATTAGTAAAGTCAAGATATAGAATACATTCGAATACAAAAAAAGGGAAAAAACGAAACAGAAAAATGTACAATATAAGTGAGATAATTAATGTGATTATGTAGTTGGGTTTTCAATCTACCTTTCCTTCCTCTGTCTGGCATGTCGAAACTATTTCTTCACATAGTTTTCGAAGTCCTTCTCGGAAATTCCACTGTTCTTCCTCACCACATCTGAAAGGAATGAAAGTAAAAGTTGAAATGATTCTTTTTTTTATTAGCAAGATCGTAATAAGTTCGATTATTTGAGAAATAATATTAGATTATAGGAGTATTGTACATTTCTCTCCTTCATCCTTCGATGAGTGATTAAGGAACAGTAATTTCTAACTTGAGCAAGTTTATCAAGGAACACTAGAAGAAGAAGTTTCTTTCAATTATACTCACTCTCTAAATAACAAAACTCAAATTTCATTCGAATGCTCCAACTGTGTTATTGTGAATTTCGCAGAAAACATCACCAATTTTGCCAACCCTGTACAGCACAAACTATTTCAGACACGTTGATTAAAACCCAATATTTTGAAATGTGCTGGGATTGCCTATTCCCGTCGAATAGGCAAAAATCCGTAATTTTTTAAATATTTCTAGAACCAAATGGAATAAAAAATATTCAACTGCGAAAATTAAGACAAATCTCAGAACAAAACTTTTTTTTTGATCAAAAAGTTCTGCGCCAACACACATATTAAGACTTCATTATAGTAGAAGATCCGAACCTACCTCGACCTTCACCGAGCTGATAATAGAATAGAACCTATTTCATAATAAACTTCAGATGTTAGATAATATATAAAAAATAGGTTGCCTAAAAAAATCCTGGACAGAGTATTTTTAATTATTTTTTCAAAGGTATGTCAAAATGAGATAATTTCACCGGTGTGATAATAGAAAAAAAATTATATCAGCATAAGCGCTGTTTTATTGTGAACACGTTGATATAGGGTTGCCTGCAAACAACTTGGACCTAATAGGGGTTGCCGAGGTTTGAAGGTTGGATTGTTGTCGCGCTAGGTAATAATAAAGGACCGAACATCGCAGTCGTATCTGAATGTAAACCAGTGCGAATGCTCGGTACGTATGTATACCTACTATGGAGAGAAGAGGTATCCCTACTACCCTCCATAGACCATATTGAAAACAGTACGGCATTATCAATGTTACCACCTTTCATTTGGGAAATCTACCTAAGATCAATTCGAAATCTACCAAAAGTCTACCGGATTTTGAATGAAATCTACCAAAAATTTATCGTTTTTTTTATGTATTTTCCTTATCCGATACTGTATAATGCTATTGAGAGATGATTAAAGTGATCTCAACATGATATGAACTGCTCCACATGAGTAAGGAATATTGACTCAAATTGCAGAAAAATATATTTTAAATGAGATTTTGTGATGAAAATTCATATTGATATGATTTCAAGCTGGAAATTAAATTTAATTTTAGCCTGTAGGTCTGCAGCGTATACAGGGTGGTTAAGAAAAATCGAGTAAAAAACGAAATTATATTCCCAGAGAATTCAAGCATTTTAAGGCTATAAATAAAATGTATGGCCTCCACAGGCATCAATAAGAGCTTAACATCTTCTTCGCATACTGCACACGAGGTTGTTGAACATTTCTTGAGGAATTTGGTTCCATAAACGGGGCAGAAGCTCTCTCAGATCATTTAATGGATGATTATCTTATCTTCTTTGGCTCATATCACATGTATGTTCTATGCAATTCAAATGTGATGGGCGCAAAGGTATTGGTAAATTTGGAATACCAATCTCCTCGCGCGCATTCCCAACTATGACTGCACGGTGCGGTCAACGACTAAGAAGCAATCGAACCAATTTGATTGCATAAATTGCATCAATTTAGCTTCAAAGTTGGGACCCAAAATATGTAGAAGTCTACCTGATTATCATGCATTCACAGGTTGTGATTACACTGCAGCATTTTATAATAAAGGAAAGGTCAAACCATTTAAAATATTCTCGAAAAATGAGACGTATCAAAGTATTTTTGCGTCATTAAATGATGAAGATGATATTTTGAACCATGAAAAAATTAATACTGTTGAAGAGTTCACAGCACAAATGTATGGCATGAAGCACTGTCGACAGTAAACGATGCGAGAATTCGTATTTTCATGAAAAAGTACGGCGCAAAAAATGATAACGAACAATTTTCAAACAAAATTAAAAGCTTTGACTGCAACTCTATACCGCCATGGTGTATTTTCCTACAACAAAAAGTTTTACGAACAATATATGTAAATTCCATGTGGCTTAATGCAACAGAATCTGTATGTGCAGAGTTGAACCCTATAAATTACGGTTGGTATTTGAATAGTTATTTGAAATAAACTGGTTTTATAGGAGATCAAACTCCTTTGAAAATACGAGATATAATTAAAATGGAAAATAATAAGGATGAACTTGATGAGACCGATAAATTTGAGAGTGTCCATTCAAGTTCAGATGATTCAGATATGAAATAGAAGATATTGATCGTTTTTTTTTCATTGATATTATTTTTTGTTTTTTTGCTACTCTGTAACAAAATTTATTAATGTAATACAAGATCTTCTGATATTTTTCTTGTTATCGCCTTACCCGAATTTTCGGCAGTCCACATTTTACCCATAAGTTAATATTATATTATGGTATTGAATACATTGGACTTTTGTTTGAAATTCAAATGTCAGTTGCTCCAGAATATCGCCGTATTGTTCTCAATATAGCCTATAGAAGGTACCTATGTAGTAGGGGTAACTCTTTGAGTAAAAGTACCGAGCATTTGCACTGTCTTACATTCAGATAAGACTGCGATGTTCGGTCCTTTATTATTACCTGGCGCGTCAACAATGCAACCTTCAAACCTCGGCAACCCCTATTAGGTCCAATTTTTTTGCAGGCAACCCTATATCAACGTGTTCACAATAAAACAGCGCTTATGCTGATATATTTTTTTTCCTATTATCACACCGGTGAAATTATCTCATTTCGACATACCTTTGAAAAAATAATTAAAAATACTCTGTCCAGGATTTTTTTAGGCAACCTATTTTTTATATATTATCTAACATCTGAAGTTTATTATGAAATAGGTTCTATTCTATTATCAGCTCGGTGAAGGTCTAGGTAGGTTCGGATCTTAGACTATTATACGATTATCATATGTAGCTAAAATGAAATTTCAAAATATTTGATTTACAACAATAATTAAAAGAATTTACTTACTGTGATATATCCGAGAAGGAAAATAATTTGTAACAGATGTTTGTAGATAAGAGATTTTACAGATGTACCTGAGTGTTAATTTATATTCATTCTTATTCCTGTACTACGAGCGAACAGTGTGAAATAAACCATTAAAATATAATTTTGTTTGAATCAAATTATTCATTCAATTAAATATATAACAACTTGGCGACGAGGATTATGAATAATTATTCGTACTAACCCGATAATCATATTCAATCAGTTATTGTGCCACGTGTATTCGAAGAAAGAAGAAATGGCCAGCCAACAAGGACAAGTGCGTGAGTTTAATTTCGCAGATAACGACTGGACTATATTCATACGTCGACTAGGAAATTATTTTTCGGCGAATGATATCCAACAAGAGGAGAAAAGGAAGGCAATTTTGCTTAATGCTTTTAGTGAAGAATCGTATAAACTGATGTACAATCTTTGCATGCCATTGAAACCGGAAGAGAAGAAATACACAGAATTGATAGATATCTTCAACAACCATTTCAAGGATGCAGGTTCTTTATTCGCCTATAGATATAAATTTTATATCGCCACAAAAACTCATCAAGAAAGTGCAATAGAATGGGGAGCAAGAATCAGAAGCCTGGCTGTGAACTGTGAATTTGAAGCTAACGTATTGGACATGGTTCTAAGAGATAAATTCATCGTTGGTTTTCAAAAAGGTGAAGTTCAGGATCGACTTTTCGAAGAAAAGAAGACATGTTCCTTCGCAAATGCTGTGAAAATTGCATCAGCCAAAATGGCGGCTAAGAATAATAGATTTTCCGAAAAGGATGTCAAAACGGAACCACTTTTATATTCTGCGCATAAACCTAATCAACGTACGTCACAGTATTCAGGAGCGTCATTGGCAGGTTAGCGGTCGCAAGAGCGAAATTCGAGTTCAAAACAAGGATCGGTACGAGCATCCAAGGTTGTCAAATGTCGAGTCTGTGGAAGGAAAAACCATGAATTCCGTGACTGCTTTTTTAGAGAAGCCTCTTGTTCCAAGTGTAAAGTCAAGGGTCATTTGGCAACAATGTGCACCTCCAATAATAAAGGAAATAACTTTTCGCAAGAGAGAGGAAAAGGTAAACATAGACAAAATTTCTTGGAAGTCCAATCTGAAGAATTTTTTACACTAACTAATAATGAAAAGAATATAATCGAACCATTTTTTGTGACTGTCCAAATTGATGATAAAAATTTTAATTTTCAAATAGATAGTGGTGCTGGTGTGTCAGCAATATCTGAAAATTATTATTATGAAAATTTTAGTCACCACATTCTTGAAAAATCAATCAAAAGTTTACATTCCTATAATGGTCATCAGCTAAAAATATTAGGTACTTGTGTTTTAGATCTAACTTTCAATAATTACACTGCAAATTTGAAAATATTTGTAATAGAAAATGGTGGACCCCCACTCTTAGGTCGAGACTTTATGAAACTGTTCAATATGAAAATTGTTCCTGTTAATCAAATTATTAATTACGAACAAAAACTTCATGAAAAATTCAAATATCTCTTCAGTGAAGGTTTGGGTAAATTCAATAAGGACACTGTTACTATAAATTTAAAAGATTTGGACATAAAGCCTAGAATTTGTAGACCATTTCCCATACCAAATTCAATTAAAAACAAAGTGGAAAATGAAATTCATCGTTTATTAGAATTAAATGTTATAAAACCTGTTGAATATTCAAAGTGGGCTACTCCAATAGTTCCTATTGTGAAAAGAGATGGTTCTGTTAAATTAGCAGGTAATTTTAAGGTAACAATCAATCCTTTCATAGAAAATGATTCATTTCCGTTGCCTAGAATCGAATATCTTTTTTCTAGAATGCAAGGTGCTACAATATTTTCGAAAATTGATTTAGAATTTGCTTATGGGCAATTATGTTTGGATGAAAAATCCCAAGAGCTGTGCACTATTTCTACTCATTTGGGTTTATTTAAATATTTGAGATTACCGTATGGAGTTAAATGTGCTTGTGGAAAATTTCAGAGAATCATAGAACAACTATTACAAGATATAACGGGTTGTGGAGTTTTTTTAGATGATATCTATGTTTGCGGTTGTGATCAGAGAGAACATGATTTCAGATTACATCAGGTCTTAAAGAGATTAGAAGAATCTGGACTTAAAGTTAATATAGATAAATGTAAATTCAATCAATCCGAAATTCGCTATTTAGGTCATAAAATAGATCGGAATGGACTTCATACCTTATCAGACAAAATTGAACCAATTTTAAAAGCAAAACCACCGGTAAATATAACACAGCTGAAATCTGTTTTGGGTGCTATAAATTATTACGGAAAATTTATACCAAATTTAGCATCGATTTTGTATCCTTTGTACAATTTAAAAAAAAAATACCGAATTTAAATGGAGTAAAGAATGTCAAATTGCTTTTCAAGCTGTTAAATTAATAACTGATGCTAGTCCTTATGGAATAGGAGGGTTAATATGTCATGTTTTTCCTAATAAGCAAGAACGACCAATTGCGTATACTTCGAGAACCTTATCTCAGGCTGAACAAGGATACAGTCAAATAGAACGAGAAGGTTTAGCGATTATTTTTTGTTTGTGTAAATTTAACCAATATCTTTATGGCAGACTTTTTGTTTTAGTTACTGATAATAAACCATTGTGTTCAATTTTCAATCCAAAAAAAGGTATACCTCAATTTGCAGCTAATAGGTTAAGAAGATGGGCACTTATTTTGAGTAATTATGAATACACAATCGAGCACATTAAATCTGAAAATAATACTGCTGATTTTCTCTCAAGGTTACCAAATTCTGATGAAGAAAATTGGGAATCTTACGATGTAGATTATGTACAATATTTCTCGCAACAAAATATTCCTTTAACGTCCTTCGAAGAAATTCGAAAAGAAACCGAATTAGACGAAACCTTACAAAAAGTAATAAAATTTTCACGAACTTTTTGGCCGAAATATGCAAAAAATAATATAAATTTAAAACATTTTTATAGACTTCGAAATCAATTAACAGTTGAAAATGATATTTTACTTTGGAATAATAGAATAATTGTTCCTACTAAATTGAGACAACGTTAGAATCACTGCATGAAAGTCATTTAGGAATCATTAAGATGAAATCTATAGCTAGATCACGATTTTATTGGCCTAATATTAATAAACATATTGACAAAATATGTATGTCTTGTAGGAATTGTTGTAAAAGCCGTTTTACGCCAGTCAAATGTACCTTGAGTAATTGGAATTGGTCTTTGGAGCCATTTGAGAGAGTACATATTGATTATTGCCAATTTTTGAATAATTATTTTTTAGTCATCTTAGATGCTCATTCAAAGTGGCTAGAAGTATTTCCAACAAAGACTACAACATCGACTTTCACAATTAAAGCCTTGTTTAGTGTATTTTGTCGTTTCGGCATTCCGAAAATTTTAGTGTCTGATAATGCAACTAATTTTTCTAGCGCTGAAATGAAAGAATTCATGATGAAATATCACATAAGATCAATAACATCACCTGCATACTATCCACAATCTAATGGGGCAGCTGAAAATGCTGTAGGTATAGTAAAACAAGCTCTAAAAAAAGCATTGGGGGAGAATGATAATATAGATATAAATTTTTGTTTGAATAATTTCTTGTTTGACTACAGAAATAGTCCACATATGACCACCGGAGTTTCTCCTTCATTTCTTCTTTTAGGTAGAGATGTAAATACCAAATTTGATTTAATGAAACCACCTCTTAATAAAATTCATGATAATGTCTTACGGAATCAGTCTAAACAAAGAAAATATTATGGTGGGAAAAATAGACAAGAATTGTTGGTAGGAGATAGAGTATTTGTGAAAGATTATAGGGAAAGAAATAAGATTACATGGATAGAAGGTATTATAAAACAGAAAATAAGTAAAATTGTATATTTGGTTGAAATTCCATCATGTGAGAATATCATTTGGAAAAGACATCTCAATCAAATTTATAAAGTAGATAAGTCACCAAATTTACCTATTCATGGTGGAAATTCAGAAAACACAATAAATCTAGAATCTCAAACAACTGAGATGAATTCTGAAAATCCTCATACTGACTGTGATAACAATTTCAATACTGAAAGTGAATCTAATGCAGATAATAATTCGAATTCAGATGTCATTGATGATCAGAATTTAAGATATCCAAAACGTGATAGAAAACAAACAAAACGATTGATTGATGAAATTATAAATTGATAATTTGAAATACTATTATAGTTGAATTTTGTAATCTTCAATTTGATATTGAATAATATTAGTTTCTAGTTTAAGGGGGAAGACTGTGATATATCCGAGAAGGAAAATAATTTGTAACAGATGTTTGTAGATAAGAGATTTTACAGATGTACCTGAGTGTTAATTTATATTCATTCTTATTCCTGTACTACGAGCGAACAGTGTGAAATAAAACATTAAAATATAATTTTGTTTGAATCAAATTATTCATTCAATTAAATATATAACACTTACCAATGAATACACTCAAATTGCAGAAAACCAAAAAATTTTAATATCGGATCAAACGAACAGCGAACTTCTCGAAGCTAACACTAGTCACAAAATGATGATGGATCATGGATCCAAAAGAAAAAACCCAAGTGTAAAAATTGTTTTCGTTGAATTTGTCAGACGCAAAACCAACCCCCTTTCTTCCCACCACTGCGAATTCCATAGTTCAAACCGGGTTCTCGAGAGAAAAATATCCCGGCCGAATGTAATTAGGGGCAATAAAACCCAGATGCGGTAGTTTCTCTACAGTTAAAGATCGAAGAAATCCTTATATTATATTACTCAACACTCTTTGGCTATGAGTCACAATACGAACGAATATATGCATCGCTTGGGAATCACATTTGAGATATCTTTATTCATCGTCAAAATGTTGAAAATTTTTCTTCCACATTTCGTTAACAAAGCGATATCACAAAATTAATAGGTTTTGGACGCATATGCGACATCACAATGAAGATTTTTCATGTTGAAAATGTAATTCCACAAAAGTGTCAGGCGATGTAACGTGTTTGCTGGATTGATGCTTTTCTCGCCAGAGAATTGGAGGGATTCAAAACACTATATGGTACTACTGACTTGATTGAGCATAAAATCAAATTGAAACTTGGTACTGAACTTGACGCTCTTTACAGGTAATCAAAATACGTAACTGAAAAAGTTGCTTGCTGTGAGTTGAACCCTTACTTGGCTTCTATACGCAGCATATTCATCATCGACAAAAAAAATCTAAATATAAGTGCTATTTGGATTCGATAAATTTTTATGTTGACCTAATAAAAAAAGTTACAGCTAACAAATAAAAATTCTTAGATGAACGTGTTTGTTTACGATAAACATAAGATAATCTGCAGCAAATGAATGTTTTCTTATGGCATAGAAAAATTCATCTAGATTAAGTAAAATGTAGTCAAGTAAAAAAAGTTAACTTTTTTCTCAGTGTAGGGAATATATTAGAACTATTAGAAAAACTAGCAGAAGATTCCACTACAAGTAACAACAGAAGTGAAGCTACAATTCTATTACAAAGTATACTTACTTTTAATTTCATAACTTTAGTTCATTTCTGATTTGAAATATTTAGGGGGATTGATCGTGTACAGCTCAGATTACAACGTCCTAGATTGAATTTTAGAAGAGCGTTTCGTGATCTTGAATCATTAGCGACTGAACTGACCGAAATTCGGAACAACCTCTGTAAAGAGTTCACTCAGTGAAAAAAGGGTGATGAGATGCTGCAAAATACCCAAGTTAGTTTTTCCGCAGAAAATGAGATATCTCTTGATCGTCTTCAACAAGAAATATGTTCACGATTAAGTGACCCTCACCTATATCAAATTTGGATTTTTACTAAATATCGAAAATTTATAAAAAGGATAATGTTGACAACGACCTTGAAGAAAATTGTAAAAATTTGGGTAAATTTTATAATACTGATTTCGACGGAATAGAATTCTTCAACGAATTAGGTGATTAACTTCGCACTGAAAAAAAATTGAACCTTGAACTCCTTTGGAATTTCTGAAACTGAATCTCGGATGAGAGTTTCACTTCAAATACTTCTGACTGTCTCAGCTTCAATTGATAGCTGCAACGATCGATTAAAATTTTTCTGACATACCTACGATCAACGATGGGAAAAGATCGCCTAAGTTAGCATTTTCAAGTGTGGAAAGGGAAAATTTTGAAATGATTAACTTGGATGACATTATTGATGAATTTTATTTATCAAAAGCAAGGGAAATTCATACATAGTAATAAGTTATATTAATACTCGTATATTATTATTGAATTTTTATCTCCTTGAAGATAATGAATATTTACTTTTTTATAGTTTTGAAACTTTATAACGTTTCATTTAATATTTTTTAATAAATATATAAAATGAAGGCTGAATAACTTGGCCTTAAATACAGTTATCTATTCATATGAAATGAAGGATAAGTATATGTTAGGGATTGAGATGTTATAATCCTCATTGTTCTCTCCGCCACTGCTTTATTTATTACATTGAAAGGATAACGCATGCTAAAATCAACGAGAAGCGCAACACATGTGTGGACGGAGATTGCGATGTGGAAAACTAGTTAGTTTGGGTAGATTGCTTGCTGTGAAAATAAACGTAATAAACGAAGTATATTTTTCTTCTTTCTTGCTTGCTAACTTGCTTACAAATTCAAACTAAATTACGGTCCATTGCTCACTTCTTGGACGAAATAAAGTCCATTGCTAACGTTAGTGGTCCAGTCGTGCCGAATTTTGAACTTTACTGTGTGTTCACGGAATTTTCACTGAAAATTTCAAGAAGATTTCAAGACGGTCATATGGTCGATTTGCCTGTCATCAAGTACTCAACTGTGCAGCGAATTTACTGGTGTTGGTGAAATTTATATTTCCATCTACTTGTTGGTTGCGTCGGAAATAATACACCCACAAGAAGCCATATCATTCATCCTCTTTGGACTAACGGCTTGAGGGTAAATCTGGTGGATGTGCTTAGGCAAGATATACAACAAAATTTGGTAAATTCGCCAAGAACCTTCATTATCACCGGACACAAGGTAACCAACTTTTCATCGCCTTATCTGGGACTCTGTGTTACGAATTCTTGGAAAGAAATAAATCAGTGAATGAACTAATTATACTTAATACTGTTCTCTATTGTGTATTTTTGCCGATTATTGGTGGAAATCAGAATTTTGCTTCCACTTGCAAAACAAAAAACTTCAGATAGTTTTCATTCTCATCTTGAATGTTAAACATTCAAATTTCACATATGCTTTGACTTTTTCATGCTGAATTAGATTTAGATTCAATTCTTTATATTTGAATTGTTAATACTACTTGCTTGCTTCTTTCTGCTTATTATTTGCTTGAGAACTTAAAATTTCTCAAAATTGCTATATTTTGATTCATTGTTAACTGTTATACTGGGGGCTGATTTTCTGGTACTGCTTTTGCTTGCTATATTTCCGTGCTTGATCTACATTTTGTTTACTTATAAAACGAAAAGGCAGATTTACTGCTAGAACAACAATTTTTAGCTGCTAGAATAACGAAGTCTTACACTAATTTTAAAAAAGATGGTGCCGCAAAGATGACATTAAGTAATTGTAAAACACGGATGGCTAACTTAGACAAAATTTGGTCCCAATATGAAACTAACCATTTTCAGATCTTGCGCGAAATCAGTGATGAAATTAAAAAATCCAAGTATTTAAAAGAAAATGAATTTGACACTGTTGAAGAATTATACTTAGAGAGACGCTCAGAATTTCAGACATTTTTTGATTCTTTTCAAAATCCGAATGCACCTGTAGTAAAAACTGACAACGTGAAATTCGATGATTCGGAGAAATTGCCACCTATTTCCCTACCTAAGTTCAAGGGCGCCTTTCATGAATGGGAATCATTTCGAGATCTTTTTACAACTTTGGTTGTTAATAAAACAAATATATCTAATGTAACAAAATTACATCATTTAAAATTGAGTTTAGAGGGAGATGCAGCTCGCCTTGTCAGCAGTTACGCAATTACTGAAGAGAACTTCACTATTGCTTGGAAAAAATTGACAGATCGATACGAAAATAAACGTCGCCTAGTTTCATCTCATTTATGCGCTATTTTTGCTATGAAAGCAATGAAAAAAGAATCTTCTCTCGAAATTAAGAAAATAATTTCCGGCATTAGTACACCTTTGGCGGCACTCGAGGTGCTCAAACGTCCTGTCAATGCTTGGGATGATTTTTTAGTCTATCATGTTGTTTCACTTCTTGATTCAGAAACGCGCAAACAGTGGGAAAAACATATGGGTAATTCTTCTAGCTCTTTAGAACCTCCAACATTTGCTTCATTAATGGCCTTTTTGGAAAATCAGGTAACGGTTTTGGAAGCATTAGAGGATAGCAATAAAACTTTCTCTAATTACTCTTCCTCACCTAAAAATTCCAAACCCGTTTTATTTTCTAATGCCAAGGTACATCAAGTAGCTGATCAATCAAATAAGTGTCTTTTGTGTAATGAAAATCACTTTTTCATGTATTGTGATCGTTACAAAAAGAAAAGCCCTAAGCTGCGTAAGGAATTAATTCTCAATCAGAAACGTTGTTTAAACTGCCTCGGTAACCATAATATTCGAAATTGTGCCTCTAAAAAACGTTGCCAAATTTGCCACTGTAAACATCATTCTTCTCTTCATATCGAAAGCGAAACAAATTACTCAGTTCCTACAAGCTTGCCATCAAATGATAATCCCGAATTAGGTCCTTCGACTTCGCAATCAATAAATTGCTCGATTTCCAAAAACATTGCTGCTAATCAATGTAGAGTTCCTAATAGCGTCTTACTTTCTACGGCTTTGGTGAAAGTATGTTCTGATGATGATGACGTCATTATTGTTAGGGCTTTGATAGATCAGGGCAGTCAGACTTCTTTCATCTCTGAAACATTGTATCAGAGACTGAACTTAAAATGCCAACAAGTTAACTTGCCAATTTCGGGAGTTGGAGGAAGACAACTTTACACTTGTCGAAAATTAGTTAGTTTTCTTCTAAAACGTTATGAGGATGGATGATACACGATGGCCGAGGAGGGTTTTGGAGTACATACCACAAAGTAGAAGAAGGAGAGGAAGACCAACAACCCAATGGGGAGAGGGAATTAGAAAGAGTATGAGAGATAGAGCGATTGATGAAGATGAATGGAATGATAGAGAGAAATGGCGAACGAAATGCGGGATGCGGCATAGGCTGTAGGACCCCCGCTTATATTATATTATTATTATTATTCTTCTAAAACCAAGGTTCAACTCGGAGTTTTGTTGTTCAGTTCAAGCCTTTGTTATTCCAAAAATAACCTCTTATTCTCCTAACCTTGAAAAAAGTCAAATTGCTTTCCCTCACTTGGAAAACCTTCTTTTAGCTGATCCTTATTTTGCCAACAGGGGACAGATAGAAATACTATTGGGTTCAACAATACATGCTCAAATTGTTGCAGGAGAAATAGTCCGTGGTGAACCTGATGAACCAGTTGCCATGAAGACAGCTCTAGGATGGATTGTTTCTGGAAACACTCCAAGTTTCAATTCCACATATTCGCCTTCTGTTTTGCAGGTGTCTGATGATCAGATGTTGGTTAGTGACCTCTAGTCGAAGTTTTTTGCTCTCGAGGACTTCAGCGACGTTAAAAGACATCTTACTCCTGATGAAATCACAACCGAAACTTTTTTTGCTAATACTTGCTCTCGTTCCCCAACTGGTCGTTACATAGTGCAGTTGCCGTTCAAGGTAGATGATAGGTCTGTTTTGAACTTCCCTGGTATGTATGATATTGCTAAAAAATCTTTAGAACGAGTGGAGAAAAAATTCGAGAAAAATCCTGAATTTGGTCGTCTTTACAGAGAGTTCATGCAAAACTATATCGATTCCAATCATATGAAAAGGCTCAGCGATGACGATCTTGCTAATGTTCGTTATTTTTTGCCCCATCACGGGATTCTGAAACAAAGTAACTCCGTAGCTAAATTGCGAACGGTGTTCAATGGCTCTGCTAAAGCTTTGAATAACTGTTCGATAAACGACTATTTGCATTCTGGCCCCAATCTGCTTCCTGATTTAACTTCCTTAATTCTGCGTTGGAGAAAGTACGAATTTGTATTTGTTACAGATATTCAGCAAATGTTCCGTCAGATATTGATACATCCTTGCGATCAGGTATTTCAGTGCATACTCTGGAGATTCAATTCTGATGAACCCATAAGCACTTGGCAGCTTCAAACGGTAACATATGGCATGGTTTCTAGTCCTTTCTTAGCTATTAGGGTGACCAGACAGCTTGCCTGGGATGAACAACATCTATTTCCTTTAGGTGCAGGTATCCTGCTAGAGGAGACTTACATGGATGATACACTTTCAGGAGGTTATACTCTGGATGAAGCTTTACTCAAGAAAAAGGAACTTGTTGAGATATGTAGGTCTGGTGGCTTTGCTTTACATAAATGGTTAGCTAATAACAATAATCTTCTCCATAATATGTCGTATTGTGATGGTGCTAATTCATTTAATTCTCAGTCTTATAATTTTACAGATGAAAATACCTTCAGCATTCTCGGTCTAGGTTGGCATCCCGAATCTGATAGCTTCATATTCAGAGTCAAAAGTACCTCTGACTGTGACAATGTGACTCTTACTAAGAGAGTTGTTCTCTCAAAAATAGCGAAGTTATTTGACCCTTTTGGGTGGCTTTCACCTGTAATTGTCACTGCAAAGATTTTTATGCAACAGCTTTGGCTCAATAAAATCGATTGGGATGACAGACTAGATTCTGATATGGCCAGACAATGGTTGTGTTGGTACAACGATTTTTCGGTTCTTGATAATTTAAAACTCAATCGCTGGTTCGGTTATAGCCCTGATGCTAATCTCTGCGAGATGCATGGTTTTGCTGACTCCTCAAAATTTGCTTATGGAGCTGTGATATATCTTCGTATTATTAAGGGAAATGAAGTTAAAGTTAATTTAATTCAAGCTAAAACTAAGGTGTCACCCATAAAACCCTTACTGCATATCCAGAGGTCTGAAACCAAGTGACTTGCTTAACTATCAGCTATGGTGGCAGGGTCCTAAATGGCTGACAGATGATAATGA
Source organism: Hippodamia convergens (assembly GCA_038502775.1). Lineage (NCBI taxonomy): Eukaryota > Metazoa > Arthropoda > Insecta > Coleoptera > Coccinellidae > Hippodamia > Hippodamia convergens. Next base: position 82,104,284 of record CM076607.1, on the reverse strand, counting down.
ACCATTTGCAATGACCCCTCAAAATTCAATCAGTAGTTTGAGCTCGTCATTAATTACTGATTGCTGCATTACTTCAAGCTTGGTATCAAAGGGACATCTTAAACCAATATGGGATCTGCTTGACAGATTCTCAAATGTTCAAAAACTTTTGAAAGTTACTGCCTATATTTTGAGATTTCTCATTAAATTGATTAACAAAGCCAACCTGCCCCGACGATGTTATTTGTTATCATTCAATTGGTTTAAAAACGTTCCAATTTCTCAGAGTGTTGAACTCAGTACTCATGAGTTGAACAGATCACGTTTAACATGGGTTTACTTAGTGCAGCAGACGTATTATGTAAGCGAGTTCAGGTTGCTGAAAGAAAAGTGTGCCATACCAAAAAATAGCAAAATCTTAAAATTAGACCCCTTTCTTCATGATAATTTGATCAGAGTGGTGTGTCGACTACAAAACTCTTTTCTTGAGTTCGAAGAATGGATCCTTAATTTTGCCATTCGAATCGCCTTTTTCTTCGCTTCTCGTCAAATTCTACCATTCTAAAACTTTACATGGTGGTGTTAAGTTAACACTTGCTACGCTTAGGACAAATTTTTGGATAGTTCGCGGGCGACAGCTAGTCAAGAGCATAATCCATAAATGTTGTTCTTGCTTGAGATATAGGAAAAGTCCTATCTATCAAAAATTAGGAAACTTACCCGAGTTCAGAACTCGACCTAGTCGTCCTTTTCTCAAGGCTGGTGTTGATTATGCCGGCCATACAATATTAGAGCTTCTCCTGGTCGTGGCCATAAAACTTATAAGGGTTATATTGCATTATTCGTTTGTTTGAGCACACGTTCAGTTCATTTAGAGTTGGTCTCTGGTTACTCATCAAAGGAATTCATTGCTGCCTTCCGAAGGTTCACTGCAAGACGCGGATTTTGTTCAGATCTTTACAGTGATCGTGGCACAACTTTTATTGGAGCTGATAAGGAGCTCAAGGAATTATTTGAGAGATCCACTTCTTTTACTAATGATATTTCTGGTATCCTTATAAATGAGGGAACCAACTGGCATTTCAATCCGCCAGCAGCGCCCCATTTCGGCGGAATATGGGAGGCTGCAGTCAAATCTGCTAAACACCATCTCAGACGAGTTATTTCTTCGCATTCCTTAACATTCGAAGAATTCTATACACTGCTGACACAGGTAGAAGCCTGCATGAACTCTAGACCTTTAATGAGTTTGCACGATACTGTTGATGATTTGCACCCTCTTACACCCGCTCATTTTCTAATTAATTCGCCATCTTCCATCATTCCAGAACCTTCCAGTTTGGAAGTTGAAATATCACCTACTGAAAGGTGGAAAATTGTACAGCAAATGCTTGCTCATTGGTTGAAGCAATGGTCGCTCCAAGTTAGGTATAAATAGTGTTCAAAACAACCTTCTCTCCAGTTAAACGATCTCGTTTTGAATACTGCTGAGAATACTCCTCCCTCTAAGTGGCCTTTAGCCAGAGTTGTGGAAGTATTTCGCGGAAAAGATGGATTGGTTCGCGTTGACAAGTTAAAAACCGCTACCACCGTTTTAGAACGGCCTGTAAATAAATTAATACTTGGTCAAAAGCAGTGCCTGAAAGCGATGCCTTATAATTAATTAATTTGATTTATATTAGTAATTTATTGTGTCTTAGCACCTAGAAAAAATTATAATTCTTTGCATCATCTAAAATTTCAACCTATAAGCTTTTGTACAAACTTATCACATAATATTTTCCAATGCTGATAACTGTTCAAGTAGTCGATTATGTTGTGCTAGCCTTGTCATTTCACCTATATGAAATGAAGTGGGTGGAATGTTAGGGATTGAGATGTTATAATCCTCATTGTTCTCTCCGCCACTGCTTTATTTATTACATTGAAAGGATAACGCATGCTAAAATCAACGAGAAGCGCAACACATGTGTGGACGGAGATTGCGATGTGGAAAACTAGTTAGTTTGGGTAGATTGCTTGCTGTGAAAATAAACGTAATAAACGAAGTATATTTTTCTTCTTTCTTGCTTGCTAACTTGCTTACAAATTAAAACTAATTACGGTCCATTGCTCACTTCTTGGACGAAATAAAGTCCATTGCTAACAGTATATCTAGATGATTATTCACATTGCAAAATCTATTCTTGTTTTCTCTACTACAGTTTTTCTTCGAAGTTTGAAGCCTTGTTTGAGCCTACGACTTTATTTATTTATCTTATATCATTCATTTGGTAAATTTCACATACAATATTATATGTCTTTATGAATTCAGAAGGGGGGGAGCCGCTAAAAAGGTTTTGTGCCCCAGGCGCAAGTTGAGCTTGCTACATCACTGTGACTAAAGCGAACGAACAAAAACTCAAACGTTTCGAACGCAAGATACTGAGGAAAAATCTCCGGACCCCATCGCGACGCAAACTCAACTCAGTATCGAATTAGAACCAATGCTGAAATCAAACGGTTATACAGGGTGTTTCATTGGTAAATTAACATACGGTTACCTGAGCTAGAACTACCCTAGGCGAGTTCAGAAAAATCCATATATGTTAGGTCTAATCAATTCCATAACTGAGATACAGGGTGGTTCATGTATTCACAAAAAATTTCAATTGCTAATAACTTTTGAACCAATGGGTATATTCGGTTGATACTTGGAACGTAAGTAACCTTACACAGGTCGATCAATTCATATTTAAATTCCTGAAAAATTTCAGGTCCGTATTTGAAAAATATGGGACTTCCTCCAAGCTGAGATTTAACACCATGTATATTCGACTTTTGGGATTTGATTGAGATATTTGAAAAAACAGAAATTTTTCTTTGGGTTTCAGAAGATTTCATTATCCCGCACATGATTTTGCTCAAAGAAAGCTTTCAGTTTCAATGCACATGCTTCAAAATATGCTATAATATAAGAGGTTTCTGCCGATGAACCACATCGCTCCTCGATTGTACGGGTTGCCTAAGATACATAAACCTGCTATCTGCATATAACCGGTTCTTTCTTTCGCAGCACTATTACCAGTGGATTAGCAAGATGGCTGAGTGACTACATCAACAAAAACCTTCAGTATGGGTCTCCACACAGTATTCTGAATTCCACTGATTTAGTTACGAAATCGAGACCTGACAACGCAACTCTAGTTTCTTTCGACGTTTTCAACCTCCTCACTAGTGTACCCTGTACCCGTGCCTCAGACAAAGATTTTTTTCAAAACACATCACTTTCAAACAATGAACAGTATAATAGCACTTTTAATTTAACTGAGTTTTGTCTGAAGCAGAATTACTTTTCGTTTTGAAAACGTATTCTACAGAATGGAGGACGGTCTCGGAGTGGGTAACCCCCTATATCAGAGCTTCGCAGAGATTTTTATGTCTTTCTTTGAAAGAAAGGTGATTTTCGATTTGAGCAATCCCTATAAAGAGAATAATATTGTTTTGGTACAGATACGATGACGACATGATAGTTTTGTTGGACAGGAGAGTGCAGCGAATTGAATAACCTTTTCTAGACCTTAAACTGAATCGTTTTTACAACATATCATCAACTACGGTTCTTCCCACCATCTAAGCCAACGCCTTGCTGGACTTAGATTTCTAGTACACCGACTTTTTACTGTATCTCTCGCAATTGAGGATTTAAGATTAGAACTCGACATCATTAAACACATATCGGTCCGTAATTTGTAAGATCTGAGTTGGATTGTTTCCCTAGAGAGAATGGGGGAGTTAAAACGTCTGAACAACGAGGCTTCGGCACTTCAACTATCTGCAGTTAAACCCAAGTACATGAGACTGCCTTACATCCGACCTTTATCCACCCCCGAGTGGGAAATCTGTTTAACAGGTACGACGTTACATTGGCCTATAAATCTCTCAACACCCTATACGATATTCCGGTTGGCAACAAAGATAAAGTACCACTGTTGAAACAGAATGGAGTCTATAAAATTAACATGCGGGAACCCCAACTGTAACGTAGTTTACATCGGCAGAACGGGTAGACCTCTTCAGCAGAGAATAAATGAACATCTCCAAAGCAAGAGGAGAAGCAACTGCGACAAGTTTATATTTGGCAAGCACTTAAGATTCAACAACCATCCTTTCGATCCAGAGGGACACGCCAGAATCATACACCCATCCAGTGGCGGCGGCTCAATAGGTGCACATGTGCACGTGTACCCCCAACTAATATCTTCATTTGAAGGAATTTACTTTTGTTTTATGTAAACGCAACGTTTCAAATTTGGCTATATAATTTTATTTTTCATTTCCCTTGTATTTCAGACTCCAGACGGCGGGCTAACTTGACAACTACTTTGAACGCCAATGCAAATATACGCGTAGCGAAGATGCTAGCTAGGCGGCCCGCACTCGCCGTACACTGCTCTCTCGAAGTGATCCTTGATTGGAGCAGTAGCTACCCCTCGCACCCCACACGTCCCGTAACTGTCCACAACATTCAGCGACGTACGCCGTGTGGCCGTGGGTGAGCTTCCGTTTCCGTGTTTGATTTATTCGCTAAATTATGGCCGAAAATTTGTAGAACCCGATTTGCATCAGCGTACAATATTTGAAAACAATTCGTTTTTTCTTCGCTGAAATTGTAATCATGCCCATGACAACTGCAGAAGCAGAACGTTGCTTCTCCATTTTGAAGCGCATTAAAACTTTTTTGAGAAAATCTATGGGCCAGGATAGATTAACTGCTTTCGCACTGTTATCATTTGAGAAACAAATGATTCAAGATCAGTCAAACTTTAATGAATTAGTTATTGAAGAATTCACATCGAGAAAGAACAGGCGACTAGAATTCCAATACAAAACGTCTGTGTGAAAATTAGTACTATTTGTAATTACGTTATCAAATACCTTACTAGTTAGACAATTAAAGCAGCAACAGGTGAAACTTTATCAAGAAGATGTGCGTCTCTGATTCAAGAGTTTGTATTTTCAAACAATTTTTAGTTTAAGTCAATTTTGTTTGTTTATGATGTAACTATTCAGTATAAAAACAAGAACATACAATTTCGGATTTTTGCGCTAACCCCTTTTTTAAATTTTATCCCAAGATAAACGAACTGCTCTAAGTAGTACCTGTCCATATGTGCACTCCCATAATAAAAATCCACGCGCCGCCACTGCACCCATCCAACTTCGGTTTGAGACAGTGCGTGTTCTGAGAGATCGAGATTCTCTGCCATATCAACGACAACATTGCGGTTACCCCCGCCTATTCGATGTGCTCAGGAGAGGTCGTGAACTTAATAGAGCCAAGAGAAGATTGACAGGAGTGCTCTTCGTTGTAGCAAGTTGATCACTTCCAAGGAACCCATCCCCTTTTCATTCTTCCACAGTGCCGTGCCGCCTATGCGTCGACTGAAGATCAAACCTCTTTCTTTCTGTCTTCGGTGACAACGGAACAGTGTG